>CM055849.1:30187844-30680344 GCA_029490765.1 Euthynnus affinis
ATTTATATAGTTGTATTTTTTTATTCGATAAAATATATTATCAGAAAATACATATTAACCTTCATATAAAATATTTTTCTTATGACTACAGCGTGTTATATAAAATATTTACATCATGTACTTTAATTAGTAAAAGTCAATCAATGCTTTAAACAACTTTGTTTCGGAACAATTTTAACTATTACATAAAACAAAATTACAACAGCATGTACTGATATGTCAAATATAATATAATATAATATAATATAATATAATATAATATAATATAATATAATATAATATAATATAATATATCATACATTTGTAAATGTTTATAATGTTTTATATGAAGTATTTTTACCATCATATACTTTACTCTAATCAGACACACAATACATCAATACTTTTAACAACTTTTAAATAGTTTCACCTTTTATATAAAACACAATTAACACAACATGTTCAGATATTTAAATAAAATATATTAAATGAATTCTTAATTAAATTACAACATGGATATTATTTGATTAATTATATTTTCTACTATTTACTTCCTTTCTTAATTATATTTTTAACACGTATTTTATACATTTTATCTATATATTATATTTAGTTTAATCACACATTTAAAATGAGTTTGCCTTCATGCATTAATTTATCTTCCACTAAAATACATATTTATCATCATAAACACACAATTATCATGAGATACATTTTACCATTTACAAATATAAACTGTTTATTGAACACACAGTATATTTATCACTATTTGCTTCTAAAATGACATTTATGAACATTTATTAAATTATGTTTCACATCATATATCGTCTTGTTTTTAATAAACAGGAGCTGCTGCTGAATCAGTCAGATTATTAAATACTGTTTATTTGTAACATTACTGATATCAGACTGTTTGGCTGTAAACAAACTTTGATGTGATGCATAAATAAAGAATAACTTGTGGTGTGCAGTGAGATTTGAAGCTCTTTTCAGGAGTTATTGATTTGTTTTATGTAAGAATGGCTGCATAAAGAATTCTCTACTAAATATGAAAAAACTAACATGTAAAGCCTGAAGCAGCAGAAACTAAAACTAAAAACATATTTTCAACTTGTTCAATAAAACAACTGAAGGAAAATGAAAGTTTAGTCTTACCTACATACAGTTTAGTTCCAGAGCCAAAGATGAGGTAGTACTTGTTTGTTTCTCCCACAGTGAATGAGACTGTGACAAAAACCTGTCTGCTGTTGAATGTGTCAGCTGAGGTGAAGGAATCCAAATTATGAAGCAGTATCATATTTCATCTCCATGATGTGTTTCTCTAATGTTCATATCAACATGACTGTCTCTTCTTTTATTTGATTTTAGCCACATTAGCAGTGGATTATATATATATATATATAAAGGTTGTACAGACATTCACGGTCCCCAGAGGATTCAATGATTTATTTGACTTGATTGATTCTAACTTTGAATCTAGCGCCACCAGCAGGTTGACATGTTTGGTCCAGACTGAAATATCTTTTCATCTATTGGATAGATTGTCATGTCATTTAGTAGAAATATTCATGTTCCCCTCAGGATGAATTATAATAACTTTGATCCTCTGACTTTTACTCTAGCGCCACCATCAGGTCAACAAACAGACACAGTTAGCTGTAGACTAGCTGGTGAACATAGTGGAGCATTTAGCAGCTAAAGAGCCAGATATTTCCCTCAGGAGTTGGTGGAGAGTAAAAACAGAAGCTAAAAGAGAGAGAAGATTGTACTTAAATTCACCAGGTGGACAGAAACACGACTTAATCACATAAAGGATTAAATGTCTAATAGTAAATGCTGTAGTGGAGCCATTTGTCTTAGAATATGGACAGTAAACATCAGAACCTGTGGTTAAGGTTTAGTTAGGTTTAGGTAAAGATCATGGTTTGGGTTACAATGACTTCCTCCTTAAGATGAGGGGAGCTGCGTCGTCATGGTTACAACAATAAACAGGTGGTTAAAGTTAGGAAATGATGGTGGTGGTGTTAAAAGAAACAAACACTGTCTGCTGTCGTTTCTCTTGTGAAGACAGTCTCAGCTGCTCACAGAGCAAAATCCATTTACATTTACCACATTTCTGTTGAGGGGAAATTGTCATAAATCCAAGAATTGTGTTGAATCTTTGACTAAAGTGAAATTATCTGTTGAAATCTGCTCAAAGATGTGACGTGAAGAATGCTGCCTAAAGGCTTTTATTGTGAAAGAGCAACGGGAAGTGTTTTCATTAACAGCAGATTCTTATTGTGAAGGAGGAATGAACTTTATTCCAGCAGCAGGTCAAAGAAGACCATTTTTATTTTCATCTCAAACTTTCAACTCCGTCAAACATCTTTTTATATTTATTATTTTGTGAATTTTTGTTATTAAATCAAATTTCAGTTTCACTTTTCATCTCTCCATTATTTGTTTCTTTTCTCTGTGTTATATTGTTGTTTGTTTGTTTGTGTTCATCTTGTTGTATCATTGTGCTTCTGTGTTGCTCCTTTGTTCTCACTGTGTGGAACAACAGGAAACCTGCTGAAATAGCTGATCAATAATATCAATGAAATATAATGTTTCCATCTAAATCCTGACACCAACAGACAAACATTTAGTCCTCAGCTCAGTTTGTTTGTGACTCTGGCTGAGATGGAGGTGAAATATGTGAACCTGGGCTGTGGTTTACTGCTCTGTCACAAACATTGTTTGACATCTGTTCATCTGGAGGTTTTTGTACAGGCTGCAGGGATCATTTCTCACTGTGGGTATCTCTCTTCGCACAGGAGCAGTAGTAGGTGGCTGAATGTAAGGGTTGAACTGTCTTGATCTCCAACTCACAGCCTTTCCCTTTATTTACAGATGAGAAATCAGCTTGCTGAGGATGACCGTAGCGAGTTTTAATCGTACAGTCTGTCTCTGAAAAACGAAAGATCCTTGTGAATGTTTCTGTGTCTTTCTTCTGGTACCAGTATGATTCATCATCATAGTAACACTGGTCAGTTCCTCCACAGCTGAAGGAGACATTTTGACCAGCTCTCCTGGTCAATGTTAAATCAACCTGAATCAGATCTTCTGCCATGGCAACCAGCGCTGTAGACGAACAGACACACAGGTGAAGGTGAGTGTGGCAGTGTTTGTTAAAGGTTGAGTTTGTTGGCTCTTGATTGGCTAGAAAGACTCACCTGAACACAGACAGCACAGAGCAGCAGCTGGGAGGAAAAGCATTTTGTGCAGTGGTGTTTCCTCTGGTGAACCTGGGGAGAAGTGGCGCTCTGATGCAGCTGAGGCCAAACAAGGACGAGCTGTGAGATCAGACGAGGGCCATGTGGTTTCTAACAGCTCCTCAAACCTCCCATCAGCCCCTGCGATGGACACATAAGGCTGCTGCTGCTGCTGTGTGGTTTTCCGCTGAATGGAGGAGCAACAGGCTGCATACGGTTACCATGGAGATGGACGTCACTGACACATCACTGTTTGATTGTTCACAGGTGTTAATGTGAGAATTTATCAGCTCTATTCAAATATTTCAAATCATTCCAGCTGCATTTAAAAGAAACAGAAACACAAACTCATATTAGTTGAAGAGTGAAAGTGATGGAGAGCGGAGACGGACTGATATTATCTCAACTGCTTTTTCTAATGATTTGACTCTTATTTTTCAATCCTATGTTTTCCTCCACGTCTCTGTTTCTCTGTGTGCTTCAGTTTCACTTTCTTCATCTTTAATCTGGCAGCAGATCAAAAATTTGGGACACAACAAAACACAAAAACATCCATGGAACCACAAACACGTTCAGGTTGGTGGTGAATTTAGCAACACAGATTGTTCTCTGTTGTTTGTAGAACAGATGTGATGAAAAGAAAAAAAACTACAAATCCACAAAGCTCCTCCTGAACTGTGATTTGAATCTTTAAATGTTCTACTTATATTTATTTCATCCACTTCAATAAATGAATTGAATTTCATGCACTTCCTGATACTTTTATTCTCAATGATCATAATAATAATGATGATAATAATTATATAATTATATATTATTTATATTGTTCCAAGATTTTATTACACTTTAAAGCTGTAGTTCACATTTCATTGTCCACTTTATATTATATTACCTCTATCTGCTCTGTGCTGAGCTGTCAGTAATAAAACCTTTACACTGCTGCCCTCATGTGGCTGCAACAACACATTGCTTCTACTACTACTAGTCTCTTCAAAGTTTAGTTTTCATGACCCCAAATGTGTATAAAGAGTAAATATATCATATATATGTATATGTACAGAGAGACAGACAGAGACTCCTTCCATTTTAGTTAGATATATTCATTTCTAATTATAATATTACAAAATCTACAGTAAGAAAAATGCAGTTTATTTACAACTAACTAGACAGATTATTGAGATTATCACACTTGAAAATGACAATTATATAACATGTTGTCGAATATATTAATAACAATATAACTATACAATTTATAACTAATAAAATCTCTCAAGGATAAAAATCAAAGTCCAAATACTGTTTCAAAACACACAAGTTACTATAGATTTGAAGTTTTTACCACTTGGGGGCAGAAGAACTCCACAACAAGCTAACAAACTCCTCTCTGACATATTATGGTCTGTCTGCTGTTCATTACCTTGTTCTGTTTGGGCCTCCACTCTTCCCCCCTCGTACACGATGATCCATTGAATAAAATAACCAACATTAAAAATACTATTAATATTGTAATAGCTGTACTAATAATTCATATTTAATGATATAGTCTTTATATTATTTAGTTGTATTACTTTATTGTCGCTGTTTGTTTTATTATCAGTTTCTCTTATGAAGTTTTATGTTCATAAAAAAAACAGTTTTTTGAATTGTGGTGTTTCTGAAATCTTTCATCTTCTTCTAAATTGAGGTTTTTGCCTGCAGAGTGAATATTTAATGATGTTCTGATACCAAAAAAGTAAAAATGAAAAGAAGAATAAGAGTAAAGGCAATAATTATTTTGCTTCTAGCAGTGCAGGGCTCATGAGTTCCTGGATTATTTGGTTAAAAAGTCCTTTTACTTTAAGAACAATGTATTTGCATGACCATGATCTTCTAACAACTGAAGGTAGTTTAGTTGACAAATCAGACGTTCAGATCAGAAAACACTCATATGTGTTATATTTGGAGGATACTGACAAACAGCCCCTTCTGTCATTTATGTATGAGCACTCGGCAATGACAAGTGTAAACTGTAAAGCAGTGATGGAAGAAGTATTGAACTGTTTTACTGAAGTAAATGTACCAATAATACAGTATAAAATACTACTTTACAAGTAATGGTTTTACTTTCAAAATTACAGATTATTTGTTAAATGTACTTAAAGTATCAAAAGTAAAAGTTCTCTTTATGTAAATTGTCCCCACACAGTGTTACATTGATCATATACATATATACAGAGCCTGTGAAAAGTGTTCACCACTCTTGAAATATTTCATGTTGTATTGTTTTAAAACATGGAGTCAAAGGGGATTTAATGTGGCTTTTTGTACGCTGAAAAAACCCTAATATGTAAAAGTGAAAATAGATCTCTATGAAGTGATATAAATGTATTTCAAATGTAAAATACATCATCAACTTCATTAGTAAAATCTAAATCTGAAAAGTAAGTAGTACATATAGGTGTGAAGTAAATGTAGTGGAGTAGAAAGTAAAATATCTCCCTCTGAAATGTGGTGGAGTGGACGTATAAAGAAGCATAAAATAGAAATAGTCATGCAATATACCTCACAATTACACTTTATTACATTCCTCCCCTGCTGTAAAGTCAACCTTTGCTAAAAACTCCAAAAAAGGAAAAGTGACAAGACCTCCAGATGTGTGGCCTTTGTTGGTGGCTGGGCTCAGTTTGACTATGTGGGTGGAGGGCTCAGTGGAAAAAAGGTTTACAGACAAAAGACCCACATGACAAATGAGAGGGAGGGAAGTTCATGAGTGTACAGCCGCAGGTATGAATATGTTCTCGGTGGTTATTAGAACTCATATAAAATTGTTGACAGCGAATCAACACTTCCTTTCCTGCAGCAGACGGGCCGTGTGGGTTTCTGCTCAGCAGCCTCCACGCTGTTCACTGTGGTTTTTCACTTTACTGACACAATGACGGTTACAACCATCCACTCTGGTTAAACAATCGTTCCAGGAACTTCAGTATGAAGATTTAATCATTGTGTCAGTTTTAATCTGTGTTAATAATGTGTGAGAGAAGCAGCTCAAATCCTAAACTCAGAGCAGAGAAACTGACATAATTAAATAAAAGGAGACGTTCAAACTCCTGCAGTCTGCTCAGGTCCCACAGTCTGTACTGAGTTCACTAATACATTACTCAATTGACTTTAAACAAATAGATGAAAATAAAATGGTTGAAATTGTGATTGAGTTGTTGAACATACTAATAATAACAATAATGAATAATGGATGACTCATAGAACAGAAAATAGAAACATCATAAAGAAAGAAAAAATAGATTTTGATACTAAGAACCCAACTTAAATCATATTATTTAAAATATTTTTATTGAATACAAACAACAGACAAACATATGTGATATATATTTACAAAACAATACAAACATCAGATGCATCTAAAATATTTTTCATGCTCATTTTTAATACATAGAGCAAAGAATTTTTTCTTATTCATCAAAAATACAAGTGCACATATACACATATACATATGTTGGTACGAACCAAGTTAATTTTCTCACATATTCCATCTTAATTATAATAAATTATTCAGTGAATAGCAAAAACCATATTAATAATAATATAATATTGTACATATTTTATAATATAGTATAATGTACTGCTTGTATTAATTCATAGTTCCTGTTTGTTTTATTATCAGTTTCTCTTCTGAAATTATCTTTGTAAATAAAAATAACTAATTTTCAAATTGTGGTATTTCTGAAATCTTTCATCTTGTTCCAAATTAAATGTTTTTCCCGCAAAGTGTTTAAATTCACACTGATGGATTATTTTAACATCCACTTCCTCTCCTTTTCAACTTAGTTTTCCTATAATCATATTGTATGTAAATCTATCATTGCAGACTAATCAAGTCACTGTGTGATCATTTTTATAGCAACTGTAGCTTCAACAAGAGTCAAATTACTTTTAAGTATGAAACTTGACTAATTTAGTGAATTCTGTGTCTGATTATGTGTATTATGTGAGGACAAAGTGAAATCAAATAAAACATGGATAATTATAAAAAACAGAAACTGTGATGTTTCAGTTTAATGAGAATGTTACATACCTGCCGCCGTCTGCATAATGTATTAAAAAGAAAATACACAAGAAAGAAAAAATACGAAAACAATGAAATATCTAACAGGCAGCTGATGATTCAACTTAATTTTACACTATTATACAAGTCATGATTAAGAGTGGAATTAAAAAACATCATGAAGATAACAATATTCTACAGAATTTACACTTTGTAACTGCGAATATACTGTATATGTTTGTATATGTATTCATGTTTTTAGGACAACTGTGTCTTAACTTTAAATTTACAACCAACTACAACACATCATCAGTGACATTTGTGAACACTGATCAATGTGATCAATGAGATGAATTGATGAGATGTGATGGTGAGAAAAGGCGAGCAGAAAACAGTCAGTCAGCATGTGTGCAGTTGGTGGACGGTCCCTTGTTTCTGAGGATCATCAGCAGAGAGAGTCCACAGCAGTACACCAGACTCTTCACTATCAGCACTGTGTACAGCACACAGAGCAGCTTCACCTGGTACTGAGACGGAACAAAATCTGTAGGGGAAGCTGCTGGTGGATCTGCTGATGGAGCTGATGTCTGTGCTGCTGTTGAAGCTGCTGGTGAAGCTGCAATTGGTGGAGGACGAGTAGAAACCTCTGAAACCAAAAAAAAAAGTTAAAAACAAATTAGTCAATGCTCTGCTCCTCTGCTCTCTGACAGTATCTACAGATGAAGCTGAATCACTGCTGAACACAGTCACCAAACCTTCATTACCTTGTTCTGTTTCGACCCTCACTGTGGTCTTTCCGTATTTGACGGAGCATTGGTATTTATCTTTGCTCTTCTTGCGCTGATAGAGCAGCAGGATGGAGGCGGTGTGCCCCAACTCTTCAAGCTCCAGCTGCTCTCCCTCAGCAGGCTTCACATCTTCCCACTGGCCGTTATTCTCTCTTTTCCAGGAGAACTTGACCAGAGGAGGAAACATATGTCGGGCCAGACACAGCAGGGAGCTGTTCCCCTTCTCCAGGTGGGCTGCTGGGTACACACTCACCACGGGCCTCACTACCTGCTTATCTGAAGTTAACAGCAGCACAAAACAGAACAGACACACATTCACACAGTCAACAGCAGCTTACAGCACTGCACTGCATTCAGTCTGATCCTGGAAACTACATGATCACTAAACTACTCATCAATACACCATAAAACATCGTCTATACTGATATATATTTTCATATATGTCATATATCTCCATCTAGATCAAAGGTAAAGAAAAACATGGAAAGATGACAACACAAAGTTCTGGTCATTAATATTTAAATTGTTGAATTGTTGTCATGAAGAACAATATAATATAAAGTAAGAAAATTACATTTGTAGAATCCAGAATATTAACCTTCATCATAAAAAGGAATAAATAGTCTCCTATATTTTATGATATCTATCACTAAACTTTTTGCCTAAAGTTATACATATGCAAAGCAATACATAGAGCGGCTTTCAAAAGTATTCATATGCCTTGAACATTTTGTTATGTTACGGCCACAAACATAAATAGATTTTATTGGAACTTTATGTGAAAGACCAACACAAAGTGGCACACAATTGTGAAGTACAGAGAAAATTATATGTGATTTTATTTATTTTTTTACAAATAAAAACTGAAAAGTGTGGTGTGCAAAAGTATTCAGCCCCCCCTGAAAAGGGGCTGACAAGAATTCTTCTTGTCCATTCTTCTTTGCAAAACAGCTCAAGCTCAGTCAGATTAGATTGAGAGCCTCTGTGAACGGCAATTTTCAGATCTTCACAGATTCTCCACTGGATTTAGGTCTGGACTCTGACTGGGCCATTCTAACACATTAATATGTTTTGTTTTAAACCATTCCATCGTAGCCCTGGCTTTATTTTTAGGGTCAGGAAGGTGAACCTCCGCCCCAGTCTCAAGTCTTTTGTAGACTCCAACAGGTTTTCTTCCAAGATAGCCCTGTATTTGGCTCCATACATCTTGCCATCAACTCTACCATCTACCCTGTACCCGCTGAAGAGAAGCACCCCCAGAGCATGATGCTGCCACCACCATATTTGACAGTGGGGATGGCGTGTTCGGGGTGATGTGCAGTGTTAGTTTTCCGCCACACATAGCGTTTTGCATTTAGGCCAAAAAGTTCAATTTTGGTCTCATCTGACCAGAGCACCGTCTTCTGGACAGATTCCCCCACCTGAGCTGTGGATTTCTGCAGTTCGTCCAGAGTCACCATGAGCCTCTTGGCTGCATCTCTGATCAGTGCTCTCCATGTTTGGCCTGTAAGTTTAGGTGTAGGGCCGTGTCTTGATGGGTTTGCAGTTGTGCCATACTCTTTCCATTTCCGGATGATGGATTGAACAGTGCTCCATGAGAAGTTCAAAGTTTGGAAAATCTTTTTATAGCCTAACCCTGCTTTAAACTTCTCCACAACTTTATCCCTGACCTGTCTGGTGTGTTCCTTGGACTTCATGATGCTGTTTGCTCCCCAATATTCACTTAACAGACCTCTGAGGCTGTCACAGAACAGCTGTATTTGTACTGATATTAGATTACACACAGGTGGACTCTATTTAGTCATAAGATCACTCAGCAATCATCAGGCAACTTCTGAAGGCAATTGGTTGCACTCAGAGAAACGGGGGCCGAATACTTTTGTACACCACACTTTTAAGTTTTTTATTTGCAAAAAAAAAGTGAGATCATGTATAATTTTCTTTGTACTTCACAATTGTGTGCCACTTGTTGTTTGTGGCCGTAACGTGACAAAATGTGGAAAAGTTGAGCTGCATTTTATATCATATTAAATAATTATACAACATATTTACCTCCATATATACCATAACCATATACCATAATATAATCATAATAAAATACAATATATAAGTACAACTTTGCTGACTTTAATTCTGTATTCATACTTTGTACTTTCTGACCATGATGATGAAATTAGTGATTGTAGTTTCCACTGAAATGTAGTAAATGAAATGACGGACTGAGACTGAGAGCTTAATGAAATCAACTCTGAATCTGTATGAGACTGAAGAATCCTGCTCATCAATGAAATTTACTTCAGTTATCTCAAGATTGTGTATAAAAAGTCAACAGATGATCAGAGCAGGAAAATCTTCCACAATCATTCATCTAGAATTTAATTTCTTTCAGGAGAGAGAGAAGAAGTTTGATTGAACAGCAGCTGATGAGAATACAGAATGAAATTAGAATATCAGTGCCGAGTTTCTCTGAGTACTTGGAAGAGTTTATTTTACATGAAGACAAACTTCTTTCTGATGCTTATTTAATGATGGAATGGTTGCACAATGAATTCTCTAATTATTATGGAAAATTAATGTGCAAATCCCCAAGCAGTAGAAAATAAATTTAAGAACTTTTACAATAAAAAAACTGAATAAAAATGAAAGTTTAGTCTTACCTGTTACATAGAGTTTAGTTCCAGTGCCAAAGATGAGGTAGTCATCAGCAGCTCCCACAGTGAAAGAGACTGTGACAAAAACCTGTCTGCTGCTGAATGTGTCAGCTGAGGTGAATAAATCCAAATTATTACCTGGCATCATATTTCATCTCCATGATGTGTTTCTCTAAAGTTCATATCAACATCACTGTCTCTTCTTTTGTTGTATTTTTCTTCATTTCAGCCTACTGAGGTAGAGAGTGGCAGGATCCTGCTACATTTATAATCAGTCCAATCCATGAAACATGTTTAATAAAATATGATTTTACTTTAGGATCAGTAGCCATGAAAAATGGGAAAATAACATAAATACAGGATATAAAATTCAGCTTCTCTGTAGCCCACAATAGTAAAAAGTGTCCTCTATAAAAGTCAAAATAATCTTCCTGACTTGTACTTTATCCTCAGATTGTCATTTGAAGTTAGAATCCTTTAGATTTTGGTCCTTGTTGATAACTTGTGTTTACTGTTGGTAACAGCCAGTGTGTTATAATAATACATCTACTGGAGCTTTGACAGAAAAGCCTCATCAACCACTGGGGGCAGCAAACACACCTTGTTATGAATGAATGAATGAATGAATGAATGACTGAATGAATGAATGAACTCATATATCACCATTCATACACAGAATGCAGCTCAAAGTGCTTTAAAATGCATCAGCAAGTTAAAAAAAAACACAAGTTTAAAACTGTAAACCTACAGAAAGAGGAAGGTAGAAAATCCGAAAAATGAGTGTTACTGTTTATAAAATACAGTTTACATGGTTTCTGTAGAAAGAATTAAAGGACAGTACATATGAAAAGGTCATTCAATAAAAATAAGAGGACAATGGCAACTACAACAGAGTATTAGGGCCATCACAGGTTCAAAAAGTAAAGGAGCTCACGGAGGGGTTTAATATTCTGAGAAAAAAAAATCAGAGACTGAAGTCTTAAATTTACAAGAAAAAAATTTGAACAAGTTTTTTTTCCTTGAACTGGAAGGTGTGAATATTGTTAAAGGCAATGTTAAACATATTTGTGCAATCAGATATTAAATATCTGATTGTTTAATGGCTGAAAATTATTTTTAACCATGTTTTACCCATATCTTACTGTTGGTAGCTGAGGTCAAGAACTTTATATAACATCACATGTCTGCAGCCTCTTTTGTTCCTGAATTATAAGCCTTCAAACATGCATCAAGGTCACTGTTCAAAGGTCAGTATTTCACAGCTGGAGCCATGTAGAGTCTTCGTACTGACATATGTTGTTCTGCAGGGCGAGACCTTTCCAAAGATGTATTTGATTTTTCAAAGTTTTGATTTTCTCATTTCATGGACACAAGCCATCCCAGACCTAGTTTCAGAAACAACTTTGAAGGCCCAAGATATAAAATGAAGCTTTTTGTTTGTTTGTTTGTTTTTTTTTCTTTTTTAATGGAAATAGTGACCAAAATGAGTCACCCTCAGAGATTACCATAATGCTGACAATCTAGTATATTACTACAGGCTTGGAGGAAGTCCTGGAGTTTTTGGGATAGAGTAAGGGCTGAAAAGACCAACCTGTTCTCATCCATGCAAAGGCTACTAGTTACTGGACCTCACATCAAGATATTCATGAGCAGCAGCGGTTGCTCTGATTTGTGGGTGCTTGCTGCCAACTACCAAGCAGTGGTCAGCAGGGGGCGGGTCATTCAAGCAGCACTATAGACATCATTTTCATTTGTGGACAATGACAAGTTTGAAGCAGAGTTATTTGGTAGGCCGGCCATGAACTTGACAGGGATGATCAAATGTACAATTTTTCATGTTCCCACTGTGTATCATTTAGTAAGAAAAGTGCGCTTAGTCTATATTTCTATTAATTAAAAAATAAAAATGCTGTTTTACTTTCAAAATCATGTTTCTGGTCAAGTAGCCTATGGCATAAAGCATTATAGGCTAGTTTTGTTCATTTCATGGTAAACAAACGATGAATCGTGCAGCTCCGGGCAACTGGAGACCACAATGATTAATTTCTCCTTCATTGTTTATATGGAATGGAACAGATGGATTTGGTTGATGGTTTATTAGGATCTTACCGTTAACATTATGTCAACTTACAGTGAAAAGATGTTTGAAATCAGCGAAAATATTGGTAGGGACAATTCAACAACACCTTAACATTGGTAGCAACATGTCCCTATTGTACTCATTCCAATAAACACCCATGATTAATGTAAGTTTTTATTGTGAAGGAGCAGCAGGACGTTTTTGCATTTAGAACAGATTAGCATTGTGAGGGAGGAATGACCTTTAATTCAGCAGAAGGTCAAAGAAGTGTCCATGTGTTCTGTATTTCTCCTTTATTCTCACTGTGTAGAGTGACTGGACTTGCTAAAATACATAATAAACATTGTAAAATCACTGATGGAAGCAACACAAGAGGATTCTCCTCAGCTCAGTTTGTTTGTGACTCTGGCTGAGATGGAGGTGAAATATGTGAACCTGGGCTGTGGTTTGTTCTCTTCCTGTCACAAACACTGTTTGACATCTGTTTATCTGGAGGTTTTTGTTCAGGCTGCAGGGATCATTTCTCACTGTGGGAGCCAGTTTTATAACAGGCGCAGTAGTAGGTGGCTAAATGTGAACGTTGAACTGTCGATTGAACTCTCAGGATCTTCAACTCTATAAAACTGGGTGTTTTCCGAGCTGTGAAATCACCGCTCTGAGGATGATTATACCTTTTATCAATTTTACCAGTATTCTTGTCAATATGTAGAATCACTGTGAATGTTTCTGTGTCTTTCTTCTGGAGCCAGTAAACATTTGCACCACCACACTGGGTAGTTCCTTTACAGAAAAATAAGGCTTTTTCACCAGTTCTCTTGGTCAATGTTAAATCATCCTGAATCAGCTCTTCTGCCATGGCAACCAGCGCTGTAGAGAAACAGACACACAGATGAAGGTGAGTGTGACAGCGTTTGTTAAAGGTTGAGTTTGTTGGCTCCTGATTGGCTGGAAAGACTCACCTGAACACAGACAGCACAGAGCAGCAGCTGGAAGAAAAAGCATTTTGTGCAGTGGTGTTTCCTCTGGTGAACCTGGGGAGAAGTGGCGCTCTGATGCAGCTGAGGCCAAACAAGGACGAGCTGTGAGATCAGACGAGGGCGTCGTGGTTTCTAACAGCTCCTCAAACCTCCCATCAGCCCCTGCGGTGGACAGATAAGGCTGCTGCTGCTGCTGCTGCTACTGCTGTGGTTTTACGTTTTTAATAAAAAGAAAATAGAACTTCCTGCATCATCTGATGGTATCATGCATTCATTGACACTCTCTTTTAACACTGAGTTTAAACACATTTCCTCAAATTGCAGCCTGACAGATTTGGTATTTTTGGAAGCTTTGTGATCTCTACTAGAATTAGAAATAAAGTTCTGAGGGTTAGTTTGTAAAGACGAAGCCACCGGAGGGTTCAGAAGAGTTTAAAGTCAGTTGTCGTCTACATGTCTCTTTGGTGGAACTGATAACAACCCATCTGCAACATGACGAGCCACAACTACACACTGCTTTACCCATTTAAAATATTAATAAAATATATAAAATATATACTATATTTAGACTAAAATAAATATTATATCAACAATCCAAATATGTTTTTCCACAGTAAATATTTTGTGCAGCATACATCATTTTAGTCTGATCTGAATATTTGTGTTACAGTTACAATAATTTAGAGGCTATTTGTAGTCGAAGGACTGAATCTTTTTACGGCCATTCTGTATAATCCAATATTTTCAATAAAATTTCAGAATATTATCTGATACTGAATGTCTGCTTATAATTCACAGTTCAGTTTCACAGGCTTCAACACTACAATGGTTTTTAAAAAAGATTTTCAGATTCATTTTGATTTCTATTATTTTGATGTTTTTAATTCTGATGTTATAATATTAATTTGTATTTATTCAATTATAATTGTAATATTACAAAATCTACAATCTAGATAGATTATCATGTATATCCAACATGTTGCAGAATGAATTATGAACAATATAATTACCATAAATAATGAAAACGTAAAATATATCACCATTATTTTTTACTTATATACATATTCACACGTGTTTTTGTGTGTGTATTTTTCTAATTTGAGCAATATTTTTTTTCTATTTTCAGATAAACCAGAACTACAGAATTCTATAAAACTCTTAAGGCTTTATTTGCAAATATTTGTGTGCATGTGGATTTATATATTTAGGACAAAATATTAAAATCAATACAGAGACACAAATCTTGATAAAAACAAAGACCAAATACTGTAAATTTATTAAACGCAGACAGTTATGTTACAGTTCATTGAGAATATCACAGCAATGAAATTAAAAGACGAACTTAACTTTGCAGATGTATTAAACACAAAACAATAAACATAATAAAGGCTTGAACAATACTAAAAGTTCTATTTTCTATATTTTTTTGTATTATACAAGTCAAAGTTAAAAGTGGGAAACAAAACAAACCTGAGCTAAAAAAGTAACTGTTAAGCTTTAATGTGTAAATATATGTGTATATATGTATTTCTATATTTAGCACAACTGTATCTAACTTGTGCATAAAGAGAGAAAATGTAAAAGCATCCACAACACGTCATCAGTGACATTTGTGAACATTGATCAAAGTGATCAATGAGATGAATTGATGAGATGTGATGGTGAGAAAAGGCGAGCAGAAAACAGTCAGTCAGCATGTGTGCAGTTGGTGGACGGTCCCTTGTTTCTGAGGATCATCAGCAGAGAGAGTCCACAGCAGTACACCAGACTCTTCACTATCAGCACTGTGTACAGCACACAGAGCAGCTTCACCCTGCACTGAGACTGGAAGGACACTGACACACACACACACACACACACACACACACACACACAGGTCAGTCTTCTCTCCACACTGTTTCAGTCTGTTCAACTGTGGACATTTCATCACAATATCATCACATTTTCTTCAGTAGAACTTGGACTTTTCCAGACGGGACGACCAGCTTTACATGAAGACAGGGGTCCACTACAGTTTGACTGACAGCTCAAAGGCCCTTATTAAATACAACAAGTCAGGGCCCCACACAACTTTTTAGGGGCCCTAAACAGGATTTCATTTCCTCTTTTCAACTTCAAATAACTTTTGAATCCACAACTAACTACAATTCATAACAATTAAAATCACTCAAGGATAAAAAGCAAAGTCCAAATACTGTTTCAAAACACACAGGTTACTACAGATTTGAAGTTTTTACCACTTGGGGGCAGAAGAACTCCACAACAAGCTAACAAACTCCTCTCTGACATATTATGGTCTGTCTGCTGTTTGCTGCTGGGCAGGTAGTGTACAGTGGGTTTATCAGAAAACAGCTGCTGCTGCTGGAAGCACTGAGACTCAACCAGACAGGAAATGTGCTGCAAAACCACAACTAGCAGCTAAAAGAGGCTACAAAGCTCATTTAGTCATTAGATTGATTCTTCATATAAAACTATTGATTAGTGGAGCTTTAAGATGTACTCCCTAAACTTGTTCTATCACCCTCAAAGCCTAAAATGGAGTATAGCGCCCCCAAAAGGTGTTATTTGTATTTGACTGTGAAGTGAAAGCTCTCTCAGTGGGACTTGTTGTGCTGTGGGACACTCTAACAGAATCAGGGAGTGTATGTTGAAATCCTTCAATGATGAGCAGAAAGTGAACAGACTGATATGCAGCCCTAACTGCAGCAGGACATTGGAGGTGTCAGAGCATGCAGAGAGGCAGCAGGTGATCTTACAGTCAGCTTGCTGCAGAGCTGGCAGGTCTGCTGGCTCTCTCTCTGGAGGACAGGAGGCTGCTGGAGCTGGAAGCTCTGAAACACAAAAGGAGTCAAATGTTTGGAGTTGCAGTGAGAAATGTCAGTGCTCTGCTCCTCTGCTCTCTCTGACAGCGTCTCCACATGAAGCTGAATCACTGCTGAACACAGTCACCAAGCCTTCATTACCTTGTTCTGTTTGGGCCTCCACTCTTCCCCCCTCGTGCTCGACGGAGCAGCGGTATTTGTATGTGCTCTTCTCTTGCTGACGGAGCAGCAGGATGGAGGCGGTGCGTCCTGGTTCTCTGAGCTCCAGCTGCTCTCCCTCATCAGAGGTCAGATCCTCCCACCGGCTGCTATTCTCTCTTTTCCAGGAAAACTTGACCAGAGGAGGAAACATATCTCGGGCCAGACACAGCAGGGAGCTCTTCCCCTCCAGGTGGGCTCTGGATGCTGCTGGGTACACGCTCACCACGGGCTTCACTACCTGCTCACCTGAAGTTTGACAGCAGCAACAAGCAGCACAGACACACATTCACACAGTCAACAGCAGCTTACAGCACTGCACTGCATTCAGTCTGATCCTGGAAACTACATGATCACTAAACTACTTATCAGTATACCACAAACATCATCTACTGGACACTGTATCAATAATCATATCAAACTAAAGCATCATGGAAGCTCATCATATAGAAAGATTAAAACATCATTTACCACTCTTTATCAATATTTACCACAACATTAATTACTAATATAATATAATACAATTTGTAAAATTGAAAATATATCATGACATAACAGCCTCATATAAAATACATTTGCTAATGATTATAATGTTTTGTATTAAATATATTTACCACCATATATTTCACTCTCATCAGTAAAAATCAATCAGTGTATAATAATTATAATTTCATAAGATTTATGATTTCAGAAAGCAGTTTAATGTTTTATATAAAACACAATTGCCTAAATATGTTCACATGTATCAAATATCATATAACATTGTTAATTTTTCATGTATATAGTCGTATTTTTTTATTCGGTAAAATATATTATCAGAAAATACATATTTACCTTCATATAAAATATTTTTGCTAATGACTACAGCGTGTTACATTAAATATTTACATCATGTACTTTAATTAGTAAAAATCAATCAATACTTTAAACAACTTTTTTCAGAACACTTTTAATTACAGAATGAATAAATTAAATATACATTTGCTTCTATAAAATTTAAAGTATAGATTTTTTTCTTGGTTAAAATATATTGTATTCATGTTACATTTCAGACGCACAATACATCAATACTTTAAACAATTCTTTAAGAAGTTTAGCTTTTATATAAAACACAATTACCACAACATGTTCAGATATGTACATAAAATATAATTTGATAATATATATTCTTAGTTAAATTACAACATGTATATTATCTGATTCATTATATTTTCTAAAATATTTTTTAACATTATTTATGTGACATTATGTTGATTTGAAAAAACCTATTTGATTTATATTAAATATGGATTAAGATGTACAATTATACATCGATCTAGAAATTATATTTAGCTTAATCACACATTTAAAATGAGTTTGCCTTCATGCATTAATTTATCTTCCACTAAAAGATATATTTATCATCATAAACACACAATTATCATAAGATACATTTTACCATTTACAAATATAAACTGTATATTTAACACACAATATATTTATCACTATTTGCTTCTAAAATTAAATTTATGAACATTTATTAAATTATGTTTCACATCATATATCATCTTGTTTATAATAAACAGAAGCTGCTGCTGAATCAGTCAGATTATTAAATACTGTTTATTTGTAACATTACTGATATCAGACTTTTTGGCTGTAAACAAACTTTGATGTGATGCATAAATAAAGAATAACTTGTGGTGTGCAGTGAGATTTGAAGCTCTTTTCAGGAGTTATTGATTTGTTTTATGTAAGAATGGCTGCATCAAGAATTCTCTACTAAATATGAAAAAACTAACATGTAAAGCCTGAAGCAGCAGAAACTAAAACTAAAAACACATTTTCAACTTGTTCAATAAAACAACTGAAGATGAAAGTTTAGTCTTACCTACATACAGTTTAGTTCCAGAGCCAAAGATGTGGTAGTTCTTGTTTGCTCCCACAGTGAATGAGACTGTGACAAAAACCTGTCGCTGTTGAATGTGTCAGCTGAGGTGAAGGAATCCAAATTATGAAGCAGTATCATATTTCATCTCCATGATGTGTTTCTCTAATGTTCATATTAACATGACTGTCTCTTCTTTTATTTGATTTTAGCCACATTAGCAGTGTGACTATATGGATGCTAATGTCAGTGGGTTGGTGGGTCCACCACTTGTGCAGATGGATTGGATCTGATTGTGGATACATGGACGGATGGATTGTTCATTAAATGTTGTGCAGACGTTCGCAGTGCCCAGGGGATTCAATGTTTTATTTGACTCGATTGATTTTAAGTTTGAATCTAGCGCCACCAGCAGGTTGACATGTTTGGTCCAGATTTAAATATCTTTTCATCTATTGGATGGATTGTCATGTCATTTAGTAGAAATATTCATGTTCCCCTCAGGATGAATTATCCTGAGGGGACTGACTTTTCATCTAGCGCCACCATCAGATCAACAAACAGACACAGTTAGCTGTAGACTAGCTGGTGAACATAGTGGAGCATTTAGCAGCTAAAGAGCCAGATATTTCCCTCAGGAGTTGGTGGAGAGTAAAAACAGAAACTAAAAGAGAGAGAATATTGGACTTACATTCACCAGGTGGACAGAAACACGACTTAATCACATAAAGGATTAAATGTCTAATAGTAAATGCTGTAGTGGAGCCATTTGTCTTAGAATATGGACAGTAAACATCAGAACCTGTGGTTAAGGTTTAGTTAGGTTTAGCTAAAGATCATGGTTTGGGTTCAAATGACTTCCTCCTTAAGATGAAGGGAGCTGCGTCATCATGGTTAAAATAATAAACAGGTGGTTAAAGTTAGGAAATGATGGTGGTGGTGTTAAAAGAAACAAACACTGTCTGCTGTCGTTTCTCTTGTGAAGACAGTCTCAGCTGCTCACAGAGCAAAATCCATTTACATTTACCACATTTCTGTTGAGGGGAAATTGTCATAAATCCAAGAATTGTGTTGAATCTCTGACTAAAGTGAAATTATCTGTTGAAATCTGCTCAAAGATGTGACGTGAGGAATGCTGCCTGAAGACTTTTATTGTGAAAGAGCCACAGGAAGTGTTTTCATTAACAGCAGATTCTTACTGTGAAGGAGGAATGAACTTTATTCCAGCAGCAGGTCAAAGAAGACCATTTTTATCTTCATCTCAAACGTTCAACTCTGTCAAACATCTTTTTATATTTATTATTTTGTTAATTTTTGTTATTAAATCAAATGTTAATAAAGTTTCACTTTTGATCTCTCCATTATTTGTCTCTTTTATCTGTTTATATTGTTGTTTGTTTGTTTTTCTTCATTTTGTTGTATCATTGTGCTTCTGTGTTGCTCCTTTGTTCTCACTGTGTGGAACAACAGGAAACCTGCTGAAATAGCTGATCAATAATATCAATGAAATATAATGTTTCCATCTAAATCCTGACACCAACAGACAAACATTTAGTCCTCAGCTCAGTTTGTTTGTGACTCTGGCTGAGATGGAGGTGAAATATGTGAACCTGGGCTGTGGTTTACTGCTCTCTTCCTGTCACAAACACTGTTTGACATCTGTTCATCTGGAGGTTTTTGTACAGGCTGCAGGGATCATTTCTCACTGTGGGTATCTCTCTTCACACAGGAGCAGTAGTAGGTGGCTGAATGTAAGGGTTGAACTGTCTTGATCTCCAACTCACAGCCTTTCCCTTTATTTACAGATGAGAAATCAGCTTGCTGAGGATGACCGTAGCGAGTTTCAATCGTACAGTCTGTCTTTGAAAAACGAAAGATCCTTGTGAATGTTTCTGTGTCTTTCTTCTGGTACCAGTATGATTCATCATTATAGTAACACTGGTCAGTTCCTCCACAGCTGAAGGAGACATTTTGACCAGCTCTCCTGGTCAATGTTAAATCAACCTGAATTAGATCTTCTGCCATGGCAACCAGCGCTGTAGACGAACAGACACACAGGTGAAGGTGAGTGTGGCAGTGTTTGTTAAAGGTTGAGTTTGTTGGCTCCTGATTGGCTGGAAAGACTCACCTGAACACAGACAGCACAGAGCAGCAGCTGGGAGGAAAAGCATTTTGTGCAGTGGTGTTTCCTCTGGTGAACCTGGGGAGAAGTGGCGCTCTGATGCAGCTGAGGCCAAACAAGGACGAGCTGTGAGATCAGACGAGGGCCACGTGGTTTCTAACAGCTCCTCAAACCTCCCATCAGCCCCTGCGATGGACACATAAGGCTGCTGCTGCTGCTGTGTGGTTTTCCGCTGAATGGAGGAGCAACAGGCTGCATACGGTTACCATGGAGATGGACGTCACTGACACATCACTGTTTGATTGTTCACAGGTGTTAATGTGAGAATTTATCAGCTCTATTCAAATATTTCAAATCATTCCAGCTGCATTTAAAAGAAACAGAAACACAAACTCATATTAGTTGAAGAGTGAAAGTGATGGAGAGCAGAGACGGACTGATATTATCTCAACTGCTTTTTCTAATGATTTGACTCTTATTTTTCAATCCTATGTTTTCCTCCACGTCTCTGTTTCTCTGTGTGCTTCAGTTTCACTTTCTTCATCTTTAATCTGGCAGCAGATCAAAAATTTGGGACACAACAAAACACAAAAACATCCATGGAACCACAAACACGTTCAGGTTGGTGGTGAATTTAGCAACACAGATTGTTCTCTGTTGTTTGTAGAACAGATGTGATGAAAAGAAAAAAAACTACAAATCCACAAAGCTCCTCCTGAACTGTGATTTGAATCTTTAAATGTTTCCCTTATATTTATTTCATCCACTTCAATAAATGAATTGAATTTCATGCACTTCCTGATACTTTTATTCTCAATGATCATAATAATAATGATGATAATAATTATATAATTATATATTATTTATATTGTTCCAACATTTTATTACACTTTAAAGCTGTAGTTCACATTTCATTGTCCACTTTATATTATATTACCTCTATCTGCTCTGTGCTGAGCTGTCAGTAATAAAACCTTTACACTGCTGCCCTCATGTGGCTGCAACAACACATTGCTTCTACTACTACTACTAGTCTCTTCAAAGTTTAGTTTTCATGACCCCAAATGTGTATAAAGAGTAAATATATCATATATATGTGTGAATGTGCAGAGAGACAGACAGAGACTCCTTCCATTTTAGTTTGATATATTCAATTATAATTCTAATATTACAAAATCTACAGTAAGACAAAATGTAGCTTATTTACAAGTAACTAAACAGATTATTGAGATTATCACAGTTGAAAATGGCAATTGTATAACATGTTGTAGAGTATATTAATAACAATATAACTATACAATTTATAACTAATAAAATCTCTCAAGGATAAAAATCAAAGTCCAAATACTGTTTCAAAACACACAAGTTACTATAGATTTGAAGTTTTTACCACTTGGGGGCAGAAGAACTCCACAACAAGCTAACAAACTCCTCTCTGACATATTATGGTCTGTCTGCTGTTCATTACCTTGTTCTGTTTAGGCCTCCACTCTTCCCCCCTCGTACACGATGATCCATTGAATAAAATAACCAACATTAAAAATACTATTAATATTGTAATAGCTGTACTAATAATTCATATTTAATGATATAGTCTTTATATTATTTAGTTGTATTACTTTATTGTTGCTGTTTGTTTTATTATCAGTTTCTCTTATGAAGTTTTTTATGTTCATAAAAAAAACAGTTTTTTGAATTGTGGTGTTTCTGAAATCTTTCATCTTCTTCTAAATTGAGGTTTTTGCCTGTAGAGTGAATATTTAATGATTTTCTGAAACAAAAAAGTAAAAATGAAAGAATAAGAGTAAAGGCAATAATTATTTTGCTTCTAGCAGTGCAGGGTTCGTGAGTTCCTGGTTTATTTGGTTAAAAAGTCCTTTTACTTTAAGAATAATGTATTTGCATGACCATGATCTTCTAACAACTGAAGGGAGTTTAGTTGACAAATCAGACGTTCAGATCAGAAAACACTCATATGTGTTATATTTGGAGGATACTGACAAACAGCCCCTCCTGTCATTTATGTATGAGCACTCGGCAATGACAAGTGTAAACTGTAAAGCAGTGATGGAAGAAGTATTGAACTGTTTTACTGACGTAAATGTACCAGTAATACAGTATAAAATACTACTTTACAAGTAATGGTTTTACTTTCAAAATTACAGAAGTATTATTTGTTAAATGTACTTAAAGTATCAAAAGTATAAGTACTCTTTATGTAAATTGTCCCCACACAGTGTTACATTGATCATATACATATATACAGAGCCTGTGAAAAGTATTCACCACTCTTGAAATGTTTCATGTTGTATTGTTTTAAAACAGGGAGTCAAAGGTGATTTAATGTGGCTTTTAGTACACTGAAAAAACCCTTATAAGTAAAAGTGAAAATAGATATCAGTGAAGTGATCTAAATGTATTTCAAACATAAAATACATCATCAGCTTTGCTAGTAAAATCTAAATCTGTAAAGTAAGTATTACTTATAGCTGTGAAGTAAATGTAGTGGAGTAGAAAGTAAAATATCTCCCTCTGAAATGTAGTGGAGTGGACGTATAAAGAAGCATAAAATAGAAATAATCATGTAAAATACCTCACAATTGCACTTTATTACATTCATCCCCTGCTGTAAAGTGAACCTTTGCTAAAAACTCCAATAAATAAAAAGTGACAAGACCTCCAGATGTGTGGCCTTTGTTGGTGACTGGGCTCAGTTTGACTGTGTGGGTGGAGGGCTCAGTGGAAAAAAGGTTTACAGACAACAAGAGAAAAGACCCTCATGACAAATGAGAGGGAGGGAAGTTCATGAGTGTACAGCAGCAGGTATGAATCTGTTCTCTGCGGTTATTAGAACTCATATATAACTGTTGACAGCGAATCAACACTTCCTTTCCTGCAGCAGACGGGCCGTGTGGGTTTCTGCTCAGCAGCCTCCACAATGTTCACTGTGGTTTTTCACTTTACTGACACAATGACGGTTACAACCATCCACTCTGGTTAAAGAATCGTTCCAGGAACTTCAGTATGAAGATTTAATCATTGTGTCAGTTTTAATCTGTGTTATTAATAATGTGAGAGAAGCAGCTCAAATCCTAAACTCAGAGCTGAGAAACTGACATAATTAAATAAAAGGAGACGTTCAAACTCCTGCAGTCTGCTCAGGTCCCACAGTCTGTACTGAGTTCACTGATACATTACTCAATTAACTTTGAACAAATAGATGAACATAAAATGGTTCCAATTGTGATTGAGTTGTTGAACATACTAATAATAACAACAATAAATAATGCATGACTCATAAAACACAAAATAGAAACATCTTAAAGAAAGAAAATTTTTGATACTAAGAACTCAACTCAAATAATATGATTTAAAATATTTTTATTCAATACAAACAACAGACAAAAATATGTCATATATATTTGCAAAACAACGCAAACATCAGGTGCATGTAAAAAAAAACTTTTCTACTTATTTTTAATAATTAGAACCAAGAATTTTTACTTATTCATCAAAAATACAAGTGCACATATACACATATACATATGTTGGCACGAACCAAGTTAATTTTCTCACATATTCCATCTTAATTATAATAACTGATTCAGTAACTAGCAAAAAAACATATTAATAATAATATAATATTGTACATATTTTATAATATAGATTTAAATGTACTGCTTGTATTAACTCATAGTTCCTGTTTGTTTTATTATCAGTTTCTCTTCTGAAATGATCTTTGTAAATAAAACTAATTTTCAAATTGTGGTATTTCTGAAATCTTTCATCTTGTTCCAAATAAAATGTTTTTCCCACAAAGTGTTTAAATTCACATTGATGGATTATTTTAACATCCACTTCCTCTCCTTTTCAACTTAGTTTTCCTATAATCATATTGTATGTAAATCTATCATTGCAGACTAATCAAGCCGCTGTGTGATCATTTTTATAGCAACTGTAGCTTCAAGGAGAGTCAAATTACTTGTACGTATGAAACTTGGCTAATTTAGTGAATTCTGTGTCTGATTATGTGTATTATGTGAGGACAAAGTGAAATCAAAGAAAACATGGATAATTATAAAAAACAGAAACTGTGATGTTTCAGTTTATTGAGAATGTTACAAACCTGCCGCCCTCTGCATAATGTATTAAAAAGAAAATACACAAGAAGGAAAAAATACTATAAGCACTGAAATATCTAACAGGTAGCTGATGATTCAACTTTGTTTTACTCTATTATACAAAATATTAAAAGTGGAATTAAACTAGAGCATCAAGATATTAATATTTTACAGAATTTACACTTAGTAACTGCATCTGTATATGTGTGTGTGTGTATACTTATAGTTTTAGGACAACTGTGTCTTAACTGTAAATTTACAACCAACTACAACACATCATAAGTGACATTTGTGAACACTGATCAAAGTGATAAATGAGATGAATTGATGAGAGGTGATGGTGAGAAAAGGCGAGCAGAAAACAGTCAGTCAGCATGTGTGCAGTTGGTGGACGGTCCCTTGTTTCTGAGGATCATCAGCAGAGAGAGTCCACAGCAGTACACCAGACTCTTCCCTATCAGCACTGTGTACAGCAAACAGAGCAGCTTCACCTGGTACTGAGACGGGACAAAAGCTGCAAGTGGAGCTACTGATGGACATGCTGGTGGAGCTGGTGTCAGAGATGCTGTTGGAGCGGCAGTTGGAGCTGAAGTTGGAGCTGCCGTTGGTGGAAGTGTAGAAACCTCTGAAACAGAAAAAAAGTCAAAAACAAATGTCAGTGCTCTGCTCCTCCGCTCTCTCTGACAGCGTCTCCACATGAAGCTGAATCACTGCTGAACACAGTCACCAAGCCTTCATTACCTTGTTCTGTTTGGACCCTCACTGTTCCCCCCTCGTGCTTGACGGAGCAGCGGTATTCATGTGTGCTCTTCTCTTGCTGACGGAGCAGTAGGATGGAGGCGGTGCGTCCCGGCTCTCTGAGCTCCAGCTGCTCTCCCATAGCAGGGGTCAGATCCTCCCACCGGCCATTCTCCTTCTGTCTTTTCCAGGAGAACTGGACCACAGGAGGAGACATGGCTGAGGCCAGACACAGCAGGGGGCTCTTCCCCTCCAGATGGGCTCTGGATGCTGCTGGGTACACGCTCACCACGGGCTTCACTACCTGCTCATCTGAAGTTTGACAGCAGCAACAAGCAGCACAGACACACATTCACATTTCAACAGCAGCTTACAGCACTGCACTGCATTCAGTCTGATCCTGGAAACTACATGATCACTAAACTACCCATCAATACACCACAAACATCATCTACACTCTACTAATATTCTGAAAAAATATATTTAAGAAGATAAATATTTTCATATGTGTCATATATTTTTCATCTCGATAAAAGTTAAAGAAAAACATTGGAAAAAAGTGGGATTTTTTTAATAATAAGGTATAAAGAACAATAATGAAAAAATGTGAATATCTAAATTGTTACATATAATTCATAAAAAATATAAAAAATGATATAATTACTTTCATAAAATGCACAGTATTAGCCTCTGTCATAACGTAGGAATGTAATATCACTAAACTTTATGTCATGCTTCATCATGAGACTGAAAAACTATAAATATGCACAGTAATACATAAATATAGAGCATACTGAGACATAAATATATCAATCAGTTTTCTTTAAAGTGCAGTATCACCATGCAGCATGGTCCCAATACATTTACAATTACAGAGAATACAATAAATAGCAAAACATATAGTAAGCAAATGAGATAATAAAAAATAAAATAAAACAAACACATTAAAAACATATATATCAACATGTTTTCACTCCCAACTCATTACATATGGAAGCTTGGTCAGGACACCATGGCATCACTTTTTAACACACATGGTACTCCTTAAGCATCATTTTTCAATGTAGAGTATCACAGTAGTCATTGTTCAAAAATAACTGACAACCCGGTGGTTAAGGTCTGGTTAGGTTTATGCACAAAACCAATTGGTTAGTGTTAGGAAAAGATCATGGTTTGGATTAAAATAAAAAATTAAATTAAAAAAATTAAATAAAATATCAATGTGGTCTTGAACCGTGCTCTGTGGTGATTTACAATTTTCTGCCAACAACATTACATTACAAGCCATCCACCGACCGCTCCACTTCCTGATAAGTAAGTCAGTTTATATACATGTCAAGTGAAGTACGTTACTTCAGAAATCTTGATATGATACGTATTGCTGAAATGCTAATATGCTCCATATTACAGGTGTTGAAATGTACATATTCAGCATATTTGTGGTTTGCAGAAACATGCAATTTTTAACCTTATTTAGACGTCATTGCTCTTGGTCGTTAAAAAGTGACACTAAAGGGTTACCCAGTGCATTAAAAAGTGACATCACGGGGTCCTGACCAAGCTTCAGTATGTGACGAGCTGGGAGTGAGAACTAACTGTATATATATGAACTGGTATCAACACATGTATGTCTGAGGATAAATTACCAGAAATAACAACAAAGATGACAAAGATAATCCAGTAATACATAGTTTGTCCACCAGACAGCACTAACAAGTTTTCAGTTGTAAAATATCCTGATCATTTCACACTTTGGTCACAATTCAACAACAATAACAATTTTAACATTAATTGAGCTGTATTTTATATCATATTAAATATATCTTATAAAAAAACAACATATTTATCTCCATATATTCCATGACATCATATACCATAATATATCCATCATAAAATAGTATATATAAGTACTAATTGCTGACATGAACTCTGTATTCATACTTTGTACTTTCTGTCCATGTTGATGAAATTAGTGATTGTAGTTTCCACTGAAATGCAGTAAATGAAATGACGGACTGAGACTGAGAGCTTAATGAAATCAACTCTGAATCTGTATGAGACTGAAGAATCCTGCTCATCAATGAAATTTACTTCAATTATCTCAAGATTGTGTATAAAAAGTCAACAGATGATCAGAGCAGGAAAATCTTCCACAATCATTCATCTAGAATTTAATTTCTTTCAGGAGAGAGAGAAGAAGTTTGATTGAACAGCAGCTGATGAGAATACAGAATGAAATTAGAATATCAGTGCCGAGTTTCTCTGAGTACTTGGAAGAGTTTAAAGATTTTAGTTTCCAAGAAACATGAAGACAAACTCCTTTCTGATTTCATGATGGAATGGTTGCACAATGAATTCTCTAATTATTATGGAAAATTAATGTGTAAATCTTCAAGCAGCAGAAAATAAACTTAAGAACTTTTACAATAAAATAACTTAAGGAAAATAAAAAATGAAAAATGAAAGTTCAGTCTTACCTACAAACAGTGTAGTGCCAGATCCAAAGATGAAGTATCCACAGTGAATCTGACTGTGACAAAAACCTGTCAGCTGCTGAATGTGTCAGCTGAGGTGAATAAATCCAAATTATTAACCAGTATCTTATTTCATCTCCATGATGTGTTTCTCTAAAGATCATAAAAACATGACTGTCTCTTCTTTTGTTGTATTTCTCTTTATTTTAGCCTACTGAGGTAGAGAGAGGTGGGATCCTGCTACATTTATAATCAGTCCAATACATGAAACATGTTGTCTGTCAATTTAATAAAATATGATTTCACTTTGGGATTAGTAGCCATGAAAAAATAGAAAAATAACATAAATACAGGATATAAAATTCAGCCGCTCTGTAGTCTGCAATAGTAAAAAGTGTCCTCCATAAAAGTCAAAATACTCTTCCTGACTTGTACTTTATCCTCAGACTGTCATTTGAAGTTAGAATCCTTTAGATTTTGGTCCTTGTTGATAACTTGTGTTTACTGTTGGTAACAGCCAGTGTGTTATAATAATACATCTACTGGAGCTTTGACAGAAAAGCCTCATCAACCACTGGGGGCAGCAAACACACCTTGTTATGAATGAATGAATGCATGAATGAATGATGTATATATTCATTCATCATTATCATTTATATATCACCGTTCATGCAGTGACTGCAGCTCAAAGTGCTTTAAAATTCAGCAGCAAGTTTAAAACACGTTTAAAACTGTAAACATACAGGAAGAGGAAGGTAGAATATCAGATAGAAAATTGTTGAAAGCTCAACAATCCAGTAGCTTCATATTATGGACAGAAACAGTGGTGGTCCTGGCACCATATCAGTTTTCCCTGTGGTTAATGTAGAGTTTTCAAAGAATGTTACCATAGAAACTGCTGTCAGATCAGTTGGCTGAGGTCCAGAGCTCTCTATAACAGTTGGTTCCATGTCTGTCTGTCTACTTTTGTTCCTTAATTATATGCCTTCAAACATTCAGGTTGAGGTTCAAAGGTTCATATTTCACAGCAGGAAATATGTAGAATCTTCATACTGACATATGTTACTCTGCAGGTCGAGACCTTTCCAATTATGTGTTTGATTTAGCTCTTATGACAAAGTTTTGATTTTATCATTTCATGGACACAACTATCCCAGGCCTAATTTCAGAAAAAACTTTGAAGGCCCAAGATATAAAATCAAGCTTTTGGTTTCTTTCTTTCCTTCTTTCTTCTTCAGTGGAAATAGTGACCAAAAGGAGTCACCCTCAGAGAATATAATACTACTGACTATCTAGTATATTACTACAGGCTTGGAGGAAGTCCTGGATTGCTAGAGAGAGAGGTTAGAGTAAGGGCTAAAAAGACTACTAGTTACTGGACCCTCACACCAAGAGATTCATGAGCAGCAGCAGCAGGCCGCCAGCCCCCTAGTATAGTATGTTTCTGCAAACCACTGATATATTGAATCTGTATGTTTCAAGATGTTTAATACGAAGCATATCAACATTTTGATGATATGTCTCATCATCATTTCTAAAGTGACGTAGTTCACATGAGATCTATATGAACTGACTTTCATATTAAGAGGAGGAGGTTAGATGGCTAGACAGGTAGATGGAAGAAATTTGGAGAGCAGCAGAGAGCACAGTTTTAGAGCACCTTGAAACCAATGCCTGCTTCCCATTTCAACCAACTAAACTAGTATTTAGAGAGACATTTGCAGTGTTTTTTATTTTAATTATTCTATTTTAACTAAACCATAATCTTTCCCTAACCCTAACCAAGTGTTTTTTGTACCTAAACTTAAACAAACCTTAACCACAGCATCTTCACATCATAAAACATAGTTATTCAACTGATGAAACATAGAAATCCAACGTATGAAACGTAGACATTCAATGCATCCATGGTTTGCAGAAACGTAGTTATTCAGCAGGCCAGACGTGAACTTGACAAGGATGATAAAACTTTCATGTTTCCACTGTGTATTATTTAGTAAGAAAAATGTACCATGTCTATATTTCTGTCATTTGAAAAATGAAATTCTGTTAACTTTAAAAATCACATTTTTGGCGAAGTAGCCTTTAGCATAAAGTATTATAGGCTAGTTTGTTCATGTCACAGTAAACAAACAATCGTCAGGATGTTAGAATTCATACTCAGGGGATCATGAACAGGAAGAGAATCTGATCTGGTCATTTTGCTCTGTATCAGTGATTTGATTTGATGGACAGACTAAACCAAAGATCCCACTGTTCACAGCATGAAACCCACCAGAACCATTTGGCCTGTAACATTTACATCTAGGGCGAAAGTTTGGTTTTAACTTTGGTAGGGACATTTTTTGTTGGCCAAAATAGTTGTGTATGTGCACTTGATCTCTATCTCACTTCTGTCTTTCATATGCGTACATGTGTGCACACATAAAAAGCCTGACTGCAAAATGTTGACTTTGGTGAATATGTATTTTCTGACTTGCCCGAAACCAAACTTTTATAGTTATTTTTTGTGCATTTTATTTTATTAAAATACAACTGAGACTAAAGTTAACATTTTAATAAATTGACATATGACAGATTGTCACACTAACTGTTACAAGAAAATAAATGTACACCAATCTGTAGGTAATGTGCTCAGTTTAAATCAACTCTCTGCTTTAAATCTCACCTCAGATTCTGCAGCTACGTCCTTCTTTCAGTTTGTTGATTTGAGCGAGAGAGTTTAATGACAGAGCAACACTCAAACCTGTCTTTAGATCATCTCAAAACATCTTTGTTATATTTTTTATTCAGCCCCTGAATTTATGGAAAAATATTTCACTCTGACATCAGAGGTCACTTGAGAACCTGCAGCTCACCTGTCTGTGTGTCTCTGTGCTCTGATTTTCATAATGAAATGATGACAGTCACAAACTGATCAGTTGAACAAGCTTTGGCTACTTTACCTTATAATAAGTTTCATGTCTTATTGACACATATGCAATAATAACTACTCTTTATTTTTATTGACACTCTGGTTCTTCATCTGATCTTCTTCAATGATCAGATGACCTCAGTTTTGTCCAGTGAAGACATTTCCAATTCTGTTCAGTTTAAAACATTTAAACTATTAATACTAACTGCTTCAGATTCACCTCTGTTCATTCATCACTGACTCTGCTGCTGAGCTGCAGCTAGTCAACAATGTGTAAAACTGTTTGAAGTTGGGTTGCCAGATCAACAGGTCAGTGATCCCCCATATCATGTTTTCTCACTCTTTTTATAACCCACTTTTTGCAGATAACACATAAACCTGGAAACTCTGCAGAGATCTTACTGTTAACATTATCTCAACTTGAAAAGATGTTTGAGATGGGTGAAAATGTTGGTAGGGACAAATCAGCAGCACCACGACATTGGTAGCCACATGTCCCTCCTGTGCACACTCGAAAATAGGAGTACCAAGATAAAAGGATACAAATGCTTGTTGCTGGGGGACAATTTGAGAGACTATTGTGTACCCTTCAAGACATAAAAGTACCTCACAGGGGAGCGAAGTTGCAGGATTCAATTCAATTCAATTCAATTTTATTTATATAGCGCCAAATCACAACACAAAGTCATCTCAGGGCACTTTTACATGGAGCAGGTCTAGACCACGCTCTTTAATTTACAGAAAGAGAAACTCAACAGTTCCCCCCATGAGCAAGCAAGTGACCTTAAAACTTCTCCCTTTCATTTCAACATACCTGTGGGAGGCGGGCTGTTCCAAACTGACTAAATTAAAAACAAAACACCACAATTCATCCTTTGTTCTCACTGCAGAAGAAAAATAAATTTATCCTCAGCTCAGTTTGTTTGTGACTCTGGCTGAGATGAAGGTGAAATATGTGAACCTGGGCTGTGTTTTACTGCTCTCTTCCTGTCACAAACACTGTTTGACATATGAGGTTTTTGTACAGGCTGCAGGGATCATTTCTCACTGTGGGAGCCTTCCCAACACGAGCAGTAGTAGGTGGCTGAATGTGAGAGTTTAACTGTCTGGATGTTCAATTCATAGACATTATTTTTTTTTACAGCTGAGAAATCATCTTTCTGAGGATGTTTGTAGGTATCCTTATCTATTTCACCACTGTCCTTGTTAATATCAAGAATCACGGTGAATGTTTCTGAATCTTTCTTCTGGTACCAGAATACATAAGTACCACCACACTGGTCAGTTTCACAGCTGAAAGAGACTTTTTGACCAGCTCTCTTGGTTAATGTTAAATCATCCTGAATCAGCTCTGCTGCCATGGCAACCAGCGCTGTGGAGAAACAGACACACAGGTGAAGGTGAGTGTGACAGTGTTTGTTAAAGGTTGAGTTTGTTGGCTCCTGATTGGCTGGAAACACTCACCTGAACACAGACAGCACAGAGCAGCAGCTGGGAGGAAAAGCATTTTGTGCAGTGGTGTTTCCTCTGGTGAACCTGGGGAGAAGTGGCGCTCTGATGCAGCTGAGGCCAAACAAGGACGAGCTGTGAGATCAGACGAGGGCCACGTGGTTTCTAACAGCTCCTCAAACCTCCCATCAGCCCCTGCGGCGGACAGATAAGGCTGCTGCTGCAGCTGCTGCTGCTGTGGTTTTACATTTCAGTTTAATAAATAAATTGAACTTCCTGCATCATCTGATGGTATCATGCATTCATTGACACTCTCTTTTAACACTGAGTTTAGACACATTTCCTCAAATTGCAGCCTGACAGATTTGGTATTTTTGGAAGCTTTGTGATCTATACTAGAATTAGAAATAAAGTTTTGAGGGTGAGTTTGTAAAGACGAAGCCACCGGAGGGTTCAGAAGAGTTTAAAGTCAGGTGTCGTCTACATGTCTCTTTGGTGGAACTGATAACAACCCATCTGCAACATGAGGAGCCGCAACTACACACTGCTTTACCCATTTAAAATATTAATAAAATATATAAGATATTTTGATTAAATACTACTTTAACAATCCAAATATATTTTTACACTGTAAATATTTTGTGCAGCATACATCATTTTAGTCTGATCTGAATATTTGTGTTACAGTTACAATAATTTAGAGGCTATTTGTAGTCGAATGACTGAATCTTTTTACGGCCATTCTGTATAATCCAATATTTTTAATACAATTTCACAATATTATCTGATACTGAATGTCTGCTTATAATTCACAGTCCAGTTTCACAGGCTTCAACACTACAATGGTTTTTATAAGATGTCTGTTTTTTATATTCATTATGATTTCTATTTTTTTAACTTGTTTTTAATTCTGATATTGTAATATTATTTTGAATGATAATGTTAATACAGAATCTGAATTAAGAAAATACAGCATATTTGCAAATAACTAGACAGATTATCATGTATGTCCAACATGTCGCAGAATTCATTATAAAAAATATAATTAATATGAATAATAAAAATGTAAAATATTTTATTACTTATACACATATGTGTGTGTGCATAATTTTAATTTGAAAAATATTTTCCTACTTTCAGATACACCTGACCTACAAAATGTGTAATCAGTAACTCTTGAGCCTGCAAATTTTTGTGTGCATGTGGATTTATATATTTAGGACAAAAGATTAAAATCAATACAGAGGAACAAATCTTCATAAAAACAAAGATGAAATACTGTAATTTTATTAAAAACAGAAACTGTGATGTTAAAGGTTATTGAGAATATCACACCAATGAAATAAAAAGACAAATTTAACATTGCAGAATGTATTAAACACAAAACTATAAACATAATAAAGGTTTGAACAATACTAAAATCTAAGTTATATTTTCTATATTTCTTTTTTTATTTGTATAATACAAGACAAAGTTAAAAGTGTGAAACAAAACAAACCTGAGCTAAAAAAGTAACTGTTAAGCTTTAATGTGTAAATATATATGTGTATATATGTATTTCTATATTTAGCACAACTGTATCTAACCTGTGCATAAAGACAGAAAATGTAAAAGCATCCACAACACGTCATCAGTGATATTTGTGAACACTGATCAAAGTGATCAATGAGATAAATTGATGAGAAGTGATGGTGAGAAAAGGCGAGCAGAAAACAGTCAGTCAGCATGTGTGCAGTTGGTGTACGGTCCCTTGTTTCTGAGGATCATCAGCAGAGAGAGTCCACAGCAGTACACCAGACTCTTCACTATCAGCACTGTGTACAGCACACAGAGCAGCTTCACTCTGCACTGATACTGGAAAAGTGGAAGAAGCGCAAAAACTTCTGTAACAGAAAAAGAATGAAAAACTAATGTCAGTGCTCTGCTCCTCTGCTCTCTCTGACAGCGTCTCCACATGAAGCTGAATCACTGCTGAACACAGTCACCAAGCCTTCATTACCTTGTTCTGTTTGGGCCTCCACTCTTCCCCCCTCGTGCTTGACGGAGCAGCGGTATTTATATGTGTAGAGAGCATCACGATCAACCACCATGATGGCCGCGGTGTGTCCATGCTCTTTGAGCTCCAGCTGCTCTCCCTCAGTAGAGGTCAGATCCTCCCACCAGCAATTCTCCTTCTGTCTTTTCCAGAAGAACTGGACCAGAGGAGGAGACATGGCTGAGGCCAGACACAGCAGGGAGCTCTTCCTCTCCAGGTGGGCTGCTGGGTACACGCTCACCACGGGCTTCACTACCTGCTCATCTGAAGTTTGACAGCAGCAACAAGCAGCACAGACACACATTCACACAGTCACATTTCAACAGCAGCTTACAGCACTGCACTGCATTCAGTCTGATCCTGGAAACTACATGATCACTAAACTACTCATCAATACACTACAAACATCATCTACATTGTATTAATATTCTGGAAAATATATTTAAGAAGATAAATGTTTTCAAATATGTCATATATGTTTATATTGATAAAATTTAAAGAAAAAATGGGAAAATGTGTAATTTTTTTAATTATAAGGTATAAAGAACAATGATAAAAATATGAAAATCTAAATTGTTATATATAATTCATGAAAAAATATTTTAATATAAGAATAATACAATTACTTTCATAAAATGCACAGTATTAGCCTCTGTCATAATGTAGGAATATAATGTTTGTCCTATTATGATATATATCACTAAACTTTATTCCATGAAAAACTATACATTTGCACAGTAATACATATATATAGCATATTGATACATAAATATATCAATCAGTTTTCTTTAAAGTGCAGTATCACCTTGCAGCATGGTCCCAATACATTTACAATTACAGAGAATACGATAAAAACAAAACATATAGTAAGCAAATGAAATAATAAAGACTAAAATAAAAGAAACACATTAAAAACATATATATTAACATGTTTTCACTCCCAACTCTTTACATATGGAAGCTTTGTCAGGACCGCATTGCATCACTTTTTAACACACATGGTACCCCTTAAGCATCATTTTTCAACGTACAGTATCACAGTAGTCACTGTTCAAAAATAATTGACAACCCGGTGGTTAAGGTCTGGTTAAGTTTATGCACAAAACCAATTGGTTAGTGTTAGTAAAAGATCATGGCTTGGATTAAAATAAAAAAATAAATAAAATTTTAAATGTGCTCTTGAACCGTGCTCTGTGGTGATTTACAACTTTCTACCAACAACATTACATTACAAGCCATCCACCAACCGCTCCACTTCCTAATAAGTAAGTCAGCTTATATACATGTCAAGTGAAGTACATTACTTCAGAAATCTTGATATGATACGTATTGCTGTAATGCTAATATGCTCCATATTACAGGTGTTGAAATGTACATATTCAGCATATTTGTGGTTTGCAGAAACATGCAATTTTTCACCTTATTTAGACGTCATTGCTCTTGGTCGTTAAAAAGTGACACTAAAGGGTTACCCAGTGCATTAAAAAGTGACACCACGGGGTCCTGACCAAGCTTCAGTGTGTGATGAGTTGGGAGTGAGAACAAACTGTATATATATAAACTGGTATCAACACATGTATGTCTGAGGATAAGTAACCAGAAATAACACAACAAAGATGACAAAGATAATCCAGTAATACATAGTTTGTCCACCAGACAGCACTAACAAGTTTTCAGCTGTAAAATATCCTGATTATTTCACACTTTGATCACAATTCTTTAACAACAACAATAACAATTTTAACATTAATTGAGCTGTATTTTATATCATATTAAATATATCTTATAAAAAACAACATATTTATCCCCATATATTCCATGACATCATATACCATAATATATCCACCATAAAATAGTATATATAAGTACTAATTTTTTGACATTAAATCTGTATTCATGTTTTGTACTTTCTGTCCATGATGATGAAATTAGTGATTGTAGTTTCCACTGAAATGTAGTAAATGAAATGACGGACTGAGACTGAGAGCTTAATGAAATCAACTCTGAATCTGTATGAGACTGAAGAATTCAGCTCATCAATGAAATTGACTTCAATTATATCAAGATTGTGTATAAAAAGTCAACAGATGATCAGAGCAGGAAAATCTTCCACAATCATTCATCTAGAATTTAATTTCTTTCAGGAGAGAGAGAAGAAGTTTGATTGAACAGCAGCTGATGAGAATACAGAATGAAATTAGAATGTCAGTGCTGAGTTTCTCTGAGTACTTGGAAGAGTTTAAAGATTTTAGTTTCCAAGAAATATGAAGACAAACTCCTTTCTGATTTCATGATGGAATGGTTGCACAATGAATTCTCTAATTATTATGGAAAATTAATGTGTAAATCTTCAAGCAGCAGAAAATAAACTTAAGAACTTTTACAATAAAATAACTTAAGGAAAATAAAAAATGAAAAATGAAAGTTCAGTCTTACCTACAAACAGTGTAGTGCCAGATCCAAAGATGTAGTATCCACAGTGAATCTGACTGTGACAAAAACCTGTCAGCTGCTGAATGTGTCAACTGAGGAGAATATATCCAAATTATTAACCAGTATCATATTTCATCTCCATGATGTGTTTCTCTAATATTCATATCAACATGACTGTCTCTTCTTTTGTTGTATTTCTCTTTATTTCAGCCTACTGAGGTAGAGAGAGGCGGGATCCTGCTACATTTATAATCAGTCCAATACATTAAACATGTTGTCTGTCAATATAATAAAATATGATTTCACTTTAGGATCAGTAGCCATGAAAAAATAGAAAAATAACATAAATACAGGATATAAAATTCAGCTTCTCTGTAGCCTGCAATAGTAAAAAGTGTCCTCCATAAAAGTCAAAATACTCTTCCTGACTTGTACTTTATCCTCAGATTGTCATTTGAAGTTAGAATCCTTTAGATTTTGGTCCTTGTTGATAACTTGTGTTTACTGTTGGTAACAGCCAGTGTGTTATAATAATACATCTACTGGAGCTTTGACAGAAAAGCCTCATCAACCACTGGGGGCAGCAAACACACCTTGTTATGAATGAATGAATGATGTATATATTCATTCATCATTATCATTTATATAACAACATTCATGCACTGACTGCAGCTCAGAGTGCTTTAAAATTCAGCAGCAAGTTTAAAACACGTTTAAAACTGTAAACATACAGAAAGCGGAAGGTAGAAAATCAGATAGAAAATTGTTGATAGCTCAACTATCCAATAACTTAATATTATGGACAGAAATAGTGGTGGTCCTGGCACCATATCAGTTTTCCCTATGGTTAATGTAGAGTTTTCAAAGAATGTTACCATAGAAACTGCTGTGAGATCAGTTGGCTGAGGTCCAGAGCTCTCTAAAAGAGTTGGTTCCATGTCTGAAGCCCCTTTTGTTCCTGAATTATAAGCTTTGAAACATTCAGGTTGAGGTTCAAAGGTCCATATTTCACAGCAGGAAACATGTAGAATCTTCATACTGACATATGTTACTCTCCAGGTCGAGATCTTTCCAACTATGTATTTGATTCAGCTCTTATGACAAAGTTTTGATTTTGTCATTTCATGGACACAACTATCCCAGGCCTAGTTTCAGAAACAATTTGAAGACCCAAGATATAAAATCAAGCTTTTGGTTTCTTTCTTTCTTTCTTTCTTCTTCAAAGGAAGAAGTGACCAAAATGAGTCACCCTCAGAGATTGTAATACTATTGACAATCTAGGATATTACTACAGGCTTGGAGGAAGTCCTGGATTGCTAGAGAGAGAGGTTAGAGTAAGGGCTAAAAAAACCAACCTGTTCTCATTCATGTATAGGCTACTAGTTACTGGACCCTCACACCAAGAGATTCATGAGCAGCAGCAGGCCGCCAGCCCCCTAGTATAGTATGTTTCTGCAATCCACTGATACATTGAATCTGTATGTTTCAACATATTTAATACGTAGCATATCAACATTTTAATGATATGTCTCATCATCATCAACATTTCTAAAGTGACGTAGTTCACATGAGATCTATATGAACTGACTTTCATATTAGGAGGAGGAGGTTAGACAGGTAGATGGAAGAAATTTGGAGAGCAGCAGAGAGCACAGTTTTAGAGCACCTTGAAACCAATGCCTGCTTCCCATTTCAACCAACTAAACTAGTATTGAGAGAGACATTTGGAGCGTTTTTTTATTTTTTTATTTTAACTAAACCATAATCTTTCCCTAACCCTAACCAAGTGTTTTTTGTACCTAAACTTAAATAAACCTTAACCACAGCATTTTCACATCATAAAACATAATTATTCAACTGATGAAACATAGAAATCCAACGTATGAAACGTAGACATTCAATGCATCCATGGTTTGCAGAAACGTAGTTATTCAGCAGGCCAGACATGAACTTGACAAGGATGATAAAACTTTCATGTTTCCACTGTGTATTATTTAGTAAGAAAAATGTACCTTGTCTTTATTTCTGTCGTTTGAAAAATAAAATTCTATTAACTTTCAAAATTACATTGTTGGCCAAGTAGCCTTTAGAATAAAGCATTATAGGCTAGTTTGTTCATGTCACAGTAAACAAACAATCATCAGGATGTTAGAATTCATAGTCAAAGGAACATTCAATTCAATTTTCAATTCAATTGTATTTATATAGCGCCAAATCACAACATAAAGTCATCTCAGGGCACTTTTACATGGAGCAGGTCTAGACCACGCTCTTTAATTTACAGAAAGAGAAACCCAACAGTTCCCCCCATGAGCAGCACTTGGCGACAGCGGGAAGGAAAAACTCCCCTTTAACGGGAAGAAACCTAAAGCAGACCCTGGCTCTGGGTGGGTGGCCATCTGCCATGATCGGTTGGGTTGAGAGAGAAAGAGAGGGGGGGGGGGGTTGTACACAGTGAAAGAGCAGCAACAACAACAACAATAGTCGGTAAGCAGCAGCAATAGCAGGAACAGCTAGCCGAGGGCAGAAGAAGGACGTCAGCACATCAGCATGGTCTATGGTTTATGAAGCTTCCTGTGGATCAGAAAGCACAAAGAACTCCGGGGAAGAAGTAAAGTTAGTAACATGCATTAATAGTAATAAAAACACATGGAGATGGAGGAGAGGAGAGAGGAGCTCAGTGCATCAATGGAAGTCCCCCGGTAGTCTAGGCCTATAGCAGCATAACGAAGGGCTGATCCAAGGCGAGTCAGATCAGACCTAGCTATAAGCTTTATCAAAAAGGAAAGTTTTAAGCCTACTCTTAAACATAGACAGGGTGTCTGCCCCTCGGACCGAAACTGGGAGATGGTTCCACAAGAGAGGAGCCTGATAGCTGAAGGCTCTGCCTCCCGTTCTACTTTTAAATACTGTAGGAACCACCAGTAGACCTGCATACTGGGAGCGCAGCGCTCCAGTGGGATTATATGGTACTATGAGTTCTTTTAGATAAGATGGTGCCTGACCGTTAAGAGCTTTGTACGTAAGAAGAAGGATTTTGAATTCTATTCTTGATTTTACTGGAAGCCAATGCAGCGAAGCTCAGATGGGGGAAATGTGATCTCTTTTTCTAGTTTTAGTCAGAACACGAGCCACTGCGTTCTGGACCAGCTGCAGAGTCTTTATAGACCTATTAGGGCAGCCTGATAATATTGAGTTACAATAATCCAGCCGAGAAGTAACAAATGCGTGGATTATTTTTTCTGCATCTTGTTGTGAAAGGATGTGTCTGATTTTAGAGATATTACGTAAGTGAAAAAAGGCAGTCCTTGAAATTTGTTTTATGTGGGAATTAAAGGACATATCCTGATCAAAGATTACTCCCAGATTCCTTACGGTGGTGCTGGAGGCCAGGGTAATGCCATCTACATTAGTTAAATCATTAGATAATGTGTTTCTAAGGTGTTTAGGGCCAAGCACAATGACTTCAGTTTTATCCGAGTTTAGCAGCAGAAAATTGCAGGTCATCCAGGTCTTTATATCTTTAAGGCACACTTTGAGTCTAGATAACTGATTGGGTTCATCTGGCTTCACTGATAAATATATTTGGGTATCATCTGCATAACAATGGAAATTTATGGAGTGTTTTCGAATAATATTCCCTAAAGGAAGCATATATAAAGTGAATAATAAAGGTCCCAGAACAGAACCTTGAGGAACTGTCTAACTTTTACTTTTATGGAGGATTCATCATTAACATGAACAAACTGAAATCGATCTGATAAATAGGATTTAAACCAGCATAATGCAGAGCCTTTAATGCAAATGAAATGTTCCAGTCTCTGTAACAGGATTTGATGGTCAACAGTGTCAAATGCGGCACTAAGATCTAACAAAACAAGTACAGAGACAAGTCCTTTATCTGATGCAGTCAGGAGGTCGTTTGTGACTTTAACCAGTGCTGTCTCTGTGCTATGATGCGCTCTAAATCCAGACTGAAAAGTCTCAAATAAGTTATTGTTATCTAGAAAATCACATAACTGATTAGCTACTGCTGATCTGGCAGAAAGTCATTTTGTTCTGTATCAGTGATTTTAATTGATGGACAGACTAAACCTAATATCCCACTGTTCACAGCATGAAACCCGACCAGAACCATTTGGCCTACAACATTTACATCTAGGGCGGAAGTTTGATTTTAACTGTGGTAGGGACATTTTTTGTTGGCCAAAATAGTTGTGTATGTGCACTTGATCTCTATCTCACTTCTCTCTTTCATATGCGTACATGTGTGCACATAAACAATGTGACTGCAAAATGTTGACTTTGTTGAATACGTATATTCTGACTTGCCTGAAACCAAACTTTTATTGTCAGTTTTTGTGCATTTTATTTTATTGACATAAAACAGAGAGTAAAGTTAAAATTTTAATAAACTGACATATGAAAGATTGTCACACTAACTGTTACAAGAAAATAAATGTATAACAATCTGTAGGTAATGTGTTCAGTTTAAATCAACTCTCTGCTTTAAATATCATCTCAGATTCTGCAGCTATGTCCTTCTTTCAGTTTGTTGATTTGAGCGAGAGAGTTTAATGACAGAGCAACACTCAAACCTATCTTTAGATCATCTCAAAACATCTTTTTTATTTTTCATTCAGCCCCTGAATTTATGGCAAAATATTTCACTCTGACATCAGAGGTCACCTGAGAACCTGCAGCTCACCTGTCTGTGTGTCTCTGTGCTCTGATTTTCATGATGAAATGATGACAGTCACAAACTGATCAGTTGAACAAGCTTTGGCTACTTTACCTTATAATAAGTTTCATGTCTTATTGACACATATGCAATAATAACTGCTCTTGATTTTTATTGACACTTTGGTTCTTATTTAAAAACAATGATCAGATGATCTCAGTTTTGTCCAGTGAAGATATTTCCAATTCTGTTCTGTTTAAAATATTAAAACTATAAATACTAACTGCTTCAGATTCACCTCTGTTCATTCATCACTGACTCTGCTGCTGAGCTGCAGCTAGTCAACTATGTGTAAAACAGTTTGAAGTTGGGTTGCCAGATCAACAGGTCAGGGATCCCCATATCAGGTTTTCTCACTCTTTATCATAATAACCCACTTTATACAGAAAACACATAAACCTGGAAACTCTGCAGAGATCTTACTGTTAACATTATCTCAACTTGAAAAGATGTTTGAGATGGGTGAAAATGCTGGTAGGGACAAATCAGCAGCACCACGACATTGGTAGCCACATGTCCCTCCTGTACACTCACAAAAATAGGAGTACCATTATGTACCAGAAAGGGTACAAATGCTTGTTGCTGAGGGACAATTTGAGAGAGAATTGTGTACCCTTCAAGACATAAACAGCCACGTTGAAGCATCCATCCTTTGTTCTCACTGCAGAACAAAAATAAATTTATCCTCAGCTCAGTTTGTTTGTGACTCTGGCTGAGATGGAGGTGAAATATATGAACCTGGGCTGTGGTTCATTGCTCTCTTCCTGTCACAAACACTGTTTGACATCTGCTCATCTGGAGGTTTTTGTACAGGCTGCAGGGATCATTTTTCACTGTGGGAGCCAGATTTATAACAGGCACAGTAGTAGGTGGCTGAATGTGAGGATTGAACTGTCTTGATCTCCAACTCACAGCCATTCTGTTTATTTACAGCTGAGAAATCATTTTGCTGTGGGTGATTGTAAGGTTTATCTACGTTATTATTACTCTTGTCAATACGAAGAATCCTTGTGAATGTTCCTTTGTCTTTCTTCTGGTACCAGACTATCCAATCATAGTAACACTGGTCAGTTCCTCCACAGCTGAAAGAGACTTTTTGACCAGCTCCCTTGGTCAATGTTAAATCATCCTGAATCAGCTCTGCTGCCATGGCAACCAGCGCTGTAGACAAACAGACACACAGGTGAAGGTGAGTGTGACAGTGTCTGTTAAAGGTTGAGTTTGTTGGCTCCTGATTGGCTGGAAAGACTCACCTGAACACAGACAGCACAGAGCAGCAGCTGGGAGGAAAAGCATTTTGTGCAGTGGTGTTTCCTCTTGTGAACCTGGGGAGAAGTGGCGCTCTGATGCAGCTGAGGCCAAACAAGGACGAGCTGTGAGATCAGACGAGGGCCACGTGGTTTCTAACAGCTCCTCAAACCTCCCATCAGCCCCTGCGGCGGACAGATAAGGCTGCTGCTGCTGCTGCTGCTGTGTGGTATTATTTTCAGTTTAATAAATAAATAGAACTTCCTGCATCATCTGATGGTATCATGCATTCATTGACGCTCTCTTTTAACACTGAGTTTAGACACATTTCCTCAAATTGCAGCCTGACAGATTTGGTATTTTTGGAAGCTTTGTGATCTCTGCTAGAATTAGAAATAAAGTTCTGAGGGTTAGTTTGTAAAGACGAAGCCACTGGAGGGTTCAGAAGAGTTTAAAGTCACGTGTCGTCTACATGTCTCTTTGGTGGAACTGATAACAACCCATCTGCAACATGAGGAGCCACAACTACACACTGCTTTACCCATTTAAAATATTAATGAATATATAAGATATTTAGACTAAATATTATTTCAACAATCCAAATGTGTTTTTCCACTTTAAATATTTTGTGCAGCATACATCATTTTAGTCTGATCTGAATATTTGTGTTACAGTTACAATAATTTAGAGGCTATTTGTAGTCGAATGACTGAATCTTTTTACGGCCATTCTGTATAATCCAATATTTTTAATAAAATTTTACAATGTTATCTGATACTGAATGTCTGCTTATAATTCACAGTCCAGTTTCACAGGTTTCAACACTACAAAGGTTTTTAAAAGAGATTTTCAGATTCATTTTGATTTCTATTATTTTGATGTTTTTAATTCTGTTGTTATAATATTAATTTGTATTTATTCAATTATAATTTTAAAGTTATTATAATTATATTATATAATTATATTTAATTATAATATTACAAAATCTACAATAAGAGATTTGCAATATTATTATTAATTATTGCAGATTATTTTGCAAATAACTAGATAGATTATCATGTATATCCAAAATGTTGCAGAATAAATTATGAACAATATAATTAACATAAATAATGAAAAACGTAAAATATATCACCATTATTTTTTGCTTATATACATATTCACACATGTTTTTGTGTGTGTATTTTTGTAATTTGAGCAATATTTTTTTTCTATTTTCAATTACAGAATTCTATAAAACTCTTAAGGCTTTATTTGCAAATATTTGTGTGCATGTGGATTTATATATTTAGGACAAAATATCAAAATCAATACAGAGACACAAATCTTGATAAAAACAAAGATGAAATACTGTAATTTTATTAAACACTGAAACTGTGATGTTACAGTTTATTGAGAATATCACAGCAATGAAATTAAAAGACAAATTTAACTTTGCAGAATGTATTAAACACAAAACAATAAACATAATAAAGGTTTGAACAATACTAAAATCTAAGTTATATTTTCTATATTTCTTTTTTTGTATAATATAAGTCAAAGTTAAAAGTGGGAAACAAACCAAACCTGAGATAAAAAAGTAACTGTTAACCTTTAATGTGTAAATATATATGTGTATATATGTATTTCTATATTTAGCACAACTGTATCTAACTTGTGCATAAAGAGAGAAAATGTAAAAGCATCCAAAACACGTCATCAGTGACATTTGTGAACACTGATCAAAGTGATCAATGAGATGAATTGATGAGATGTGATGGTGAGAAAAGGCGAGCAGAAAACAGTCAGTCAGCATGTGTGCAGTTGGTGGACGGTCCCTTGTTTCTGAGGATCATCAGCAGAGAGAGTCCACAGCAGTACACCAGACTCTTCACTATCAGCACTGTGTACAGCACACAGAGCAGCTTCACCCTGCACTGAGACTGGAAGGACACTGACACACACACACACACACACACACACACACACACACATAGGTCAGTCTTCTCTCCACACACAGTCTGTTCAACTGTGGACATTTCATCACAATATCATCACATTTTCTTCAGTAGAACTTGGACTTTTCCAGACGGGACGACCAGCTTTACATGAAGACAGGGGTCCACTACAGTTTGACTGACAGCTCAAAGGCCCTTATTAAATACAACAAGTCAGGGCCCCACACAGCTTTTTAGGGGCCCTAAACAGGATTTTTATTTCCTCTTTTCAACCTCAAATAACTTTTGAATCCACAACTAACTACAATTTATAACAATTAAAATCACTCAAGGATAAAAAGCAAAGTCCAAATACTGTTTCAAAACACACAGGTTACTATAGATTTGAAGTTTTTACCACTTGGGGGCAGAAGAACTCCACAACAAGCTAACAAACTCCTCTCTGACATATTATGGTCTGTCTGCTGTTTGCTGCTGGGCAGGTAGTATACAGTGGGTTTATCAGAAAACAGCTGCTGCTGCTGTAAACACTGAGACTCAACCAGACAGGAAATGTGCTGCAAAACCACAACTAGCAGCTAAAAGAGGCTAAAAAAGCTCATTTAGTCATTAGATTGATTCTAAATATAAAACTATTGATTAGTGGAGCTTTAAGATATACTCCCTAAACTTGTTCTATCACCCTCAAAGCCTAAAATGGAGTATAGCGCCCCCAAAAGGTGTTATTTGTCAGAGTGTGAAGTGAAAGCTCTCTCAGTGGGACTTGTTGTGCTGTGGGACACTCTAACAGAATCAGGGAGTGTATGTTGAAATCCTTCAATGATGAGCAGAAAGTGAACAGACTGATATGCAGCCCTAACTGCAGCAGGACATTGGAGCTGTCAGAGCATGCAGAGAGGCAGCAGGTGATCTTACAGTCAGCTTGCTGCAGAGCTGGCAGGTCTGCTGGCTCTCTCTCTGGAGGACAGGAGGCTGCTGGAGCTGGAAGCTCTGAAACACAAAAGGAGTCAAATGTTTGGAGTTGCAGTGAGAAATGTCAGTGCTCTGCTCCTCTGCTCTCTCTGACAGCGTCTCCACATGAAGCTGAATCACTGCTGAACACAGTCACCAAGCCTTCATTACCTTGTTCTGTTTGGGCCTCCACTCTTCCCCACTCGTGCTTGACGGAGCAGCGGTATTTATATGTGCTCTTCTCTTGCTGACGGAGCACCAGGATGGCCGTGGTGCGTCCCGGCTCTCTGAGCTCCAGCTGCTCTCCCTCAGCAGGGGGCAGATCCTCCCACCGGCCGCTATTCTCTCTTTTCCAGGAGAACTTGACCAGAGGAGGAAACATATCTCGGGCCACACACAGCAGGGAGTTCTTCCCCTCCAGGTGGGCTCTGGATGCTGCTGGGTACACGCTCACCACGGGCTTCACTACCTGCTCACCTGAAGTTTGACAGCAGCAACAAGCAGCACAGACACACATTCACACAGTCAACAGCAGCTTACAGCACTGCACTGCATTCAGTCTGATCCTGGAAACTACATGATCACTAAACTACTCATCAATACACCACAAACATCATCTACTGGACACTGTATCAATAATCATATCAAACTAAAGCATCGTGGAAGCTCATCATATGTCATATAGAAAGATTAAAACATCATTTACCACTCTTTATCAATATTTACCACAACATTAATTACTAATATAATATAATTTGTAAAATTGAAAATATATCATCAGTAAAAATCAATCAGTATGTCAATAATTTCACAAGATTTCTGTTTTCAGAAAACAGTTTTAGGTTTTATATAAAACACAATTGAATGTGTTCACATGTATCAAATGTAATATATTATTAATTTTTTATTCATAAAGTTGTGTTTCTTTATTTGGTAAAATATATTATCAGAAAATACATATTTACCTTCATATAAAATAATTTTGTTAATGACTACAGCGTGTAATATTAAAATATTTTCATCATGTACGTTAAATAGTAAAAATCAATCAATACTTTAAACAGCTTTGTTTCAGAACAGCTTTAACTTTTACATAAAACATAATTACAGCAAAAAGGATATAAAATAAAATAAAATAAAATAAAATAAAATAAAATAAAATAAAATAAAATAAAATAATGACATTTGTCCCAGTAAAATTAAAGTATGATTTAATTACTTGGTTAAATATAAAATATTTATGTTACATTTGTAAATGATTATAGTGTTTTATATGAAGTATATTTACCACCATATACTTTACTCTAATCAGAAACACAATACATCAATACTTTTAAGAACTTTTAAAGACTTTTAGCTTTTATATGAAACACAATTAACACAACATGTTCAGATATGTAAATATAATATAATATAATAATATATATTCTTTATTAAATTACAACATACATATACACTTTCTAAAATAGTTTTTAACATTGCATATTTGATCATGTTGATTTCATAAACCAATTTGATTTTTCTTAAATATGGATTAAGATATACAATTATACATTTTATCTTTATCTTACAAATATAAACTGTATATTTAACACACAATATATTTATCACTATTTGCTTCTAAAATTACATTTATGAACATTTATTAAATGATGTTTCACATCATATATCATCTTGTTTTTAATAAACAGGAGCTGCTGCTGAATCAGTCAGATTATTAAATACTGTTTATTTGTAACATTACTGATATCAGACTTTTTGGCTGTAAACAAACTTTGATGTGATGCATAAATAAAGAATAACTTGTGGTGTGCAGTGAGATTTGAAGCTCTTTTCAGGAGTTATTGATTTGTTTTATGTAAGAATGGCTGCATAAAGAATTCTCTACTAAATATGAAAAAAACTAACGTAAAGCCTGAAGCAGCAAAAACTAAAACTAAAAACACATTTTTAACTTGCTCAATAAAACAACTGAAGGAAAATGAAAGTTTAGTCTTACCTGTTACATACAGTTTAGTTCCAGAGCCAAAGGTCCCCACAGTGAATGAGACTGTGACAAAAACCTGTCTGCTGTTGAATCTGTCAGCTGAGGTGAAGGAATCCAAATTATGAAGCAGTATCATATTTCATCTCCATGATGTGTTTCTCTAATGTTCATATCAACATGACTGTCTCTTCTTTTATTTGATTTTAGCCACATTAACAGTTTGATATATATATATATAAATGTTGTGCAGACGTTCTCGGTCCCCAGAGGATTCAATGATTTATTTGACTTGATTGATTCTAACTTTGAATCTAGCACCACCAGCAGGTTGACATGTTTGGTCCAGACTGAAATATCTTTTCATCTATTGGATGGATTGTCATGTCATTGATGATGATGAGCAAAAGCTGTAAAAAGCCACTTTAGAGAGTAAAAACAGAAGCTAAAAGGGAGAGAGAATTGGACTTACATTCACCAGGTGGACAGAAACACGACTTAATCACATAAAGGATTAAATTTCTAATAGTAAATGCTGTAGTGGAGCCATTTGTCTTGAATATGGACAGTAAACATCAGAACCTGTTGAGGGGAAATTGTCATAAATCCAAGAATTGTGTTGAATCTTTGACTAAAGTGAAATTATCTGTAGAAATCTGCTCAAAGATGTGACGTGAAAAATGCTGCCTGAAGGCTTTTATTGTGAAAGAGCCACAGGAAGTGTTTTCATTCACAGCAGATTCTTATTGTGAAGGAGGAATGAACTTTATTCCAGCAGCAGGTCAAAGAAGACCATTTTTATCTTCATCTCAAACTTTCAACTCTGTCAAACATCTTTTTACATTTTTGTTATTAAATCAAATGTTCATGAAGTTTCACTTTGGATCTCTCCATTATTTGTCTCCTTTCTCTGTGTTATATTGTTGTTTTTTGTTTGTTTGTCTTCATCTTGTTGTATCATTGTGCTTCTGTGTTGCTCCTTTGTTCTCACTGTGTGGAACAACAGGAAACCTGCTTGTTTGCGTTCATCTTGTTGTATCATTGTTGTTGGGGCCACCAGCTTGGGGTCACACAGAGAGGGCCTAAATGTAACATGAAAACCCTGACCACGTTTTCCTTTGTCCCCCTGAGACAAAGACCTCGTCGTGTTCACCCGGACCCGTTAGAGTCGCCTGTGCTGCAACACAGCGGTGCTTACCTGCAGAAGTAAGAAACAGAGTTTCTTAAAAGGACACAGACCTCTCTGCCCCGCGGACTACCGGACAAGTCGACTCTGCTTTACTCTCTGCCACGGTGCCGAGGATCAGCCCGCCGAGAGATTCCCTACAGTGCGAGGACGATGCTGTCAGCACCCGCGCTGGACCGACAGACGGATCACACACACACCCTACTCACTTCCACAGCGACCAGTAAGAGGCATCAGTCTGGGCAGAGGCAGTTTTAGTTGTGTGTGTTAAACAGCAACAGTGCTGTCGTGTAGCATCAAGCTTTTCAGCTTCACAGCTTTAATTATTGTGACTTAACGGACCGCCGAGTCGTTTTGTCCTGCCTACTCTTAGAGTATGTTAAGTTGGCTGCCTGTTTAGTTGTGTTCACCACGCTAGACTGTTGTTTTGTGTTTGTCCCACTTGGGACTATTTCTGTGTTTGTGCCACCATGAGTGAGAGAAAGTTGCTTTGTCGGTCAGAAACCAGACAACGTGTGTAACAGACAGCCATCCGTACACATGCTCTCTGTGGACAAAGGAACCACTTCTTGCTCCTCACGGTCGCTTTCTCTCCTTCCCTTTTCTCTCGCGACTAACACGTGCATACATATACACACGTACCCACACGTCATTGGCACATCTGATGGTCAGATACCATTGGACAAAGCGCAGCTTGTCCTTCTTTATCCGCCATTAGACACGGAATTGGGTGACTGCAAGACTCCAATCGCCAGGCGGCACCATCTTGCTAGTGTTTTACCAAAACCAAGCCCCCAGGAACAGCGCTGAGCGGTGATGCAAATTTGACATAGTGGCCAAACCGTGGTATGACAACGTCACATGACGCTACTGGGCCCAGAAAGACTTTTTCCCATAGACTTACATTGTGAAAGAGACATCCGTAAATCAGTGGATAATTTTTTTTGAGCATCACAACCCCCGCGAAATGACTCGTTTCATTGTCGGAATTTGATTTGTTCAGTTCGATCACATTTCAAAAGCCTAAAAGAGCCGTACCATTGAATTGTTATATCCCTATTCAAGTTAGCCGGAGGGCTAAACCAGAGTAGCCGACTTGGCCGGTGTGTCGGTTTAACTGGTGGCTGAATTAACTGGTGACAGAGGCAGATGTTTCATAGGCGTGGATTTTCAGGACCCCTTGTTGTCTAACCAAGAAACAGTCTCATCACTTCGCTACTTGCACATTAATTCTTCAGTGTCTTAAGATGGCAAATTAAAAACTGGTTGCTGGGTGTTAGAAAAAATGAAAATAGTAGATCTCTCCATTATGAAAACATTCGCTGTCTGGTGACGTAAAAAATAATCCATGCTGGAGTTGCGCAGTATTTTATATGTAAAAAAAAAAAAAAAGTTCAATACGTACAAATTGCACTTGTATATTTTATGTTGTGGCTTATACACTACTATAAGATTTTGTACTCATTTTTAAAGGACGTAACATGGTTTAAGTCCTCTAAAACAAGACAGCAAGGAAGACGACACAGTTCGCCTCACAATAATAAAACCCGAATGCAGCCAAAATATGAGCGAACTGTGGTATTATTGTAGCTAAAATATGCTATATGATGTAATGTATAGCCTCACAATATATCCTAGCAATACTGGCATCAGTCAGACCCACTCAGCAAATGCAACACACCAGCCCTGCTCTTAATATACATTTTTTTAATGTATCCATTAACACTATGGACAAAGTCAAGGTCAGTATGCAATGCAAGAGCAATGTCTTCTCATAATAGCTACGGTGAGTGAAGGAAGGACAACAATAATGATTCTTAATTATTGTTTAATTACAATTTTTGCACCGGTAGTCCCCCTTTGTGGAGGGACAATTTACACACACAACGTGATACCACATTTTGCAGTGTGGGCACTCAATCTGAAAGGAAAATGGGGGGAAAAAAAACAAAAAAAAACAAACAACTTTAGATCATTGTCAAACATTGTTTGGTTCAGGTCACTCATCCAGAGAAGAATGTAGAGTTAAGCAGTGAAAACAGACATTACTATATCAATTAAAATTACATGTTGGATGCTTGTTTAAAGTCTTAGCTGTGCTCCTGTATTTAGAGTCTGTTCTTGTGATCCCTCAGCTGCACCAGTGTCCTCAAAATGGTTCAAAGACATGCAAATTAGGTGAATTAAATGAAACATACACCAACTATACAAACACTTGCTGTGTTATGACAATTCACCCAGTGATATTGAGATAACCTATCCAAGGTGGATCGCAGTCATCCATCCAAATGGCAGTTTCTGGAGTTCAACTACTCCTCTCACCCGGTTATCAATCGCGGCCCCGGTGCTTTCCTCCCCACATGCCCGACAGTTGGGAGAGGTCATCTGTGAAAATACAGACATGTCAATATCAATGCCGCCACTACACACAACATTTAAGCATACCTGACAGAATACTGCATACCTGTGTCATTTAGAAGGGACAATGCCATGTCCATACGCATCCGTGCCACACCTTCCGGGTCCACAGGGTAGTGGACAGTTTCTTTCTGCAGGATTTGTTCTGCAAGCTAGAAAGTTTGATAGGTATAATAACACTCATCCTAATAACGGATGTCCGCAGAGATAATTACATTGTTACCTTGCACACAAACACGCCACACGATGTTACATCCTGTTGCCTCTGATGCTCTAGTGTGGAGCATCCCCACCTCCCAACTGCAGGACAGTGCGTTCGGACTAGTGCTCTACACAGAGAACAGAGTGATATACCTGTTACATACAGTTTAGTTCCAGAGCCAAAGATGAAGTAGCCTTTCCCTCCCACAGTGAATGAGACTGTGACAAAAACCTGTCTGCTGTTGAATGTGTCAGCTGAGGTGAAGGAATCCAAATTATGAAGCAGTATCATATTTCATCTCCATGATGTGTTTCTCTAATGTTCATATCAACATGACTGTCTCTTCTTTTATTTGATTTTAGCCACATTAGCAGTGTGACTATGTGGATGCTAATGTCAGTGGGTTGGTGGGTCCACCACTTAAGTGCAGATGGATTGGATGTGATTGTGGATCAAAGGACGGATGGATTGTTCATTAAATGTTGTATAGACATTCACGGTCCCCAGAGGATTCAATGATTTATTTGACTTGATTGATTCTAACTTTGAATCTAGCGCCACCAGCAGGTTGACATGTTTGGTCTAGACTGAAATATCTTTTCATCTATTGGATGGATTGTCATGTCATTTAGTAGAAATATTCATTATAATAACTGAATTATAATTATAATAACTTTGATCCTCTGACTTTTCCTCTTGCGCCACCATCAGGTCAACAAACAGACACAGTTAGCTGTAGACTAGCTGGTGAACATAGTGGAGCATTTAGCAGCTAAAGAGCCAGATATTTCCCTCAGGAGTTGGTGGAGAGTAAAAACAGAAACTAAAAGAGAGAGAATACTGGACTTATTTTCACCAGATGGACAGAAACACGACTTAATCACATAAAGGATTAAATGTCTAACAGTAAATGCTGTAGTGGAGCCATTTGTCTTAGAAAATGGACAGTAAACATCAGAACCTGTGGTTAAGGTTTAGTTAGGTTTAGGTAAAGATCATGGTTTGGGTTCAAATAACTCTCTCCTTAAGATGAAGACAGCTGCGTTGTCATGGTTACAATAATAAACAGGTGGTTAATGTTAGAAAATGATGGTGGTGGTGTTAAAAGAAACAAACACTGTCTGCTGTCATTTCTCTTGTGAAGAAAGTCTCAGCTGCTCACAGAGCAAAATCCATTTACATTTACCACATTTCTGTTGAGGGGAAATTCTCATAAATCCAAGAATTGTGTTGAATCTTTGACTAAAGTGAAATTATCTGTTGAAATCTGCTCAAAGATGTGAGGTGAAGAATGCTGCCTAAAGGCTTTTATTGTGAAAGAGCCACAGGAAGTGTTTTCATTAACAGCAGAGTCTTATTGTGAAGGAGGAATGAACTTTATTCCAGCAGCAGATCAAAGAAGAACATTTTTATCTTCATCTCAAATTTTCAAGCTGTCAAACATCTTTTTATATTTATTATTTTGTTAATTTTTGTTATTAAATCGAATGTTAATAAAGTTTCACTTTTGATCTCTCCATTATTTGTCTCTTTTATCTGTGTTATATTGTTGTTTGTTTGTTTGTGTTCATCTTGTTGTATCATTGTGCTTCTGTGTTGCTCCTTTGTTCTCACTGTGTGGAACAACAGGAAACCTGCTGAAATAGCTGATCAATAATATCAATGAAATATAATGTTTCCATCTAAATCCTGACACCAACAGACAAACATTTAGTCCTCAGCTCAGTTTGTTTGTGACTCTGGCTGAGATGGAGGTGAAATATGTGAACCTGGGCTGTGGTTTACTGCTCTCTTCCTGTCACAAACACTGTTTGACATCTGTTCATCGGGAGGTTTTTGTACAGGCTGCAGGGATCATTTCTCACTGTGTAAACCACAGGAGCAGTAGTAGGTGGCTGAATGTGAGGGTTTAACTTTCTGGATCTTCAACTCAGAGACAGTCCCATTTCTTACAGCTGAGAAATCTTCTTTCTGTGGGTGTTTATAACGTTTATCTATTTTACCATTACTCTCAATATGAAGAATCAGTGTGAATGTTTCTGTGACTTTCTTCTGGTACCAGTATACATAATTTCCACTGCTACACTGGTTAGTTCCACAGCTGAAGGAGACATTATCACCAGCTCTCCTGGTCAATGTTAAATCATCCTGAGTCAGCTCTGCTGCCATGGCAACCAGTGCTGTAGACAAACAGACACACAGGTGAAGGTGAGTGTGACAGTGTCTGTTAAAGGTTGAGTTTGTTGGCTCCTGATTGGCTGGAAAGACTCACCTGAACACAGACAGCACAGAGCAGCAGCTGGGAGGAAAAGCATTTTGTGCAGTGGTGTTTCCTCTGGTGAACCTGGGGAGAAGTGGCGCTCTGATACAGCTGAGGCCAAACAAGGACGAGCTGTGAGATCAGACGAGGGCCACGTGGTTTCTAACAGCTCCTCAAACCTCCCATCAGCCCCTGCGGCGGATAGATAAGGCTGCTGCTGCTGCTGCTGCTGCGGTTTTCCGCTGAGTGGAGGAGCAACAGGCTTCACACGGTTACCATGGAGATGGACATCACTGACACATCACTGTTTGATTGTTCACAGGTGTTAATGTGAGAATTTATCAGCTCTATTCAAATATTTCAAATCATTCCAGCTGCATTTAAAAGAAGCAGAAACACAAACTCATATTAGTTGAAGAGTGAAAGTGATGGAGAGCAGAGACGGACTGATATTATCTCAACTGCTTTTTCTAATGATTTTACTCTTATCTTTCAATCCTATGTTTTCCTCCACGTCTCTGTTTCTCTGTGTGCTTCAGTTTCACTTTCTTCATCTTGATTTTAATCTGGAAGCAGATCAAAAATCTGGGACACAACAAAACACAAAAACATTCATGGAACCACAAACACGTTCAGGTTGGTGGTGAATTTAGCAACACAGATTGTTCTCTGTTGTTTGTAGAACAGATGTGATGAAAATAAAAAAAAACTACAAATCCACAAAGCTCCTCCTGAACTGTAATTTGAACCTTTAAATGTTCCCCTTATATTTATTTCATCCACTTTAATAAATGAATTGAATTTCCTGCACTTCCTGATACTTTTATTCTCAATAATAATAATAATAATAATAATAATAATAGTAGTAGTAGTATTTTTGTGATAAATTAATAATGATATTCACTTTTCAGATTCATTTTTATCTCTTCTATGTTTTTATTTCAGAGTTGTTTTAAGTCTAATATTCTAATGTTCATTTGTGTATAATATTCAATTATAATTTTAATATTACAAAATCTACAATAACACAAAATGGTGCCTATTTGCAAATAACTGTATAGTTATTTATGATTATTAAATAAAAGGTTTGTACCAAATGCAACCTGCACCAGTCTTCATGTTCAGCTGTTTTCAGAAGCAAAACCAAAAGTAACTCTCTCCCTTTTTATTATATCATATTTATAATATATTATACACATTATATTATATATTATTTATATTGACCCAACATTTTATTATACTTTAAACCTGTAGTTTACATCTCATTGTCCACTTTATTTTATATTACCTTTATCTGCTCTGTGCTGAGCTGTCAGTAATAAAACCTTTACACTGCTGCCCTCATGTGGCTGCAACAACACATTGCTTCTACTACTACTAGTCTCTTCAAAGTTTAGTTTTCATGACCCCAAATGTGTATAAAGAGTAAATATATCATATATGTGTGTATGTACAGAGAGACAGACAGAGACTCCTTCCATTTTAGTTTGATATATTCAATTCTAATTATAATACAAAATCTACAGTAAAAAACACAGCAATGCAGTTTATCTACAACTAACTAGACAGATTACTGAGATTTTCACACTTGAAAATGACAATTGTATAACATGTTGTAGATTATATTAAAAACAACATAAGTATACAATTTCTAACAACTAAAATCAAAGATAAAAAAAATAAATAAATCAAAGGCTGAATACTGTTTCAAAACACACAGGTTACTATAGATTTGAAGTTTTTACCACTTGGGGGCAGAAGAACTCCACAACAAGCTAACAAACTCCTCTCTGACATATTATGATCTGTCTGCTGTTCATTACCTTGTTCTGTTTGGGCCTTCACTCTTCCCCCTCGTACACGATGATTCATTGAATAAAAAACCCACATTAATAATACTATTGATATTGTACATAATTACCTATACTAATAATTCATATTTAATAATATGGATTTCATATTTATTAGTAGTATTACTTTACTGTCGCTGTTTTTTATTGTCAGTTTCTCTTATGAAGTTATTTTTTTTTAAATAAAACAAACCACTTTTTAAATCGTGGTGTTTCTGAAATCTTTCAACTTCTTCTAAATTGAGGTTTTTGCCTGCAGAGAGAATATTTAATGATTTTCTGATACCAAAAATGTAAAAATGAAAAGAAGAATAAGAGTAAATGCAATAATTATTTTGCTTCTAGCAGTGCAGGGTTCATGAGTTCCTGGTTTATTTGGTTAAAAAGTCCTTTTACTTTAAGAATAATGTATTTGCATGACCATGATCTTCTAACAACTGAAGGTAGTTTAGTTGACAAATCAGACGTTCAGATCAGAAAACACTCATATGTCTCATATTTGGAGGATACTGACAAACAGCCCCTTCTGTCATTTATGTATGAGCACTCGGCAATGACAAGTGCAAACTGTAAAGCAGTGATGGAAGAAGTATTGAACTGTTTTACTGAAGTAAATGTACCAATAATACAGTATAAAATACTACTTTACAAGTAATGGTTTTACTTTGAAAATTACAGAAGTATTATTTGCTAAATGTACTTAAAGTATCAAAAGTAAAAGTAGTCTTTATGTAAATTGTCCCCACACAGTGTTACATTGATCATATACATATATACAGAGCCTGTTAAAAGTATTCACCACTCTTGAAATGTTTCATGTTGTATTGTTTTAAAACATGGAGTCAAAGGGGATTTAATGTGGCTTTTTGTACACTGAAAAAATCCTTATATGTAAAAGTGAGAATAGATCTCTATGAAGTGATCTAAATGTATTTCAAATATAACAATACATCATCAACTTTATTAGTAAAATCTAAATCTGAAAAGTAAGGATTACTCATAGCTGTGAAGTAAATGTAGTGGAGTAGAAAGTAAAATATCTCCCTCTGAAATGTAGTGGAGTGGACGTATAAAGAAGCATAAAATAGAAATAGTCATGTAAAATACCTCACAATTACACTTTATTACATTCCTCCCCTGCTGTAAAGTGAACCTTTGTTAAAAACTCCAAAAAAGAAAAAGTGACAAGACCTCCAGATGTGTGGCCTTTGTGACCTTGCTGGGCTCAGTTTGACTGTGTGGGTGGAGGGCTCAGTGGAAAAAAGGTTTACAGACAACAAGAGAAAAGACCCACATGACAAATGAGGGAGAGGGAAGTTCATGAGTGTACAGCAGCAGGTATGAATCTGTTCTCTGTGGTTATTAGGACTCATATAAAACTGTTGACAGCGAATCAACACTTCCTTTCCTGCAGCAGACGGGCCGTGTGGGTTTCTGCTCAGCAGCCTCCACACTGTTCACTGTGGTTTTTCACTTTACTGACACAGTGACGGTTACAACCATCCACTCTGGTTAAAGAATCGTTCCAGGAACTTCAGTATGAAGATTTAATCATTGTGTCAGTTTTAATCTGTGTTATTAATGTGTGAGAGAAGCAGCTCAAATCGTAAACTCAGAGCTGAGAAACTGACATAATTAAATAAAAGGAGACGTTTAAACTCCTGCAATCTGCTCAGGTCCCACAGTCTGTACTGAGTTCAGTAATACATTACTTAATTAACTTTAAACAAATAGATGAACATAAAATGGTCCTAATTGTGACTGAGTTGTTGAACATACTAATAATAACAACAATAAATAATGCATGACTCATAAAACAGAAAATAGTAACATCTTAAAGAAAGAAAATTTTTGATACTAAGAAGTCAACTCAAATAATATTACTTAAATGTTTTTATTCAATACAAACAACGGACAAAAATATGTCATATATATTTGTGAAACAACGCAAACATCAGGTGCATGTAAAAAAAAAACTTTTCTGCTCATTTTTAATAATTAGAACCAAGAATTTTTACTTATTCATCAAAAATACAAGTGCACATATACACATATACATATGTTGGTATGAACCAAGTTAATTTTCTCACATATTCCATCTTAATTATAATAAATGATTCAGTAAATAGCAAAAACTCATATTAATAATAATATAATATTGTACATATTTTATAATACTGGTTTTAAATGTAATGGTTGTATTAATTCATAGTTCCTGTTTGTTTTATTATCAGTTTCTCTTCTGAAATTATCTTTGTAAATAAAACTAACTAATTTTCAAATTGTGGTATTACTGAAATCTTTCATCATGTTCCAAATAAAATGTTTTTCCATCAGTGTGCTTAAATTCACACTGATGGATTATTTTAACATCCACTTCCTCTCCTTTTCAACTTAGTTTTTCTATAATCATATTGTATGTAAATCTATCATTGCAGACTAATCAAGCCGCTGTGTGATCATTTTTATAGCAACTGTAGCTTCAAGGAGAGTCAAATTACTTGTACGTATGAAACTTGACTAATTCAGTGAATTCTGTGTCTGATTATGTGTATTATGTGAGGACAAAGTGAAATCAAATAAAACATGGATAATTATTAAAAAAAAGAAACTGTGATGTTTCAGTTTATTGAGAATGTTACAAACCTGCCGCCCTCTGCATAATGTATTAAAAAGAAAATACACAAGAAAGAAAAAATACTATAAGCACTGAAATATCTACCAGGTAGCTGATGATTCAACTTTGTTTTACTCTATTATACAAAATATTAAAAGTGGAATTAAACTAGAGCGTCAAGATATTAATATTTTACAGAATTTACACTTAGTAACTGCATCTGTATGTGTGTGTGTGTATACTTATAGTTTTAGGACAACTGTGTCTTAACTGTAAATTTACAATCAACTACAACACATCATCAGTGACATTTGTGAACACTGATCAAAGTGATCAGTGAGATGAATTGATGAGATGTGATGGTGAGAAAAGGCGAGCAGAAAACAGTCAGTCAGCATGTGTGCAGTTGGTGGACGGTCCCTTGTTTCTGAGGATCATCAGCAGAGAGAGTCCACAGCAGTACACCAGACTCTTCACTATCAGCACTGTGTACAGCACACAGAGCAGCTTCACCTGGTACTGAGACGGGACAAAAGCTGCTGGTGGATCTGCTGATGGAGCTGGTGTCAGAGATGCTGTTGGAGCTGAAGTTGGAGCTGCAGTTGGTGGAGGAAGAGCAAAAACATCTGAAACAGAAAAAAAGAATGAAAAACAAATGTCAGTGATCTGCTCCTCTGATCTCTCTGACAGCATCTCCAGATGAAGCTGAATCACTGCTGAACACAGTCACCAAGCCTTCATTACCTTGTTCTGTTTGGGCCTCCACTCTTCCCCCCTCGTGCTTGACGTGGCAGCGGTATTTATATGTGAAGAGAGCATGGCGATCAACCACCATGATGGCGGCGGTGCGTCCCGGCTCTCTGAGCTCCAGCTGCTCTCCCTCAGCAGGGGGCAGATCCTCCAGCGTGCCGTTCTCCTTCTGTCTTTTCCAGGAGAACTTGACCAGAGGAGGAGACATGGCTGAGGCCAGACACAGCAGAGAGCTCTTCCCCTCCAGGTGGGCTCTGGATGCTGCTGGGTACACGCTCACCACGGGCTTCACTACCTGCTCATCTGAAGTTTGACAGCAGCAACAAGCAGCACAGACACACATTCACACAGTCAACAGCAGCTTACAGCACTGCACTGCATTCAGTCTGATCCTGGAAACTACATGATCACTAAACTACTCATCAATACACCACTAACATCATCTACACTGATACATATTTTCATTTGTGTGACCTTCATCTAGATAAAAGGTAAAGAAAAACGTGGAAAGATGACAACACAAAGTTGTTTATTAATATTTAAATTGTTACATATAATTCATGAAAAGTAATATCATATATAATATAATAAAATTACAATTGTAGAATGCAGAATATTAACCTTCATCATAAAAAAGGAATAAATTGTGTCTCATATATTTTATGATACATATCGTGGATTTGCCATGCTTCACTATACATGAGACTGAAAAACTACATATATGCACAGCAATACATATGTACGGTATATTGATATATAAGTATGTCAATCAGTTTTCTTTAAAGTGTAGCATGGTCCCAATAAATAAAATAATATAAAACAAACAAATTAACACACACACACACACATACTTTGTCCATCAGACAGCACTAACAAGTTTACAGCTGTAAAATATCCTGCTTATTTCAGACTTTGGTCACAGTGCTTTTGTAATAAAAATTTGAAAAAAGAACTATAGATGTTGATATTTATATCATATTAAATATATCTTATAAAAAACAACATATTTACCTCCATATATACCATACCACCATATACTATAATCTATCCATAATAAATACTATATATAAGTACTAATTTGCTGACTTTAATTCTGTATTCATACTTTGTACTTTCTGTCCATGTTGATGAAATTAGTGATTGTAGTTTCCATTGAAATGTAGTAAATGAAATGACGGACTGAGACTGAGAGCTTAATGAAATCAACTCTGAATCTGTATGAGACTGAAGAATCCTGCTCATCAATGACATTCACTTCAATTATATCAAGATTGTGTATAAAAAGTCAACAGATGATCAGAGCAGGAAAATCTTCCACAATCATTCATCTAGAATTGGATTTCTTTCAGGAGAGAGAGAAGAAGTTTGATTGAACAGCAGCTGATGAGAATACAGAATGAAATTAGAATATCAGTGCCGAGTTTCTCTGAGTACTTGGAAGAGTTTATTTTAGTTTCCAAGAAACATGAAGACAAACTTCTTTCTGATGCTTATTTAATGATGGAATGGTTGCACAATGAATTTTCTAATTATTATGGAAAATTAATGTGTAAATCAAGCAGTAGAAAATAAATTTAAGAACCTTTATAATAAAACTTTTAAAAAATTAAAGGAAAAATGAACCTTAGTCTTACCTGTTACATACAGTTTAGTTCCAGAGCCAAAGATCCTGACGTTCACAGTGAAACACACTGTGACAAAAACCTCTCAGCTGTTGAATGTGTCAGCTGAGGCGAATAAATCCAAATTATTAAGCAGTATCATATTTCGTCTACACAATGTGTTTCTCTAATGTTCATATCAACATGACTGTCTCTTCATTTGTTGTATTTTTCTTTATTTCAGCCTACTGTGGTAGAGAGAGGCGGGATCCTGCTACATTTCAAATCAGTCCAATACATGACACATGTCTGTCACTTTAATAAAATATGATTTTAACACATTGGGATCAGTAGCTGTGAAAAAATGATAAATACAAGCTATGAAATTCAGTCAATCTGTAGCCCTCTTTGACTATACAAATCAAAAGTCAAAATACTCTTCCTGACTTGTACTAGACTAGAGTAGTTTCCTTGTTGATAACTTGTGTTTATTATTGGAAATAGCCAGCATGTTATAATAATACCAAAAAGTCCTCCAAATTAAACGACCACATAGGTAGATCGGACAAAGAAGTGTTTCCTAATCAGATGCCTCTATCAGCAGTAATCAGCAGAGCAACATCATTTGCTAATGGAACTATAGGGTTACACTATGATAACCTTCATTCTGTCTCCCATGCTCTGCCATGACATGTCATCAAACTGCCTCACTGAGCCCAACTATAGGTTAGTCACTCACCAGCTACTTTATAATCCAAACCACTTAGCGGAGCAGTAGGGGTCCCAACACAGCCCAGTAACATGAACATGAACTGGGTTTAACCTTAGCCTAACCTTGCAGGGATCAAAAACAAGACAAGACACTCTGCACATCTCATTCCCAAAGTCATCATGGATCAGGGAAAAATGAAGACATAAGGGGATGCACTTCTAAAGCCTACTAGTTAGACAGCTCTAGCTGCCTAGATAAGACTTTACCGGCCACTCCCTCTCCATAGCATATGAACAGTTGTTCAGTGTGCCAAAAGGGGGCTGTGTGTTCGAATTAACATGCCACAATGGAATAATAAATGTAGTTTTGCCTCCCTGGCATCCCCATGGGATGGAGGACAAAATGCCTCTAGCTGAATAGTTCTCAATCTGAATGAACTCTTACATTCTTGGGAACAAAGGAGGGGTTTGATTTGAGAGTAGCACTGCTGTGGTCCCCACAAAGCAGAAAACAGCTGAGGTGAATAGACAGGACACACAACTCACTCACTGTCTTAGCTGAATTAGATCAGCATCACTGGGAGTTGCCTCCTAACCACCTGTAAGAAACGTTTCTCAACAGGGTGAGGGAAGACAAGTCTTTTTCCAAAGCCCTTATGACAGGAGGATATCACTGGTGCATAGGCTTTAATAGTGGCATGAGATAGCCCCTTTTTCACCAGATACTGTAGAGAGGAGAGAACCTCTTTTACTGCACGACAGGAGGTCCAATCTCCTTTCCACACACCAGTGTTGGAATTCGAAACACGTTGCTTTGTAGCAAGTCATGAAGGATCCTGCTCTCCCTGACTACTCTCACCCCAAGAGGTGGATTGTCTTGCGGCGTCAGGGAGAACCAGAACAGGCAGTGGGTGTTGTTTCCACTAGCGAACAGGCTCACCTCCACTCTCCAAAACTGGTTACACTCGCTCTATTAAATCCTCCAGGATATCCTCTATAAAAAATTGCACAATACCATTTTGTGTTACTGCATTTGGACAGTCAGCTTTCTTGGTGAAAGCCACAACTCAGTGGAATGTCCTACCTGATGATAAAAGTACTTAGCTCTGAGACTACTAAATCTACATTTCATTTCATGGTCTTCTCATGAATGCAAATAATCTTGCATTCAATTTGACAAGCTTACATAATTCATTTCTAGTTGACATTGTGGGTCTGTGATGTACTATTATGTATAGCTTTGTATTTGTATAAAGTGTTGTGTGTGTGTTTTGTTTTTTTTTTTTTGCTTTTTACTGTTTGTTATTTTGCTGTTATATGTTTCAATTGTGAGGGGCTGCAGATGAAAATTAGCTTTAAGCTAACTTTCACTTCACTTCAATTCACTTCAATTCAATTCAATTCAATTCAATTCAATTCAATTCAATTCAATTCAATTCAATTCAATTCAATTCAATTCAATTTCATTTATATAGCACCAAATCACAACAAGTCATCTCAGGGCACTTTTACATGCAACAGGTCTAGATCATGCTAGACAGTGGTAAGGAAAAACTCCCCTTTAACAGGAAGAAACATCAAGCAGAACCCCTCAGCGGTGTTCCCATTTACAGATGCTGTGGGGACCGCCAAGAACACAGGTCTTTCTGCACTGATGGTGGAATGCAATGCTTATGCCTCTTGGGACCCAAGGGCAGGCTGGTGAACCATCTCTGCAGGCAGTGCATGTGCAGGAACCTCAGTGGAAACACTGGAATCCTGACTGGATTCCAACAGAACAGCTCACAGTCTTACTGAATCGAGCACAACACCCAGATATTCGGCCTGTTGACGTGGCTAAGCAATGATCTTCTTCTAGTTGATGGCGAAACCTAACCAGGTTTTGTACAACACCGATTTAGCTGTGTAAAAAAATGGCCCATGCCCTAGGCCTGGCCATGACAAAGAATTCATCTAGGTAAGACTAGACCCTCATGCTCTGTTCAGGCAGCAGTTTAAGCACCATGTCCACACACTTGCTGGATGTGCAAGGAGCCAGGGAGTAGCTGTACTCATACACTATGCCTTAAAAAGGCTACCACTTTGATGTAAAAATATGCATCTTTCAGGTCGATGGTGGTTAACCAGTTGCCTGGCTGAACTAGTTCCAGCAATCTCCCAATGGTTAGCATGCAGAATGTCTGTCAGGCAATGCACTGGTTCTGGATGCAGCCATCGAAATTGGTTTGAAACTTCCTGTCCTCTTGGGAACCAGGAAGTACATGGTATAAGACACCCGCTGTCGTGAGTTGTAACAATCGAGACAGCCTGTTTTAGCAACAGGTCCTGCATCTCCTTGGAGAGAGAATATATCTCCTCTTGGAGGATAGATTTATATCCTTGATGCCCAAGAATGGAGGAAGAACGCAACAGAACTTACGAGAATAATCCAGATTCAGTGTTTTCTCCATCCTGTTCTGCATCCTGTTAATGCACAGCTGTGATGCCATTCCTGGGGTGGGCGGCCAGCTGGGGGGTGGCAGACAGAATGCTGTGGTTCTCTGATTCGGCCCTCTTTGCCACTAAACCTTCCATAAATAGAAGACTGATCAATTTGGTGGCCAATGTCGAAAGGGATGAGCCGACACCCAGACTCAGGTTATTTATCTGGCTGATGTTGTGGCCCAGAAAATTGACCTGATCTGCTGTGGGGGGATGTCAAGCAGTGCATTAGCTGCAGTGAGGCCCAACATTCCCAGGATGTTAGCTACCATGGCCATCTGTGTGCCAGAATATTTTCTCAAAATATTCCAGCATGTCCCTATTCTGCACCAGCAGAGGATGCAGCTTCCTGCTCGCTGACCAGCCAGCTGAGTGAGGAATCAGGAGGGCTGCTAGGGCCTCTTCCAGGGGTAGTACACGGGGACAGCCTGTCTCTGTGTGTAAATGTAGCCAATGCGGAAGTGCCACAAAACTACAGTCTATCTAGCGGCCAGCAGGGGGTGACTCCATTGGCTGCAAAAAGAACTCCGATTGTATGGAAGTCTATGAGAAAATGACCTTACTTTTCTCTTGATTTATTACCTCAGTAAACTCTCTCCTAATGAGTTTATGGTCTCAATTGCTAGTTTCACGTCATCTTAAATACAGTATGATGTTCATTTTGTAAATTATATTGTCAAGTCGCTACCACAGCAACAACATTGCTTACGTGATGTGACCATGATGTATAAGCATAGCTGCTTCTATTTCACTGTGTGTTTTCAGTGCACTAAAGTTGATTACATAACATTTTGGTCGACTGAAACAAGTTGTGTTCAGCATTTGGTTTTAATAAAAGAGTATTAGTATCATCACTGTTAACCATATATTGTAAATGCACCGTGCTAAACATGGTAGCAGCTCACACTATGGTCAGTGCCACCCTTTCACCCAAATATGGTCACTTCTGGCTCCAAAAATCAAACATGGCGACAGCGAAATCCAAAATGTTGATAGCCAAACCGTGACACTCAAGGCCTCAAAACAGCTGTTTGTAAACCAATGGATGACGTCATGATTACTATGAGTCATGAGTCTATGGCTTCAACACACTGCCAAATGTCCAGGAGAGGAGGAAAAACAAAGCTGGGTTGAACTGGATGAGCCAGGCTCTTAGTGCCTTCACATAGTAGGGTTTTCAGAGAAATAAAATAACATTGCCCAACTAGGGACTGCCGTTGGTTGCTGGCTATTTGAAGCGAAAAGACACAAATGCTCCCACGGTCAAACTTGCACAAGTAACGTGAGGTGAAAATTTGCTTTGTTTTCAGTGTTAACACACCATAAGGGGAACATAAATGTCTGTAGAAAATTTAATGGCAATCCATCAAATCAAATCAAAAATTGTGACAATCTCTCTAATAGACTTAAAGATGCTTCACAATAAGAAGTGAAAACTTTAACCTGCTGGTGTTGTTAGGTCAGGCATTCACTAAAGTCATTAAAATGAACACCATGAACATCTGTATAAAAATGTCAGAGATATCCATTTGATCATTTTTGAGATATTTCAGTGTTTCAAATGCCAAAGTCAAGATCAAATTTATTCAAAGAGCACATTTCATACACAAAGCAACATGTGCTTCACAAGGGTTAAAGCAATAATATTATAAAGACACAAATTACAAGCATACATATCATCATACATAAATGCGAGTAAACATATGCTTGCATAACTGGATGTAAAAAATAGGTGCCTAAAGTGCATAATAATTCAATTAAATTGGAGCAGACAGTGTATATAAATTATTCAGCTAAAAACAGGCAGACAGTTGAGTGTAAAATGATCCAGTCTAAAACCAGACCAGATAGCATATTACAGCTGCAATAGTTAAACAAAAGAACTAACAGAAATGTTTTAGATCTACTTTTAAAGGAACTAAGATTTGGGGCATCTCTAATATCACTTGGAAGGGCATTCCATCGGTATGGACCATGATAGCTGAATGCAGCATCTCTTGTTTTAGAGTGCATGGGGGGCAACAAGGAGACCACTGACTGATGATCCGGGGCTTCTTGTTAGTTCATATGTCACAAGCAGTTCCTTAATATAATTTGGAGCAGTGTCTTCTGGACAAGTAAGAGTATGTTAAAACCAATCCTAGCATTTACTGGAAACTAATGCAAGGATTTAAGAATAGATCTCAAGTCTGTTTGTGACAAAAGCATGAACTAATTTTTCAGTATTTGAGTCTGCCTCAGCTTCCTGAGAAAGCCTCTAATTTTTGAGACATTTTTGAAGTGATAGAAGGTTGATTTTGTGATGTTATTGATATGACAGTAAGAGGTGAGATCAGCATCTATGATAACACCAAGATTCCTGCAATGTTCTTTACTCTCAATTGAAGGACTGAGGAGGGCTGTAATTTCCTGTCTCTTTACTTTTTCACCTATAATAATAACTTCTGTTCTGTCACTATTTAGTTGCAGGAAGTTTTGATTCATCCATTTGTTAATGTTCTTGATGCATTTATGCCACAATTATGGTATTGTATATTGTGTTTCTTAATGGTGTGCCCAAGCCAATGTAGGAGTTAGATCAGTGTATGGGAATTGTGTGACCTGGCTAAGAAGCAGGTCATGAGGTGTGGTGGTCATGGTTGAAGTGGGTACAAGCTTGGGAACATATCAAGTGCAAAAATGCATCAGCTTACCAAATAACAGGAACTACCTGTGAATGTGTGTTTGTTGCACATACACATACACACACACACGATGCAGATGTGCCTATCCACTTTGGTTGAAGCCCAAGAGAATGAAGTATTGGGTGATGACCCACCTTTCCGTAGAATAGGTGTTTACCAAGAATTGGGGAAAAAACAGGAAACCTAGCTGACACGCAATATCATGCAATACACACATATAACCTGGTTTGGGTATAAAAAGGCATGTCATGTTCTATGAAGTTGGGATTCTCTGTGTCTACGTTGCTGAAGCTGTGCGTGTAAAATAAACAAGATCTTCCCCTTCTGACACCTGTGTTGACATCTTTCCTGGTTTGCTCCTCTTTTCTCTACAACACCAAGCATATATAAGTTGAACCGCAGTGGACCCAAGATTGAGCCCTGTGGAACCCCACAGGTCACCTCAACTTTATCAGACGCAAAATTTTCAATAGAGCCAAAGACCAAATATCCCTAGAATCACTCTACTAAGAATGGCTAAAAAAACAACCTGGGGAACCCTGTGGCTTCGGGGTAAAGAGTCAGACTATAAACCCCAACATGATCCTTTCAAGCCCGACTGGGGACCCCTGAGACATCTCTGTTTTCCTTCATTCCCTATCATCTTTCTACTGGTACACCTAAAAAAATAATGATAAATATGAAAAACAATACAACCATGAAGGTATTAAGTTAACTTAAATTTGGGAGCAAGGCAACCTTGAGAGAACATTGCTCTCAGTGGAACTGGCCTAAATAATTAATTTCAAAGGGGACATTCTGTCGTTTATATCCTCTTATGATGTTGGATGTTAAAGATGGTCAAAGTTCTACAATGTGAGGTGAACATATGTAAAAATACTCCCTGTAAGACGAAACCCAGGTTTCAGCTGCCCTTTTTTTTTAATTTCCCGACAAGATTGATGTCAGCTCATCACATGTCCATGTTATGAAATCTTTGTTGCTCAGGTTGTTCATGTTGTCCACTTTGATATTTCATATCTGATTCAGCTCTAAAATGTACATATATATTTGAGATGCTGACATTCAGATTTGGATTTGGTCATTCAGAACAGAATGTGAACTTAACATGAATGAGGGCTTTGTGACAATCATGACTGACAGCTAAAACAAGAGTATAACAAGTAATACTTAAAGTTATTATTATTATGATTATGGCTGTTATTATGATGGTGATTATGATGATGATGATGATGATGATGATAATTATTATTATTATTATTATTATGTATTTGGTCCAGACCCACATGGTAACTTTGACAAATTTGCTTTTGTCAATGAACAACAGTTTCTTTCCTCGTGAGTGGTAAATATGAAATAATATCTCAGTATTTGCTATTATATATTCCCATGTAAAATCAGAAATTAAATTAAAAGTAGATGGAGGTGAAATATGTGAACGTGGGCTGTGGTTTACTGCTCTCTTCCTGTCACAAACACTGTTTGACATCTGTTCATCTGGAGGTTTTTGCACAGGCTGCAGGGATCATTTCTCACTGTGGGTACCAGTCTTCAAACATGTACAGTAGTAGGTGGCTGAATGTGAGGGTTTAACTTTCTGGATCACCAACTCACAACCATTTTCTTTTCTCTCGGCTGAGAAATCATTTTTCTGTGGATGATTGTGACGGGTATCCATTTGGCAATTTTTGGATTCCTTCCTATTAATCTCAACAAGCAATGTAAATGTTTCTTTTTTTTGGTACCAAATGACCCAATCAGTGCCGCACTGGTTAAGGCCTCCACAGCTGAAGGAGACTTTTTCACCAGCTCTTCTGCTCAATGTTAAATCATCCTGAATCAGCTCTGCTGCCATGGCAACCAGCGCTGTAGACAAACAGGCACACAGATAAAGGTCAGTGTGACAGTGTTTGTTAAAGGTTGAGTTTGTTGGCTCCTGATTGGCTGGAAAGACTCACCTGAACACAGACAGCACAGAGCAGCAGCTGGGAGGAAAAGCATTTTGTGCAGTGGTGTTTCCTCTGGTGAACCTGGGAAGAAGTGGCGCTCTGATGCAGCTGAGACCAAACAAGGACGAGCTGTGAGATCAGACGAGGGCCACGTGGTTTCTAACAGATCCTCAAACCTCCCATCAGCCCCTGCGGTGGACAGATAAGGCTGCTGCTGCTGCTGTGGTTTTACATTTCAGTTTAATAAATAAATTGAACTTCCTGCATCATCTGATGGTATCATGTATTAATTGACGCTCTCTTTTAACACTGAGTTTAGACACATTTCCTCAAATTGCAGCCTGACAGATTTGGTATTTTTGGAAGCTTTGTGATCTCTACTAGAATTAGAAATAAAGTTCTGAGGGTTAGTTTGTAAAGACGAAGCCACCGGAGGGTTCAGAAGAGTTTAAAGTCAGGTGTCGTCTACATGTCTCTTTGGTGGAACTGATAACAACCCATCTGCAACATGAGGAGCCACAACTACACACTGCTTTACCCATTTAAAATATTAACAAAATATATACCATATTTAGACTAAATACTACTTTAACAATCCATATTTATTTTTACACTGTAAATATTTTGTGCAGCATACATCATTTTAGTCTGATCTGAATATTTGTGTTACAGTTACAATAATTTAGAGGCTATTTGTAGTCGAATGACTGAATCTTTTTACGGCCATTCTGTATAATCCAATATTTTTAATAAAATTTCACAATATTATCTGATACTGAATGTCTGCTTATAATTCACAGTTCAGTTTCACAGGTTTCAACACTACAAAGTTTTTTTTTAAAAAATGTCAGGTTCATTATGATTTCTATTTTTTAAAGCTGTTTTTAATTCTAATGTTATAATATTAATTTGTACACACTCAATTATAATTATAATATCACAAAATCTAAGAAAAAGAGAAAATGCAGCTTATTTGCAATATCATTATTAATTATTGCAAGTTATTTTACAAATAAGCAGACAGAATACCATGTATATCCAACATGTTGCATAATAAATTATAAACAATATAATTAACATAAATAATAAAAACATAAAATATTTCATTTGTTATTTATTATTTATTTATATTATTTTTACTTTTATTTATATATGTGTGTGTGTGTGTGTGTGTGTGTGTGTGTGTGTGTTTTAATTTGAACAATATTTTCTTTTCTACATTCAGATACACCAAAACTACAGAATGTATAATCAGTAAGGCTTTATTGCAAATATTTGTGTGCATGTCGATTTATATATTTAAGACAAAACATTAATAGAGAGACACAAATCTTAATAAAAACAAAGATGAAATACTGTAACTTTATTAAACACAGAAACTGTTATGTTACAGTTTATTGATAATATCACAATTATGAATTCAAAAGACAAATTTAACTTGTAGAATGTATTAAATGTATTGAATGTAAAACAATAAACATAAGAAAGGTTTGAACAATACTAAAATCTAAGTTAAATTTTCTATATTTCTTTTTTTATTTCTATAATACAAGACAAAGTTAAAAGTGTGAAACAAAACAAACCTGAGATAATAAAAAAGTAACTGTTAAGCTTTAATGTGTAAATATATATGTGTATATATGTATTTCTATATTTAGCACAACTGTATCTAACTTGTGCATAAAGAGAGAAAATGTAAAAGCAACCACAACACGTCATCAGTGACATTTGTGAACACTGATCAAAGTGATCAATGAGATGAATTGATGAGATGTGATGGTGAGAAAAGGCGAGCAGAAAACAGTCAGTCAGCATGTGTGCAGTTGGTGGACAGTCCCTTGTTTCTGAGGATCATCAGCAGAGAGAGTCCACAGCAGTACACCAGACTCTTCACTATCAGCACTGTGTACAGCACACAGAGCAGCTTCACCCTGCACTGAGACTGGAAGGACACTGACACACAGACACACACACACAGACACACACACACACACACACACACACACACAGCTTTTTAGGGACCCTAAACAGGATTTCATTTCCTCTTTTCAACTTCAAATCACTTTTGAATCCACAACTAACTACAATTTATAACAATTAAAATCACTCAAGGATAAAAAGCAAAGTCCAAATAATGTTTCAAAACACACAGGTTACTACAGATTTGAAGTTTTTACCACTTGGGGGCAGAAGAACTCCACAACAAGCTAACAAACTCCTCTCTGACATATTATGGTCTGTCTGCTGTTTGCTGCTGGGCAGGTAGTATACAGTGGGTTTATCAGAAAACAGCTGTTGCTGCTGCTGGAAACACTGAGACTCAACCAGACAGGAAATGTGCTGCAAAACCACAACTAGCAGCTAAAAGAGGCTAAAAAGCTCATTTAGTCATTAGATTGATTCTTAATATAAAACTATTGATTAGTGGAGCTTTAAGATATACTCCCTAAACTTGTTCTATCACCCTCAAAGCCTAAAATGGAGTATAGCGCCCCCAAAAGGTGTTATTTGTCAGACTGTGGAGTGAAAGCTCTCTCAGTGGGACTTGTGCTGTGGGACACTCTAACAGAATCAGGGAGTGTATGTTGAAATCCTTCAATGATGAGCAGAAAGTGAACAGACTGATATGCAGCCCTAACTGCAGCAGGACATTGGAGCTGTCAGAGCATGCAGAGAGGCAGCAGGTGATCTTACAGTCAGCTTGCTGCAGAGCTGGCAGGTCTGCTGGCTCTCTCTCTGGAGGACAGGAGGCTGCTGGAGCTGGAAGCTCTGAAACACAAAAGGAGTCAAATGTTTGGAGTTGCAGTGAGAAATGTCAGTGCTCTGCTCCTCTGCTCTCTCTGACAGCGTCTCCACATGAAGCTGAATCACTGCTGAACACAGTCACCAAGCCTTCATTACCTTGTTCTGTTTGGGCCTCCACTCTTCCCCCCTCATGCTTGACGTAGCAGCGGTATTTATATGTGAAGAGAGCATAACGATCAACCACCATGATGGCTGCAGTGCGTCCATGCTCTTTGAGCTCCAGCTGCTCTCCCTCAGCAGGGGGCAGATCCTCCAGTGTGCCGTTCTCCTTCTGTCTTTTCCAGGAGAACTGGACCAGAGGAGGAGACATGGCTGAGGCCAGACACAGCAGGGAGCTCTTCCCCTCCAGGTGGGCTCTGGATGCTGCTGGGTACACGCTCACCACGGGCTTCACTACCCGCTCATCTGAAGTTTGACAGCAGCAACAAGCAGCACAGACACACATTCACACAGTCAACAGCAGCTTACAGCATTGCACTGCATTCAGTCTGATCCTGGAAACTACATGATCACTAAACTACTCATCAATACACCACAAACATCATCTACTGGACACTGGATCAATAATCATATCAAACTAAAGCATCATGGAAGCTCATCATATGTCATATAGAAAGATTAAAACATCATTTACCACTCTTTATCAATATTTAACACAACATTCATTGCTAATATAATATAATACAATTTGTAAAGTTGAAAATTTATCATGACATAACAGCCTCATATAAAATACATTTGTTAATGATTGTAGTGTTTTATATTAAATATATTTACCACCATATATTTCACTCTGATCAGTAAAAATCAATCAGTATATCAATAATTTCCTGAGATTTATCTCTTTTTTTCAGAAAGCAGTTTTAGGTTTTATATAAAACACAATTGCCTAAATATGTTCACATGTATCAAATATCATATAACATTGTTCATTTTTTATTTATATAGTTGTATTTTTTTATTCGATAAAATATATTATCAGAAAATACATATTAACCTTCATATAAAATATTTTTCTTATGGCTACAGCGTGTTATATAAAATATTTACATCATGTACTTTTATTAGTAAAAGTCAATCAATGCTTTAAACAACTTTGTTTCAGAACAATTTTAACTATTACATAAAACAAAATTACAACAGCATGTACTGATATGTCAAATATAATATCATATCATATCATATCATATGATGATATTTGACGTAGTAAAATCTAAACTATGGTTTAATTACGTAGCTAAAATATATACTATTTATGTTACATTTGTAAATGTTTATAATGTTTTATATGAAGTATTTTTACCATCATATACTTTACTCTAATCAGACACACAATACATCAATACTTTTAACAACTTTTAAATAGTTTTACCTTTTATATAAAACACAATTAACACAACATGTTCAGATATTTAAATAATTAATTTAATTAAATTACAACATGGATATTATTTGATTAATTATATTTTCTACCATTTACTTCCTTTCTTAATTATATTTTAACACATATTTTATACATTTTATCTATATATTATATTTAGTTTAATCAGACATTTAAAATGAGTTTGCCTTCATGCATTAATTTATCTTCCACTAAAATACATATTTATCATCATAAACACACAATTATCATGAGATACATTTTACCATTTACAAATATAAACTGTATATTTAACACACAATATATTTATCACCATTTGCTTCTAAAATTACATTTATGAACATTTATCAAATTATGTTTCACATCATATATCATCTTATTTTTAATAAACAGGAGCTGCTGCTGAATCAGTCAGATTATTAAATATTGTTTATTTGTAACATTACTGATATCAGACTTTTTGGCTGTAAACAAACTTTGATGTGATGCATAAATAAAGAATAACTTGTGGTGTGCAGTGAGATTTGAAGCTCTTTTCAGGAGTTATTGATTTGTTTTATGTAAGAATGGCAGCATAAAGACTTCTCTACTAAATATGAAAAAACTAACATGTAAAGCCTGAAGCAGCAGAAACTAAAACTAAAAACACATTTTTAACTTGTTCAACAAAACAACGGAAGGAAAATGAAAGTTTAGTCTTACCTGTTACATACAGTTTAGTTCCAGAGCCAAAGATGAGGTAGCCATATCCGCTGCTCACAGTGAATGAGACTGTGACAAAAACCTGTCTGCTGTTGAATGTGTCAGCTGAGGTGAAGGAATCCAAATTATGAAGCAGTATCATATTTCATCTCCATGATGTGTTTCTCTAATATTCATATCAACATGACTGTCTCTTCTTTTATTTGATTTTAGCCACATTAGCAGTGGATTATATATATATATATAAAGGTTGTACAGACATTCACGGTCCCCAGAGGATTCAATGATTTATTTGACTTGATTGATTCTAACTTTGAATCTAGCGCCACCAGCAGGTTGACATGTTTGGTCCAGACTGAAATAACTTTTCATCTATTGGATGGATTGTCATGTCATTTAGTAGAAATATTCGTGTTCCCCCCAGGATGAATTATAATAACTTTGAACCTCTGACTTTTCCTCTAGCGCCACCATCAGGTGAACAAACAGACACAGTTAGCTGTAGACTAGCTGGTGAACATAGTGGAGCATTTAGCAGCTAAAGAGCCAGATATTTCCCTCAGGAGTTGGTGGAGAGTAAAAACAGAAACTAAAAGAGAGAGAAGATTGTACTTACATTCACCAGGTGGACAGAAACACGACTTAATCACATAAAGGATTAAATTTCTAATAGTAAATGCTGTAGTGGAGCCATTTGTCTTAGAATATGGACAGTAAACATCAGAACCTGTGGTTAAGGTTTAGTTAGGTTTAGGTAAAGATCATGGTTTGGGTTCAAATGACTTCCTCCTTAAGATGAGGGGAGCTGCGTCGTCATGGTTACAATAATAAACAGGTGGTTAAAGTTAGGATATGATGGTGGTGGTGTTAAAAGAAACAAACACTGTCTGCTGTCGTTTCTCTTGTGAAGACAGTCTCAGCTGCTCACAGAGCAAAATCCATTTACATTTACCACATTTCTGTTGAGGGGAAATTGTCATAAATCCAAGAATTGTGTTGAATCTTTGACTAAAGTGAAATTATCTGTTGAAATCTGCTCAAAGATGTGACGTGAAGAATGCTGCCTAAAGGCTTTTATTGTGAAAGAGCAACGGGAAGTGTTTTCATTAACAGCAGATTCTTATTGTGAAGGAGGAATGAACTTGATTCCAGCAGCAGGTCAAAGAAGACCATTTTTATCTTCATCTCAAACTTTCAACTCTGTCAAACATCTTTTTATATTTATTATTTTTGTTAATTTTTGTTATTAAATCAAATGTTAATAAAGTTTCACTTTTGATCTCTCCATTATTTGTCTCTTTTATCTGTTATATTGTTTGTTTGTGTTCATCTTGTTGTATCATTGTGCTTCTGTGTTGCTCCTTTGTTCTCACTGTGTGGAACAACAGGAAACCTGCTGAAATAGCTGATCAATAATATCAATGAAATATAATGTTTCCATCTAAATCCTGACACCAACAGACAAACATTTAGTCCTCAGCTCAGTTTGTTTGTGACTCTGGCTGAGATGGAGGTGAAATATGTGAACCTGGGCTGTGGTTTACTGCTCTCTTCCTGTCACAAACACTGTTTGACATCTGTTCATCTGGAGGTTTTTGTACAGGCTGCAGGGATCATTTCTCACTGTGGGTATCTCTCTTCCTACAGGAGCAGTAGTAGGTGGCTGAATGTGAGAGTTTAACTGATTTGATCTCCAACTCACAGCCTTTCCCTTTTCTTATAACTTTGAAATCACCTTGCTGAGGATGACTGTAGCGATATTTAATCGTACAGTCTGTCTTAGAAAAACGAAAGATCCTTGTGAATGTTTCTGCGTCTTTCTTCTGGTACCAGTATAAATAATCTGCATAGTCACACTGGTCAGTTCCTCCACAACTGAAGGAGACATTTTTACCAGCTCTCCTTGTCAATGTTAAATCATCCTGAATCAGATCTGCTGCCATGGCAACCAGTGCTGTAGATAAACAGACACACAGGTGAAGGTGAGTGTGACAGTGTTTGTTAAAGGTTGAGTTTGTTGGCTCCTGATTGGCTGGAAACACTCACCTGAACACAGACAGCACAGAGCAGCAGCTGGGAGGAAAAGCATTTTGTGCAGTGGTGTTTCCTCTGGTGAACCTGGGGAGAAGTGGCGCTCTGATGCAGCTGAGGCCAAACAAGGACGAGCTGTGAGATCAGACGAGGGCCACATGGTTTCTCACAACTCCTCAAACCTCCCATCAGCCCCTGCGGCGGACACATAAGGCTGCTGCTGCTGCTGCTGTGGTTTTCCGCTGAGTGGAGGAGCAACAGGCTGCACACGGTTACCATGGATTGTTCACAGGTGTTAATGTGAGAATTTATCAGCTCTATTCAAATATTTCAAATCATTCCAGCTGCATTTAAAAGAAGCAGAAACACAAACTCATATTAGTTGAAGAGTGAAAGTGATGGAGAGCAGAGACGGACTGATATTATCTCAACTGCTTTTTCTAATGATTTGACTCTTATTTTTCAATCCTATGTTTTCCTCCACGTCTCTGTTTCTCTGTGTGCTTCAGTTTCACTTTCTTCATCTTGATTTTAATCTGGCAGCAGATCAAAAATCTGGGACACAACAAAACACAAAAACATTCATGGAACCACAAACGCGTTCAGGTTGGTGGTGAATTTAGCAACACAGATTGTTCTCTGTTGTTTGTAGAACAGATGTGATGAAAATAAAACTACAAATCCACAAAGCTCCTCCTGAACTGTGATTTGAACCTTTAAATGTTCCCCTTATATTTATTTTATCAATTTTAATAAATTAATTGAACTTCCTACACTTCCTGATACTTTTATTCTCAATCATAATAATAATAATTTTGTCATATGTTAATAATGATACACACTTTTCAAATTAATTTTTATCTCCTCTATGTTTTTGTTTCAGAGTTGTTTTAAGTCTAATATTCTAATGTTTATAATGTTAAAACTTTTCTATAATATTCAATTATAATTCTAATATTACAAAATCTACAATAATAGAAAATGCAGCCTATTTTCAAATAAGTGAATATTTATTCATGATCATTAAATAAAAGGTTGTTACCAAATACAACCTGCACCAGTCTACATGTTCAGCTGTTTTCAGGAGCAAAACGAAATGTTCCTAAATGATATTTATGATATTTTACACATTACATTACATATTATTTATATTGTTCCAACATTTTATTATACTTTAAACCTGTAGTTTACATCTCATTGTCCACTTTATATTATATTACCTCTATCTGCTCTGTGCTGAGCTGTCAGTAATAAAACCTTTACACTGCTGCCCTCATGTGGCTGCATTAACTGCATTAATTCATTGAATAAAAAAACATATTAATAATACTATTAATATTGTACACCTGCACTAATAACTCAGAATTAATAATACAGATTTTATATTTACTAGTTGTATTACTCTATTGTTACTGTTTGTTTTATTATCAGTTTCTCTTATGAAGTTTTTTTTGTTAATAAAACAAACCAGTTTTTAAATTGTGTTGTTTCTGAAATATTTCAACTTCTTGTATTTAATGATTTTCTGATACAAAAAATGTAAAAATGAAAAGGAGAATAAGAGTAAAGGCAATAATTATTTTGCTTCTACCAGTGCAGGGTTCATGAGTTCCTGGTTTATTTGGTTAAAAAGTCCTTTTACTTTAAGAATAATGTATTTTCATGACCATGATCTTCTAACAACTGAAGGTAGTTTAGTTGACAAATCAGATGTTCAGATCAGAAAACACTCATATGTGTTATATTTGGAGGATACTGACAAACAGCCCCTTCTGTCATTTATGTATGAGCACTCGGCAATGGCAAGTGTAAACTGTACAGCAGTGATGGAAGAAGTATTGAACTGTTTTACTGAAGTAAATGTACCAATAATACAGTATAAAATACTACTTTACAAGTAATGATTTTACTTTCAAAATTACAGAAGTATTATTTGCTAAATGTACTTAAAGTATCAAAAGTAAAAGTACTCTTTATGTAAATTGTCCCCACACAGTGTTACATTGATCATATACATATATACAGAGCCTGTGAAAAGTGTTCACTACTCTTGAAATGTTTCATGTTGTATTGTTTTAACAAGGAGTCAAAGTGGATTTAATGTGGCTTTGTAGTGGATTGTACACTGAAAAAACCCTTATATGTAAAAGTGAAAATACATCTCTATGAAGTGACATAAATGTATTTCAAATATAAAATACATAATCAGCTTTAATAGTAAAATCTAAATCTGTAAAGTAAGTATTACTTATAGCTGTGAAGTAAATGTAGTGGAGTAGAAAGTAAAATATCTCCCTCTGAAATGTAGTGGAGTGGACGTATAAAGAAGCATAAAATAGAAATAGTCATGTAAAATACCTCTCAATTGCACTTTATTACATTCCTCCCTTGCTGTAAAGTGAACCTTTGCTAAAAACTCCAATAAATAAAAAGTGACAAGACCTCCAGATGTGTGGCCTTTGTTGGTGGCTGGGCTCAGTTTGACTGTGTGGGTGGAGGGCTCAGTGGAAAAAAGGTTTACAGACAACAAGAGAAAAGACCCACATGACAAATGAGAGGGAGGGAAGTTCATGAGTGTACAGCAGCAGGTATGAATCTGTTCTCTGCGGTTATTAGGACTCATATAAAACTGTTGACAGTGAATCAACACTTCCTTTCCTACAGCAGACGGGCCGTGTGGGTTTCTGCTCAGCAGCCTCCACACTGTTCACTGTGGTTTTTCACTTTACTGACACAATGACGGTTACAACCATCCACTCTGGTTAAAGAATCGTTCCAGGAACTTCACTATGAAGATTTAATCATTGTGTCAGTTTTAATCTGTGTTATTAATGTGTGAGAGAAGCAGCTCAAATCCTAAACTCAGAGCTGAGAAACTGACATAATTAAACAAAAGGAGACGTTCAAACTCCTGCAGTCTGCTCAGGTCCCACAGTCTGTACTGAGTTCACTGATACATTACTCAATTAACTTTAAACAAATAAATGAACATAAAATGGTCCTAATTGTGACTGAGTTGTTGAACATACTAATAATAACAACAATAAATAATGCATGACTCATAGAACAGAAAGTAGAAACATCTTAAAGAAAGAAAAATTTTGATACTAAGAACTCAACTCAAATAATATTATTTATTGTTATTGTTTTTATTGAATAAAAACAACGGACAAAAATATGTCATATATCAGGTGCATGTAAAAAAACTTTTCTGCTCATTTTTAATAATTAGAACCAAGAATTTTTACTTATTCATCAAAAATACAAGTGCACATATACACATATACATATATTGGTGTGAATCAAGTTAATTTTCTCACATATTCCATCTTAATTATAATAAATTATTCAGTAAATAGCAAAAAACCATAATAATAATAATATAATATTGTACATATTTTATAATACTGATTTTAAATGTAATGGTTGTATTAATTCATAGTTCCTGTTTGTTTTATTATCAGTTTCTCTTCTGAAATTATCTTTGTAAAAAAAAACTAATTTTCAAATTGTGGTATTTCTGAAATCTTTCATCTTGTTCCAAATTTAATGTTTTTCCCGCAAAGTGTTTAAATTCAAATTGATGGATTATTTTAACATCCACTTCCTCTCCTTTTCAACTTAGTTTTCCTATAATCATATTGTATGTAAATCTATCATTGCAGACTAATCGAGCCGCTGTGTGATCATTTTTATAGCAACTGTAGCTTCAAGGAGAGTCAAATTACTTGTACGTATGAAACTTGGCTAATTTAGTGAATTCTGTGTCTGATTATGTGTATTGTGATTATGTGATTATGGGAGGACAAAGTGAAATCAAATAAAACATGGATAATTATAAAAAACAGAAACTGTGATGTTTCAGTTTATTGAGAATGTTACAAACCTGCCTCCCTCTGCATAATGTATTAAAAAGAAAAAGAAAAAATACTATAAGCACTGAAATATCTACCAGGTAGCTGATGATTCAACTTTGTTTTACTCTATTATACAAAATATTAGAAGTGGAATTAAACTAGAGCATCAAGATATTAATATTTTACAGAATTTACACTTAGTAACTGCATCTGTGTATGTGTGTGTGTGTGTACTTCTAGTTTTAGGACAACTGTGTCTTAACTGTAAATTTACAATCAACTACAACACATCATCAGTGACATTTGTGAACACTGATCAAAGTGATAAATGAGATGAATTGATGAGATGTGATGGTGAGAAAAGGCAAAAAACAGTCAGTCAGCATGTGTGTAGTTGGTGGACGGTCCCTTGTTTCTGAGGATCATCAGCAGAGAGAGTCCACAGCAGTACACCAGACTCTTCACTATCAGCACTGTGTACAGCACACACAGCAGCTTCACCTGGTACTGAGACGGGACAAAAGCTGCTAGTGGATCTACTGATGGACATACTGGTGGAGCTGCTGTCAGAGATGCTGTTGGAGCGGCAGTTGGAGCTGAAGTTGGAGCTGCCGTTGGTGGAGGAAGTGTAGAAACCTCTGAAACAGAAAAAAAGTCAAAAACAAATGTCAGTGCTCTCTCTGACAGCGTCTCCACATGAAGCTGAATCACTGCTGAACACAGTCACCAAGCCTTCATTACCTTGTTCTGTTTGGACCCTCACTGTTCCCCCCTCGTGCTTGACGGAGCAGCGGTATTCATGTGTGCTCTTCTCTTGCTGGCGGAGCAGTAGGATGGAGGCGGTGCGTCCCGGCTCTCTGAGCTCCAGCTGCTCTCCCATAGCAGGGGTCAGATCCTCCCACCGGCCATTCTCCTTCTGTCTTTTCCAGGAGAACTGGACGACAGGAGGAGACATGGCTGAGGCCAGACACAGCAGGGGGCTCTTCCCCTCCAGGTGGGCTCTGGATGCTGCTGGGTACACGCTCACCACAGGCTTCACTACCTGCTCATCTGAAGTTTGACAGCAGCAGCAAGCAGCACAGACACACATTCACACAGTCAACAGCAGCTTACAGCACTGCACTGCATTCAGTCTGATCCTGGAAACTACATGATCACTAAACTACTCATCAATACACCACAAACATCATCTACATTGTATTAATATTCTGTAAAATATATTTAAGAAGATAAATATTTTCATATGTGTCATATATTTTTCATCTCGATAAAAGTTAAAGAAAAAAATTGGAAAAAAGTGGGATTTTTTTAATAATAAGGTATAAAGAACAATAATGAAAAAATGTGAATATCTAAATTGTTACATATAATTCATAAAAAATATAAAAAATGATATAATTACTTTCATAAAATGCACAGTATTAGCCTCTGTCATATCGTAGGAATGTAATATCACTAAACTTTATGCCATGCTTCATCCTGAGACTGAAAAACTATAAATATGCACAGTAATACATATATATAGAGCATACTGAGACATAAATATATCAATCAGTTTTCTTTAAAGTGCAGTATCACATTGCAGCATGGTCTCAATACATTTACAATTACAGAGAATACAATAAATAGCAAAACATATAGTAAGCAAATGAAATAATAAAAAATAAAATAAAACAAACACATTAAAAACATATATATCAACATGTTCTCACTCCCAACTCATTACATATGGAAGCTTGGTCAGGACACCATGGCATCACTTTTTAACACACATGGTACCCCTTTAGCATCATTTTTCAACGTACAGTATCACAGTAGTCATTGTTCAAAAATAACTGACAACCCGGTGGTTAAGGTCTGGTTAGGTTTATGCACAAAAACAATTGGTTAGTGTTAGGAAAAGATCATGGTTTGGATTAAAATAAAAAATTAAATTAAAAAAATTAAATAAAATATCAATGTGGTCTTGAACCGTGCTCTGTGGTGATTTACAATTTTCTGCCAACAACATTACATTACAAGCCATCCACCGACCGCTCCACTTCCTAATAAGTGAGTCAGCTTATATACATGTCAAGTGAAGTACGTCACTTCAGAAATCTTAATATGATACGTATTGCTGAAATGTTAATATGCTCCATATTACAGGTGTTGAAATTTACATATGCAGCGTATTTGTGGTTTGCAGAAACATGCAATTTTTCACCTTATTTAGACGTCATTGCTCTTGGTTGTTAAAAAGTGACGCTAAAGAGTTACCCAGTGCATTAAAAAGTGACACCACGGGGTCCTGACCAAGCTTCAGTATGTGACGAGTTGGGAGTGAGAACTAACTGTATATATATGAACTGGTATCAACACATGTATGTCTGAGGATAAATTACCAGAAATAACAACAAAGATGACAAAGATAATCCAGTAATACATAGTTTGTCCACCAGACAGCACTAACAAGTTTTCAGCTGTAAAATATCCTGATTATTTCACACTTTGGTCACAATTCAACAACAATAACAATTTTAACATTAATTGAGCTGTATTTTATATCATATTAAATATATCTTATAAAAAACAACATATTTATCTCCATATATACCATGACATCATATATCATAATATATCCATAATAAAATACTATATATAAGTACTAATTTGCTGACATTAACTCTGTATTCATACTTTGTACTTTCTGTCCATGTTGATGAAATTAGTGATTGTAGTTTCCACTGAAATGCAGTAAATGAAATGATGGACTGAGACTGAGAGCTTAATGAAATCAACTCTGAATCTGTATGAGACTGAAGAATCCTGCTCATCAATGACATTTACTTCAATTATCTCAAGATTGTGTATAAAAAGTCAACAGATGATCAGAGCAGGAAAATCTTCCACAATCATTCATCTAGAATTTAATTTCTTTCAGGAGAGAGAGAAGAAGTTTGATTGAACAGCAGCTGATGAGAATACAGAATGAAATTAGAATATCAGTGCCGAGTTTCTCTGAGTACTTGGAAGAGTTTAAAGATTTTAGTTTCCAAGAAACATGAAGACAAACTCCTTTCTGATTTAATGAGAGAATGGTTGCACAATGATTTCTCTAATTATTATGGAAAATTAATGTGCAAATCCTCAAGAGGGAAAAATGAAAAATGAAAGTTTAGTCTTACCTACAAACAGTTTAGTTCCAGATCCAAAGATGAGGTATCCACAGTGAATCTGACTGTGACAAAAACCTGTCAGCTGCTGAATGTGTCAGCTGAGGTGAATAAATCCAAATTATTAACCAGTATCTTATTTCATCTCCATGATGTGTTTCTCTAAAGATCATAAAAACATGACTGTCTCTTCTTTTGTTGTATTTCTCTTTATTTTAGCCTACAGAGGTAGAGAGAGGTGGGATCCTGCTACATTTATAATCAGTCCAATACATGAAACATGTTGTCTGTCAATTTAATAAAATATGATTTCACTTTGGGATCAGTAGCCATGAAAAAATAGAAAAATAACATAAATACAGGATATAAAATTCAGCCGCTCTGTAGTCTGCAATAGTAAAAAGTGTCCTCCATAAAAGTCAAAATACTCTTCCTGACTTGTACTTTATCCTCAGACTGTCATTTGAAGTTAGAATCCTTTAGATTTTGGTCCTTGTTGATAACTTGTGTTTACTGTTGGTAACAGCCAGTGTGTTATAATAATACATCTACTGGAGCTTTGACAGAAAAGCCTCATCAACCACTGGGGACAGCAAACACACCTTGTTATGAATGAATGAATGCATGAATGAATGATGTATATATTCATTCATCATTATCATTTATATATCACCATTCATGCACTGACTGCAGCTCAAAGTGCTTTAAAATTCAGCAGCAAGTTTAAAACACATTTAAAACTGTAAACATACAGGAAGAGGAAGGTAGAAAATCAGATAGAAAATTGTTGATAGCTCAACAATCCAGTAGCTTAATATTACGGACAGAAATAGTGGTGGTCCTGGCACCATATCAGTTTTCCCTGTGGTTAATGTAGAGTTTTCAAAGAATGTTACCATAGAAACTGCTGTGAGATCAGTTGGCTGAGGTCCAGAGCTCTCTATCACAGTTGGTTCCATGTCTGAAGCTCCTTTTGTTCCTGAATGATATGATCCACTTTCTTGGTCTTAGTGAGGACTCTAGCAGCAGCGTTCTGAATCAGCTGCAGCTGTCTGATTGATTTTGATTGACCTGTGAAGACAGCGTTACAGTAGTCAAGTCTACTGAAGATAAATGCATGGACAAGTTTTTCCAAATCCTGCTGGGACATAAGTCCTTTAATTCTTGATATGTTCTTCAGGTGATAGTAGGCTGACTTGGTAATTGTCTTAATGTGGCTGTTGAGATTCAGGTCTGAGTCCATGACTACACCAAGATTTCTGGCTTGGTTTGTAGTTTTTAACATTACTGACTGAAGCTGAGTGCTGACTTTTAAACGTTCTTCCTTGGCTCCAAAAAAAATTACTTCAGTTTTGTCTTTGTTTAACTGAAGGAAATTCTGGCACATCCAATCATTGATTTCTTCAATGCACTTACTCAGTGTTTGTATTGGACCATAGTCCCCTGGTGATACAGTTATGTAAATCTGTGTGTCATCCGCATAACTGTGGTAGCATATTTTGTTGTTTTTCATAATCTGAGCAAGTGGGAGCATGTAGATGTTGAACAGAAGAGTCCCCAAAATGGAGCCTTGGGGAACTCCGCATGTCATTTCTGTTCGCTCAGATGTGTAATTACCTACAGACACAAAGTAGTCTCTGTCCTTTAAGTAGGATTTAAACCAGTTAAGCACTGAGCCAGAAAGTCCCAACCAGTTTTCTAGTCTGTCTAGTAATATGTTGTGGTCGACCGTGTCAAATGCAGCACTGAGATCTAGTAATACTAATACTGTAATTCTGCCACTGTCAGTGTTTAAATGTATGTCATTGAAGACTTTAACAAGAGCAGTCTCAGTGCTGTGGTGTGGTCGAAATCCTGATTGGAAGACATCAAACCAGTTGTTTAGTGCCACAAAGTTATTCAGTTGTTGAAAAACAGCTTTTTCAATGATTTTACTTAAGAATGGGAGGTTTGATATGGGCCTATAGTTGCTCATTAGTGATGTGTCTAGATTGTTCTTTTTTAAGAGTGGCTTGATGACGGCGGTTTTCAGGGCTTGTCGGAAGACACCTGACAGAAGAGATGTGTTAACAATCTGTAGGAGATCTGGGGCCATACAATTTGAGACCGTTTTGAAAAATCCTGTAGGCAGAATATCAAGACAGCAAGAGGAGGATTTCAGATGTTGTATAATGTCCTCCAGGTTTTTATGGTTGATTGGATGGAATTGTGTCATACTACTGAAATTGATTTTAAATGGATTCAGGGACAACACATATCCTGCACCTGATATGGTGGAACTGACTGTTTGTCTGATTTTCTGAATTTTGTCAGTAAAGAATGAAGCAAATTCATTGCAAGCCTTGGTGGATTGAAGTTCAGGGGCTACTGACACAGGAGGATTTGTTAGCCTGTCGACAGTAGCAAATAAGGCACGTGCATTATTATTATTTTTGGCAATGATTTCAGAGAAAAAGGACTGCCTTGCATTTCTCAGTTCCAAATTATAAATGTGTAGTCTCTCTTTATAGATGTCATAATGAACCTGGAGATTTGTTTTGCGCCACTTGCATTCAGCTTTTCGACACTCTCTTTTTTCCATTCTGACCAGCATGGCATTTCTCCATGTAGATTTTTTGTTACCAGAGACAACCTTTACCTTGGTAAGTGCAATGGCATCAATAACATTTGTAATTTTAGAACTGAAATTATCTACAAGGTCATTGATCGAGACCCCGGAGAGGGTGGGTATGACAGAGAAGGCCTGAATAAATTTTTCACTGGTAGTTTCAGTGATAAACCGTTTTGTGATTACCTCTCTTTGAACATTTGTGTGCATGGAGATAGCACTCTCAAAGAAAACACAGGAATGATCAGAAAGAGCAACATCAGTCACCACGACCTCAGAGATGTTCAGACCCTTAGCGATGATTAAGTCCAGAGTGTGCCCCTTGTTGTGTGTGGGCTCCATTACATGCTGAGTCAGACCGTAGTTATCAAGAACATAATACAATTCTTTAGTCCCTCTGTCCTGGGGATTATCAACATGGATGTTAAAATCACCGACAATGACTACACAGTCAAAGTCAATACAGACAATAGACAGCAGTTCAGCAAAATCATCAAAAAAGGTTGCACAGTATTTAGGTGGCCTGTAGATATTTAGAAATGCCGCACGAGTGGAGGATTTCAATTGAAGAGCCAAATATTCAAAAGAATCAAAGTTTCCATAACACATCTGTTTGCATTGGAGGGAATCATTAAACAAAATGGCAACTCCACCTCCTTTCTTATGCACTCTAGCTTTACTCATAAAACTGAAGTTGGGAGGGGCTGACTCGATAAGAACAGCTGCACTGTTATCTTGGTCTAACCAAGTTTCAGTTAAAAACATAAAATCAAGATTGTGCTCGATGATAAAATCATTGATTAAAAAGGTCTTTCCTGATAAAGACCTGATATTTAATAAAGCTGAATTTAATGTATTAAAAATATTATCTACCCAGTTTTTTGAGACAAGCTGTAGCTGACGAGGAATGGATGTTAAATTTGATAAATTCACAAAAACAGTTGAGTGCTTCCTCTCTCTGAACAGATTCACCATTCTTTTCCTGTTACCTATCAAGACAGGAATTGGGCACGCTACTGGCACACTGGGCCCCGGCTTTTCCTGGGAAGAGACATGAGTATCATTGGCCTTGCAGCCTGGACCCAGCACATATCAGTTAGTGCTTTTTTGTTGTGGAGGAGGGGGAGGAAGGAGGGAGGGTGAGGGAGGAGGGAGATGTTGACTCTGTGGCCGTCGCGGAGGGGGGGGGGAGGGGGCGGGCGCCGTAACTGTGATGGAGCCGTTGGAACTGGGCTTAAAGTCATGGGTGGAGGTGGACGCCGAGGGGGGTTTAGGGGAGAGAAAATGGGAGTAGGGCGAGGTGTGAGTTTGGTCCCTGCAGTGACCAGCTCTTTCATCTGGTCAGTGAACTCCAAGAGGGGGGAGGAGGGAGAAAGGGTGACTGGAGAAGAGGGCGATCTGGATGGGATTCGGGGGGGTGAAGGTGGTGAATCCTCGAACGTGGGAGTTGGTGACGGGGGCGACGACTCCTCCTCTCGACTTTGTTGGAAACACACTTCAGGCGGAGGCAGCTCTCTTTCAAGGTCTCTGACGTGTTTTGTCATATCTTCTTGTCACTCGACCTTGGCAGAGGCAGCAGATTGGTGACGTAGGAGGTAAAAAAAGTTAGATAAACAATTTTACACCAGGCTTGTTAAGGAAAAGTCCATCTGCCTTAAAAAGATGTCTACGGTCCCAGAAAAAATTGAAATTGTCAATGAAGTGCAGAGAATGGACAGTACAAGCAGTTGAAAGCCATGTGTTCAGTGCTAACAATCTGCTGAATCTCTCAACTCCTTTTCGGACTGGCGGTAGAGGGCCACTGATAAACACCTCAGCGCACCCGAACCCTAACCAAGTGTTTTTTGTACCTAAACTTAAACAAACCTTAACCACAGCATCTTCACTTCATAAAACATAGTTATTCAACTGATGAAACATAGAAATCCAACATATGAAACGTAGACATTCAATGTATCCATAGTTTGTAGAAACGTAGTTATTCAGCAGGCCAGACGTGAACTTGACAAGGATGATAAAATGTTTACGTTTCCACTGTGTATTATTTAGTAAGAAAAATGTACCTTGTCTTAATTTCTCTCATTTGAAAAATAAAATTCTGTTAACTTTCAAAATCACATTGTTGACAAAGTAGCCTTTAGCATAAAGTATTATAGGCTAGTTTGAACAGGAAGAATTTATTGAAATCTGATCTGGCTGAAAGTCATTTTGTTCTGTATCAGTGATTTGATTTGATTTGATGGATAGACTAAACCAAAGATCCCACTGTTCACAGCATGAAACCCACCAGAACCATTTGGCCTGTAACATTTATGTCTAGGGTGAAACTTTGACTTTAACTTTGGTAAGGCAAAATATTTCACTCTGACATCAGAGGTCACCTGAGAACCTGCAGCTCACCTGTCTGTGTGTCTCTGTGCTCTGATTTTCATAATGAAATGATGACAGTCACAAACTGATCAGTTGAACAAGCTTTGGCTACTTTACCTTATAATAAGTTTCATGTCTTATTGACACATATGCAATAATAACTGCTCTTGATTTTTATTGACACGTTGGTTCTTCTTTAAAAACAATGATCAGATGACTTCAGTTTTGTCCAGTGAAGACATTTCCAATTCTGTTCAGTTTAAAACATTAAAACTATAAATACTAACTGCTTCAGATTCACCTCTGTTCATTCATCACTGACTCTGCTGCTGAGCTGCAGCTAGTCAACTATGTGTAAAACAGTTTGAAGTTGGGTTTCCAGATCAACAGGTCAGGGATCCCCCATATCATGTTTTCTCACTCTTTATCAAAATAACCCACTTTTTGCGGAAAACACATAAACCTGGAAACTCTACAGAGATCTTACTGTTAACATTATCTCAACTTGAAAAGATGTTTGAGATGGGTGAAAATGCTGGTAGGGACAAATCAGCAGCACCACGACATTGGTAGCCACATGTCCCTCCTGTATACACTCAAAAATAGGAGTACCAGTATAAAACGGTACAAATGCGTGTTGCTGGGGGACAATTTGAGAGACAATTGTGTACCCTTCAAGACATAGAACTACCTCACAGGGGAGCGACGTTGCAGGATGTGGCCTTAAAACTTCTCCCTTTCATTTTGACATACCTGTGGGAGGCTGGCTTTACCAAACTGACTAAACAAAACACCACAATTCATCCTTTGTTCTCACTGCAGAAGAAAAATACATTTATCCTCAGCTCAGTTTGTTTGTGACTCTGAGATGGAGGTGAAATATGTGAACCTGGGCTGTGGTTTACTGCTCTCTTCCTGTCACAAACACTGTTTGACATCTGTTCATCTGGAGGTTTTTGTACAGGCTGCAAGGATCATTTCTCACTGTGGGAGCCTTCCCAACACGAGCAGTAGTAGGTGGCTGAATGTGAGGGTTTAACTGTCTGGATCTCCAACTCACAGCCTTTCCCTTTTCTTATAACTTTGAAATCATCTTGCTGAGGATGACTGTAGCGATATTTAATCGTACAGTCTGTCTTAGAAAAACGAAAGATCCTTGTGAATGTTTCTGTGTCTTTCTTCTGGTACCAGTATAAATAATCTGCATTGTTACACTGTTCAGTTCCTCCACAGTTGAAGGAGACTTTTTGACCAGCTCTCCTGGTCAATGTTAAATCATCCTGAATCAGCTCTTCTGCCATGGCAACCAGCGCTGTAGACAAACAGACACACAGGTGAAGGTGAGTGTGACAGTGTTTGTTAAAGGTTGAGTTTGTTGGCTCCTGATTGGCTGGAAAGACTCACCTGAACACAGACAGCACAGAGCAGCAGCTGGGAGGAAAAGCATTTTGTGCAGTGGTGTTTCCTCTGGTGAACCTGGGGAGAAGTGGCGCTCTGATGCAGCTGAGGCCAAACAAGGACGAGCTGTGAGATCAGACGAGGGCCACGTGGTTTCTAACAGCTCCTCAAACCTCCCATCAGCCCCTGCGGTGGACAGATAAGGCTGCTGCTGCTGCTGCTGTGGTTTTACATTTCAGTTTAATAAATAAATTGAACTTCCTGCATCATCTGATGGTATCATGCATTCATTGACACTCTCTTTTAACACTGAGTTTAGACACATTTCCTCAAATTGCAGCCTGACAGATTTGGTATTTTTGGAAGCTTTGTGATCTCTACTAGAATTAGAAATAAAGTTTTGAGGGTGAGTTTGTAAAGACGAAGCCACCGGAGGGTTCAGAAGAGTTTAAAGTCAGGTGTCGTCTACATGTCTCTTTGGTGGAACTGATAACAACCCATCTGCAACATGAGGAGCCGCAACTACACACTGCTTTACCCATTTAAAATATTAATAAAATATATAAGATATTTTGATTAAATACTACTTTAACAATCCAAATATATTTTTACACTGTAAATATTTTGTGCAGCATACATCATTTTAGTCTGATCTGAATATTTGTGTTACAGTTACAATAATTTAGAGGCTATTTGTAGTCGAATGACTGAATCTTTTTACGGCCATTCTGTATAATCCAATATTTTTAATACAATTTCACAATATTATCTGATACTGAATGTCTGCTAATAATTCACAGTTCAGTTTCACAGGCTTCAACACTACAATGGTTTTTATAAGATGTCTGTTTTTTATATTCATTATGATTTCTATTTTTTTAACTTGTTTTTAATTCTGATATTGTAATATTATTTTGAATGATAATGTTAATATTACAGAATCTGAATTAAGAAAATACAGCATATTTGCAAATAACTAGACAGATTATCATGTATGTCCAACATGTTGCAGAATTCGTTATAAAAAATATAATTAATATGAATAATAAAAATGTAAAATATTTTATTACTTATACACATATGTGTGTGTGTATAATTTTAATTTGAAAAATATTTTCCTACTTTCAGATACACCTGACCTACAAAATGTATAATCAGTAACTCTTGAGCCTGCAAATTTTTGTGTGCATGTGGATTTATATATTTAGGACAAAAGATTAAAATCAATACAGAGAAACAAATCTTCATAAAAACAAAGATGAAATACTGTAATTTTATTAAAAACAGAAACTGTGATGTTAAAGTTTATTGAGAATATCACACCAATGAAATAAAAAGACAAATTTAACATTGCAGAATGTATTAAACACAAAACAATAAACATAATAAAGGTTTGAACAATACTAAAATCTAAGTTATATTTTCTATATTTCTTTTTTTATTTGTATAATACAAGACAAAGTTAAAAGTGTGAAACAAAACAAACCTGAGCTAAAAAAGTAACTGTTAAGCTTTAATGTGTAAATATATATGTGTATATATGTATTTCTATATTTAGCACAACTGTATCTAACTTGTGCATAAAGAGAGAAAATGTAAAACCAACCACAACACGTCATCAGTGATATTTGTGAACACTGATCAAAGTGATCAATGAGATGAATTGATGAGAAGTGATGGTGAGAAAAGGCGAGCAGAAAACAGTCAGTCAGCATGTGTGCAGTTGGTGTACGGTCCCTTGTTTCTGAGGATCATCAGCAGAGAGAGTCCACAGCAGTACACCAGACTCTTCACTATCAGCACTGTGTACAGCACACAGAGCAGCTTCACTCTGCACTGATACTGGAAAAGTGGAAGAAGCGCAAAAACTTCTGTAACAGAAAAAGAATGAAAAACTAATGTCAGTGCTCTGCTCCTCTGCTCTCTCTGCCAGCGTCTCCACATGAAGCTGAATCACTGCTGAACACAGTCACCAAGCCTTCATTACCTTGTTCTGTTTGGGCCTCCACTGTTCCCCCCTCGTGCTTGACGGAGCAGCGGTATTTATATGTGTAGAGAGCATCACGATCAACCACCATGATGGCCGCGGTGTGTCCATGCTCTTTGAGCTCCAGCTGCTCTCCCTCAGTAGAGGTCAGATCCTCCCACCAGCAATTCTCTTTCTGTCTTTTCCAGAAGAACTGGACCAGAGGAGGAGACATGGCTGAGGCCAGACACAGCAGGGAGCTCTTCCTCTCCAGGTGGGCTGCTGGGTACACGCTCACCACGGGCTTCACTACCTGCTCATCTGAAGTTTGACAGCAGCAACAAGCAGCACAGACACACATTCACACAGTCAACAGCAGCTTACAGCACTGCACTGCATTCAGTCTGATCCTGGAAACTACATGATCACTAAACTACTCATCAATACACTACAAACATCATCTACATTGTATTAATATTCTGGAAAATATATTTAAGAAGATAAATGTTTTCAAATATGTCATATATTTTTATATTGATAAAAGTTAAAGAAAAAATGGGAAAATGTGTAATTTTTTTAATTATAAGGTATGAAGAACAATGATAAAAATATGAAAATCTAAATTGTTATATATAATTCATGAAAAAATATTTTAATATAAGAATAATACAATTACTTTCATAAAATGCACAGTATTAGCCTCTGTCATAATGTAGGAATATAATGTTTGTCCTATTATGATATATATCACTAAACTTTATTCCATGAAAAACTATACATTTGCACAGTAATACATATATATAGCATATTGATACATAAATATATCAATCAGTTTTCTTTAAAGTGCAGTATCACCTTGCAGCATGGTCCCAATACATTTACAATTACAGAGAATACGATAAAAACAAAACATATAGTGAGCAAATGAAATAATAAAGACTAAAATAAAAGAAACACATTAAAAACATATATATCAACATGTTTTCACTCCCAACTCTTTACATATGTAAGCTTGGTCAGGACCGCATTGCATCACTTTTTAACACACATGGTACCCCTTAAGCATCATTTTTCAACGTACAGTATCACAGTAGTCACTGTTCAAAAATAATTGACAACCCGGTGGTTAAGGTCTGGTTAGGTTTATGCACAAAAACAATTGGTTAGTGTTAGGAAAAGATCATGGTTTGGATTAAAATAAAAAATTAAATTAAATATCAATGTGCTCTTGAACCGTGCTCTGTGGTGATTTACAACTTTCTGCCAGCAACATTACATTACAAGCCATCCACCGACCGCTCCACTTCCTAATAAGTAAGTCAGCTTATATACATGTCAAGTGAAGTACGTTACTTCAGAAATCTTGATATGATACGTATTGCTGTAATGCTAATATGCTCCATATTACAGGTGTTGAAATTTACATATTCATTTAGACGTCATTGGTCTTGGTCTCATAGACGTTAAAAAGTGACGCTAAAGAGTTTCCCAGTGCATTAAAAAGTGACATCACGGGGTCCTGACCAAGCTTCAGTATGTGACCAGTTGGGAATGAGAACAAACTGTATATATATAAACTGGTATCAACACATGTATGTCTGAGGATAAATTACCAGAAATAACAACAAAGATGACAAAGATAATCCAGTAATACATAGTTTGTCCACCAGACAGCACTAACAAGTTTTCAGCTGTAAAATATCCTGATTATTTCACACTTTGATCACAATTCTTTAACAACAACAATAACAATTTTAACATTAATTGAGCTGTATTTTATATCATATTAAATATATCTTATAAAAAACAACATATTTATCCCCATATATTCCATGACATCATATACCATAATATATCCATCATAAAATACTATATATAAGTACTAATTTTTTGACATTAAATCTGTATTCATGTTTTGTACTTTATGCCCATGTTGATGAAATTAGTGATTGTAGTTTCCACTGAAATGTAGTAAATGAAATGACGGACTGAGACTGAGAGCTTAATGAAATCAACTCTGAATCTGTAAGAGACTAAAGAATCCTGCTCATCAATGACATTTACTTCAATTATCTCAAGATTGTGTATAAAAAGTCAACAGATGATCAGAGCAGGAAAATCTTCCACAATCATTCATCTAGAATTGAATTTCTTTCAGGAGAGAGAGAAGAAGTTTGATTGAACAGCAGCTGATGAGAATATAGAGTAAAATTAGAATATCAGTATCGAGTTTCTCTGAGTACTTGGAAGAGTTTAAAGATTTTAGTTTCCAAGAAACATGAAGACAAACTCCTTTCTGATGCTTATTTAATGATGGAATGGTTTCACAATGAATTCTCTAATTATTATGGAAGATAATTGTTTAAATCCCAAAGCAGCAGAAAACAATAAAACAACTGAAGGAAAATTAAAGTTTAGTCTTACCTACAAACAGTTTAGTTCCAGTGCCAAAGATGAAGTACCAGTATCCTCCCACAGTGAAAGAGACTGTGACAAAAACCTGTCAGCTGCTGAATGTGTCAGCTGAGGCGAATAAATCCAAAGTTTTAAGCAGTATCATATTTCATCTCCATGATGTGTTTCTCTAAAGTTCATATCAACATGATATGTCTTTTGTCTTATTTTTATTTTTATTTTTATTTGTCTTTTGTTGTATTTTTCTTTATTTCAGTCTACTGAGGTAGAGAGAGGCGGGATACTGTTATATTTCTAATCAGTCCAATACATGAAACATGTTGTCTGTCAGTTTAATAAAATATGATTTTACTTTAGGATCAGTAGCCATGAAAAAATAGAAAAACAACATAAATATGTGATAAGAAAATTCAGCTGCTCTGCAGCCTGCAATAGTGAAAAGTGTCCATAAAAGTCAAAATAATCTTCCTGACTTGTACTTTATCCTCAGACTGTCATGAAGTTAGAATCCTTTAGATTTTGGTCCTTGTTGATAACTTGTGTTTACTGTTGGTAACAGCCAGTGTGTTATAATAATACATGTACTGGAGCTTTGACAGAAAGGCCTCATCAACCACTGGGGGCAGCAAACACACCTTGTTATGAATGAATGAATGCATGAATGAATGAATGAATGAATGAATGAATAATGTATATATTCATTCATCATTATCATTTATATATCACCATTCATGCACTGACTGCAGCTCAAAGTGTTTTAAAATTCAGCAGCAAGTTTAAAACACGTTTAAAACTGTAAACATACAGAAAGAGGAAGGTAGAAAATCAGATAGAAAATTGTTGAAAGCTCAACAATCAAATAGCTTAATATTATGGACAGAAATAGTGGTGGTCCTGGCACCATGTCAGTTTTCCCTGTGGTTAATGTAGAGTTTTCAAAGAATGTTACCATAGAAACTGCTGTGAGATCAGTTGGCTGAGGTCCAGAGCTCTCTATCACAGTTGGTTCCATGTCTGAAGCCCCTTTTGTTCCTGAATTATAAGCCTTCAGGCATTCAGGTTGAGTTTGAGATTCAAAGGTTCATATTTCACAGCAGGAAATATGTAGAATCTTCATACTGACATATGTTACTCTCCAGGTCGACATCTTTCCAACTATGTGTTTGATTTAGCTCTTATGACAAAGTTTTGATTTTATCATTTCATGGACACAATTATCCCAGGCCTACTTTGAGAGACAACTTTGAAGGCCCAAGATATGAAATGAAGCTTTTGGTTTGTTTGTTTGTTTCTTTCTTTCTTCTTAAGTGGAAATAGTGACCAAAAGGAGTCACCTTCAGAGATTACAATACTATTGACAATCTAGTATATTACTACAGACATGGAGGAAGTCCTGAATTGCTAGAGAGAGAGGTTAGAGTAAGGGCTAAAATGACTACTAGTTACTGGACCCTCACACCAAGAGACTCATGAGCAGCAGCAGGCCGCCAGCCCCCTAGTATAGTATGTTTCTGCAAACCACTGATATATTGAATCTGTATGTTTCAACATGTTTAATACGAAGCATATCAACATTTTAATGATATGTCTCATCATCATTTCTAAAGTGACATAGTTCACATGAGATCTATATGAACTGACTTTCATATTAGGAGGAGGAGGTTAGATGGCTAGACAGATAGATGGAAGAAATTTGGAGAGCAGCAGAGAGCACAGTTTTAGAGCACCTTGAAACCAATGCCTGCTTCCCATTTCAACCAACTAAACTAGTATTTAGAGACATTTGCAGTGTTTTTTATTTTAATTATTCTATTTTAACTAAACCATAATCTTTCCCTAACCCTAACCAAGTGTTTTTGTACCTAAACTTAAACAAACCTTAACCACAGCATCTTCACATCATAAAACATAGTTATTCAACTGATGAAACATAGAAATCCAACGTATGAAACGTAGACATTCAATGCATCCATGGTTTGCAGAAACGTAGTTATTCAGCAGGCCAGACGTGAACTTGACAAGGATGATAAAACTTTCATGTTTCCACTGTGTATTATTTAGTAAAAAAAATTACCTTGTCTATATTTCTGTCATTTGAAAAATGAAATTCTGTTAACTTTAAAAATCACATTTTTGGCGAAGTGGCCTTTAGCATAAAGTATTATAGGCTACTTTGTTCATGTCACAGTAAACAAGCATCATCAGATGTTAGAATTCATACTCAAAGGATCATGAACAGGAAGAATTTATTGAAATCTGATCTGGTCATTTTGCTCTGTATCAGTGATTTGATTTGATGGACAGACTAAACCAAAGATCCCAATGTTCACAGCATGAAACCCGACCGGAACCATTTGGCATGTAACATTTACATCTAGGACGAAAGTTTGGTTTTAACTTTGGTAGGGACATTTTTTGTTGGCCAAAATAGTTGTGTATGTGCACTTGATCTCTATCTCACTTCTGTCTTTCATATGCGTACATGTGTGCACACATAAAAAGCCTGACTGCAAAATGTTGACTTTGGTGAATATGTATTTTCTGGCTTGCCTGAAACCAAACTTTTATAGTTAATTTTTGTGCATTTTATTTTATTAAAATACAACTGAGACTAAAGTTAACATTTTAATAAATTGACATATGACAGATTGTCACACTAACTGTTACAAGAAAATAAATGTACACCAATCTGTAGGTAATGTGCTCAGTTTAAATCAACTCTCTGCTTTAAATCTCACCTCAGATTCTGCAGCTATGTCCTTCTTTCAGTTTGTTGATTTGAGCGAGAGAGTTTAATGACAGAGCAACACTCAAACCTATCTTTAGATCATCTCAAAACATCTTTGTTATATTTTTCATTCAGCCCCTGAATTTATGGAAAAATATTTCACTCTGACATCAGAGGTCACTTGAGAACCTGCAGCTCACCTGTCTGTGTGTCTCTGTGCTCTGATTTTCATAATGAAATGATGACAGTCACAAACTGATCAGTTGAACAAGCTTTGGCTACATTACCTTATAATAAGTTTCATGTCTTATTGACACATATGCAATAATAACTACTCTTTATTTTTATTGACACTCTGGTTCTTCATCTGATCTTCTTCAATGATCAGATGACCTCAGTTTTGTCCAGTGAAGACATTTCCAATTCTGTTCAGTTTAAAACATTAAAACTATAAATACTAACTGCTTCAGATTCACCTCTGTTCATTCATCACTGACTCTGCTGCTGAGCTGCAGCTAGTCAACTATGTGTAAAACAGTTTGAAGTTGGGTTTCCAGATCAACAGGTCAGTGATCCCCCATCATGTTTTCTCACTCTTTATCATAATAACCCACTTATTGCAGATCTTACTGTTAACATTATCTCAACTTAAAATGAAAAGATGTTTGAGATTGGTGAAAATGCTGATAGGGACAATTCAGCAGCACCTTGACATTGGTAGCCACATGTCCCTCCTGTATACACTTAAAAATAGGAGTACCATTATAGAAGGGTACAAATGTTTGTTGCAGTGGGACAATTTGAGAGACAATTGTGTACCCTTCAAGACATAAAAATATCTCACAGGGCAGCTACGTTGCAGAATGTGGCCTTAAAACTTCTCCCTTTCATTTCGACATACCTGTGGGAGGTGGGCTGTTCCAAACTGACTGAATTAAAAACAAAACACCACAATTCATCCTTTGTTCTCACTGAAGAACAAAAATAAATTTAGTTCTCAGCTCAGTTTGTTAGTGACTCTGGCTGAGATGGAGGTGAAATATGTGAACCTGGGCTGTGGTTTACTGCTCTCTTCCTGTCACAAACACTGTTTCACATCAGTTCATCTGGAGGTTTTTGTTCAGGCTGCAGGGATCATTTCTCACTGTGGGAGCCTTCCCAACACGAGCAGTAGTAGGTGGCTGAATGTGAGAGTTGAACTGTCTTGATCTCCAATTCACAGCCATTCTGTTTATTTACAGCTGAGAAATCATTTTGCTGTGGGTGATTGTAAGGTTTATCTACGTTATTATTACTCTTGTCAATACGAAGAATCCTTGTGAATGTTCCTTTGTCTTTCTTCTGGTACCAGAATATATATGTACCACACTGGTTAGTTCCTCCACAGCTGAAAGAGACTTTTTGACCAGCTCCCTTGGTCAATGTTAAATCATCCTGAGTCAGATCTGCTGCCATGGCAACCAGCGCTGTAGACAAGCAGACACACAGGTGAAGGTGAGTGTGACAGTGTTTGTTAAAGGTTGAGTTTGTTGGCTCCTGATTGGCTAGAAACACTCACCTGAACACAGACAGCACAGAGCAGCAGCTGGGAGGAAAAGCATTTTGTGCAGTGGTGTTTCCTCTGGTGAACCTGGGGAGAAGTGGCGCTCTGATGCAGCTGAGGCCAAACAAGGACGAGCTGTGAGATCAGACGAGGGCCACGTGGTTTCTCACAGCTCTTCAAACCTCCCATCAGCCCCTGCGGTGGACAGATAAGGCTACTGTTGCTGCTGCTGTGTGGTTTTACGTTTTTAATCAATAAATAGAACTTCCTGCATCATCTGATGGTATCATGTATTAATTGACGCTCTCTTTTAACACTGAGTTTAGACACATTTCCTCAAATTGCAGCCTGACAGATTTGGTATTTTTGGAAGCTTTGTGATCTCTACTAGAATTAGAAATAAAGTTCTGAGGGTTAGTTTGTAAAGACGAAGCCACCGGAGGGTTCAGAAGAGTTTAAAATCAGGTGTCGTCTACATGTCTCTTTGGTGGAACTGATAACAACCCATCTGCAATATGAGGAGCCACAAATACACACTGCTTTACCCATTTAAAATATTAATAAATATATAAGATATTTAGACTGAATATTACTTTAACAATACAAATATGTTTTTACACTGTAAATATTTTGTGCAGCATACATCATTTTAGTCTGATCTGAATATTTGTGTTACAGTTACAATAATTTAGAGGCTATTTGTAGTCGAATGACTGAATCTTTTTACGGCCATTCTGTATAATCCAATATTTTTAATAAAATTTCACAATATTATCTGATAGTGAATGTCTGCTTATAATTCACAGTTCAGTTTCACAGGTTTCAACACTACAATGTTTTTTAAAAAAATGTCAGGTTCATTATGATTTCTATTTTTTAAAGCTGTTTTTAATTCTAATGTTATAATATTAATTTGTACACACTCAATTATAATTATAATATCACAAAATCTAAGAAAAAAGAGAAAATGCAGCTTATTTGCAATATCATTATTAATTATTGCAAGTTATTTTACAAATAACCAGACAGAATACCATGTATATCCAACATGTTGCATAATAAATTATAAACAATATAATTAACATAAATAATAAAAACATAAAATATTTCATTTTTTATTTATTATTTATTTATATTATTTTTACTTTTATTTATATATGTGTGTGTGTGTGTGTTTTAATTTGAACAATATTTTCTTTTCTACATTCAGATACACCAAAACTACAGAATGTATAATCAGTAAGGCTTTATTGCAAATATTTGTGTGCATGTGGATTTATATATTTAAGACAAAACATTAAAATCAATAGAGAGACACAAATCTTAATAAAAACAAAGATGAAATACTGTAACTTTATTAAACACAGAAACTGTTATGTTACAGTTTATTGATAATATCACAATTATGAATTCAAAAGACAAATTTAACTTGTAGAATGTATTAAATGTATTGAATGTAAAACAATAAACATAAGAAAGGTTTGAACAATACTAAAATCTAAGTTAAATTTTCTATATTTCTTTTTTTATTTCTATAATACAAGACAAAGTTAAAAGTGTGAAACAAAACAAACCTGAGATAATAAAAAAGTAACTGTTAAGCTTTAATGTGTAAATATATATGTGTATATATGTAATTCTATATTTAGCACAACTGTATCTAACTTGTGCATAAAGAGAGAAAATGTAAAACCAACCACAACACGTCATGAGTGACATTTGTGAACACTGATCAAAGTGATCAATGAGATGAATTGATGAGATGTGATGGTGAGAAAAGGCGAGCAGAAAACAGTCAGTCAGCATGTGTGCAGTTGGTGGACGGTCCCTTGTTTCTGAGGATCATCAGCAGAGAGAGTCCACAGCAGTACACCAGACTCTTCACTATCAGCACTGTGTACAGCACACAGAGCAGCTTCACCCTGCACTGAGACTGGAAGGACACTGACACACACACACACACACACAGACACACACACACACACACACACACACACACACACACACACACACACAGCTTTTTAGGGGCCCTAAACAGGATTTCATTTCCTCTTTTCAACTTCAAATAACTTTTGAATCCACAACTAACTACAATTTATAACAATTAAAACCACTCAAGGATAAAAAGCAAAGTCCAAATAATGTTTCAAAACACACAGGTTACTACAGATTTGAAGTTTTTACCACTTGGGAGCAGAAGAACTCCACAACAAGCTAACAAACTCCTCTCTGACATATTATGGTCTGTCTGCTGTTTGCTGCTGGGCAGGTAGTGTACAGTGGGTTTATCAGAAAACAGCTGCTGCTGCTGGAAACACTGAGACTCAACCAGACAGGAAATGTGCTGCAAAACCACAACTAGCAGCTAAAAGAGGCTAAAAAGCTCATTTAGTCATTAGATTGATTCTTAATATAAAACTATTGATTAGTGGAGCTTTAAGATATACTCCCTAAACTTGTTCTATCACCCTCAAAGCCTAAAATGGAGTATAGCGCCCCCAAAAGGTGTTATTTGTCAGACTGTGAAGTGAAAGCTCTCTCAGTGGGACTTGTGCTGTGGGACACTCTAACAGAATCAGGGAGTGTATGTTGAAATCCTTCAATGATGAGCAGAAAGTGAACAGACTGATATGCAGCCCTAACTGCAGCAGGACATTGGAGCTGTCAGAGCATGCAGAGAGGCAGCAGGTGATCTTACAGTCAGCTTGCTGCAGAGCTGGCAGGTCTGCTGGCTCTCTCTCTGGAGGACAGGAGGCTGCTGGAGCTGGAAGCTCTGAAACACAAAAGGAGTCAAATGTTTGGAGTTGCAGTGAGAAATGTCAGTGCTCTGCTCCTCTGCTCTCTCTGACAGCGTCTCCACATGAAGCTGAATCACTGCTGAACACAGTCACCAAGCCTTCATTACCTTGTTCTGTTTGGGCCTCCACTCTTCCCCACTCGTGCTTGACGGAGCAGCGGTATTTATATGTGCTGTTCTCTTGCTGACGGAGCAGAAGGATGGAGGCTGTGCGTCCCGGCTCTCTGAGCTCCAGCTGCTCTCCCTCAGCATGGGGCAGATCCTCCAGCGGGCCGTTCTCCTTCTGTCTTTTCCAGGAGAACTGGACCAGAGGAGGAGACATGGCTGAGGCCAGACACAGCAGGGAGCTCTTCCCCTCCAGGTGGGCTCTGGATGCTGCTGGGTACACGCTCACCACGGGCTTCACTACCCGCTCATCTGAAGTTTGACAGCAGCAACAAGCAGCACAGACACACATTCACACAGTCAACAGCAGCTTACAGCACTGCACTGTATTCAGTCTGATCCTGGAAACTACATGATCACTAAACTACTCATCAATACACCACAAACATCATCTACTGGACACTGTATCAATAATCATATCAAACTAAAGCATCATGGAAGCTCATCATATGTCATATAGAAAGATTAAAACATCATTTACCACTCTTTATCAATATTTAACACAACATTCATTGCTAATATAATGAAATACAATTTGTAAAGTTGAAAATATATCATGACATAACAGCCTCATATAAAATACATTTGTTAATGATTGTAGTGTTTTATATTAAATATATTTACCACCATATATTTCACTCTGATCAGTAAAAATCAATCAGTATATCAATAATTTCCTGAGATTTATCTCTTTTTGTCAGAAAGCAGTTTTAGGTTTTATATAAAACACAATTGCCTAAATATGTTCGCATGTATCAAATATCATATAACATTGTTCATTTTTTATTTATATAGTTGTATTTTTTTATTCGATAAAATATATTATCAGAAAATACATATTAACCTTCATATAAAATATTTTTCTTATGACTACAGCGTGTTATATAAAATATTTACATCATGTACTTTAATTAGTAAAAGTCAATCAATGCTTTAAACAACTTTGTTTCGGAACAATTTTAACTATTACATAAAACAAAATTACAACAGCATATACTGATATGTCAAATATAATATAATATAATATAATATAATATCATATCATATAATATCATATCATATCATATCATATCATATCATATCATATCATATCATATCATATCATATCATATCATATCATATGATGATATTTGACGTAGCTAAATCTAATCTAAACCTATTATATTAATTACTAAATCTAAACTATGGTTTAATTACGTAGCTAAAATATATACTATTTATGTTACATTTGTAAATGTTTATAATGTTTTATATGAAGTATTTTTACCATCATATACTTTACTCTAATCAGACACACAATAAATCAATACTTTTAACAACTTTTAAATAGTTTTACCTTTTATATAAAACACAATTAACACAACATGTTCAGATATTTAAATAATTAATTTAATTAAATTACAACATGGATATTATTTGATTAATTATATTTTCTACTATTTACTTCCTTTCTTAATTATATTTTTAACACATATTTTATACATTTTATCTATATATTATATTTAGTTTAATCAGACATTTAAAATGAGTTTGCCTTCATGCATTAATTTATCTTCCACTAAAATACATATTTATCATCATAAACACACAATTATCATGAGATACATTTTACCATTTACAAATATAAACTGTATATTTAACACACAATATATTTATCACCATTTGCTTCTAAAATTACATTTATGAACATTTATCAAATTATGTTTCACATCATATATCATCTTGTTTTTGATCAACAGGAGCTGCTGCTGAATCAGTCAGATTATTAAATATTGTTTATTTGTAACATTACTGATATCAGACTTTTTGGCTGTAAACAAACTTTGATGTGATGCATAAATAAAGAATAACTTGTGGTGTGCAGTGAGATTTGAAGCTCTTTTCAGGAGTTATTGATTTGTTTTATGTAAGAATGGCTGCATAAAGAATTCTCTACTAAATATGAAAAACTAACATGTAAAGCCTGAAGCAGCAGAAACTAAAACTAAAAACACATTTTCAACTTGTTCAATAAAACAACTGAAGGAAAATTAAAGTGTAGTCTTACCTACATACAGTTTAGTTCCAGAGCCAAAGATGAAGTAGCCTTTCCCTCCCACAGTGAATGAGACTGTGACAAAAACCTGTCTGCTGTTGAATGTGTCAGCTGAGGTGAAGGAATCCAAATTATGAAGCAGTATCATATTTCATCTCCATGATGTGTCTCTCTAATGTTCATATCAACATGACTGTCTCTTCTTTTATTTGATTTTAGCCACATTAGCAGTGGATTATATTTATATATATAAAGATTGTACAGACATTCACGGTCCCCAGAGGATTCAATGATTTATTTGACTTGATTGATTCTAACTTTGAATCTAGCGCCACCAGCAGGTTGACATGTTTGGTCCAGACTGAAATATCTTTTCATCTATTGGATGGATTGTCATGTCATTTAGTAGAAATATTCATGTTCCCCTCAGGATGAATTATAATAACTTTGAACCTCTGACTTTTCCTCTAGCGCCACCATCAGGTCAACAAACAGACACAGTTAGCTGTAGACTAGCTGGTGAACATAGTGGAGCATTTAGCAGCTAAAGAGCCAGATATTTCCCTCAGGAGTTGGTGGAGAGTAAAAACAGAAACTAAAAGAGAGAGAAGATTGGACTTACATTCACCAGGTGGACAGAAACACAACTTAATCACATAAAGGATTAAATTTCTAATAGTAAATGCTGTAGTGGAGCCATTTGTCTGAGAACATGGACAGTAAACATCAGAACCTGTGGTTAAGGTTTAGTTAGGTTTAGCTAAAGATCATGGTTTGGGTTCAAATGACTTCCTCCTTAAGATGAGGGGAGCTGCGTCGTCATGGTTACAATAATAAACAGGTGGTTGAAGTTAGGAAATGATGGTGGTGGTGTTAAAAGAAACAAACACTGTCTGCTGTCGTTTCTCTTGTGAAGACAATCTCAGCTGCTCACAGAGCAAAATCCATTTACATTTACCACATTTCTGTTGAGGGGAAATTGTCATAAATCCAAGAATTGTGTTGAATCTTTGACTAAAGTGAAATTATCTGTTGAAATCTGCTCAAAGATGTGACGTGAAGAATGCTGCCTAAAGGCTTTTATTGTGAAAGAGACACAGGAAGTGTTTTCATTAACAGCAGATTCTTATTGTGAAGGAGGAATGAACTTGATTCCAGCAGCAGGTCAAAGAAGACCATTTTTATCCTCATCTCAAACTTTCAACTCTGTCAAACATCTTTTTATATTTATTATTTTGTTCATTTTTGTTATTAAATCAAATGTTAATAAAGTTTCACTTTTGATCTCTCCATTATTTGTCTCTTTCATCTGTGTTATATTGTTGATTGTTTGTTTGTGTTCATCTTGTTGTATCATTGTGCTTCTGTGTTGCTCCTTTGTTCTCACTGTGTGGAACAACAGGAAACCTGCTGAAATAGCTGATCAATAATATCAATGAAATATAATGTTTCCATCTAAATCCTGACACCAACAGACAAACATTTAGTCCTCAGCTCAGTTTGTTTGTGACTCTGGCTGAGATGGAGGTGAAATATGTGAACTTGGGCTGTGGTTTACTGCTCTCTTCCTGTCACAAACTCTGTTTGACATCTGTTCATCTGGAGGTTTTTGTACAGGCTGCAGGGATCATTTCTCACTGTGGGTATCACTCTTATAACAGGAGCAGTAGTAGGTGGCTGAATGTGAGGGATGAACCTTCTTGATCTTCAACTCATAGACAGTCTCATTTCTTATAGCTAGGAAATCATTTTTCTGAGGATGATCATCATTTGAATAAACTGAACCATCATCCATGTAAACACTCAGAATCCTTGTGAATGTTTCTGTGTCATTCTTCTTCTGGTACCAGTATACATAATAGCTACTGTCACACTGGTCAGTTCCTCCACAGCTGAAGGAGACGTTATCACCAGTTATCCTGGTCAATGTTAGATCATCCTGAATCAGCTCCTCTGCCATGGCAACCAGCACTGTAGACAAAGACACACAGGTGAAGGTGAGTGTGGCAGTGTTTGTTAAAGGTTGAGTTTGTTGGCTCCTGTTTGGCTGGAAAGACTCACCTGAACACAGACAGCACAGAGCAGCAGCTGGGAGGAAAAGCATTTTGTGCAGTGGTGTTTCCTCTGGTGAACCTGGGGAGAAGTGGCGCTCTGATGCAGCTGAGGCCAAACAAGGACAAGCTGTGAGATCAGACGAGGGCCACATGGTTTCTAACAGCTCCTCAAACCTCCCATCAGCCCCTGCGGTGGACAGATAAGGCTGCTGCTGTTGCTGTGTGGTTTTCCACTGAGTGGAGGAGCAACAGGCTGCACACAGTTACCATGGAGATGGACGTGACTGACACATCACTGTTTGTTCACAGGTGTTAATGTGAGAATTTATCAGCTCTATTCAAATATTTCAAATCATTCCAGCTGCATTTAAAAGAAGCAGAAACACAAACTCATATTAGTTGGAGAGTGAAAGTGATGGAGAGCGGAGACGGACTGATATTATCTCAACTGCTTTTTCTAATGATTTGACTCTTATCTTTCAATCCTATGTTTTCCTCCACGTCTCTGTTTCTCTGTGTGCTTCAGTTTCACTTTCTTCATCTTGATTTTAATCTGGCAGCAGATCAAAAATCTAGGACACAACAAAACACAAATGTGATGATGTGACATGACACAGATGTGATGAAAACAAAAAAACTACAAATCCACAAAGCTCCTCCTGAACAGTTTTTTTTTAACCTTTAGATTTATTTATTTATTTCATCCACTTTAATAAATAAATTGAATCTGATGGTATCATACATTCATTGATGCTCTCTATTAACACTGAGTTTAGATACATTTCCTCATATTTCATCCTGACAGATTTTGTATTTTTGGAAACTTGCATTGTTATTTATAATAATAATAATAATAATTTTCAGTTTCATATGCTATAAATGTTTTTAAGATTCATTATTATCTCTTCTATGTTTTTATTTCAGAGTTTGTTTAAGTCTAATATTCTAATGTTAATTTGTGTATAATATTGAATTATAATTTGAATGTACGATTACAATTACAATTCAGCCTATTTGCAAATAATTGAATAGTTATTCATTGATTATTAAATAATAGTTTGGTACCAAATACAACCTGTACCAGTCTACATGTTCAGCTTTTTTCAGGAGTAAAACCAAAAGTAACTCTTTGCCTTTTTATTATATAATATTCATAATATATTGTACACATTACGTTTTATATTATTTATATTGTTCCAGCATTTTATTAGACTTTAAACGTCTACGTTTAAAACATTAATATAATAAAACGTTACGTACAAACGTACATCTCATTCTCCACTTTATATTATATTACCTCTATCTGATCTGTGCTGAGCTCTCAGTAATAAAACCTTTACACTGCTGCCCTCATGCGGCTGTAACAACACATTGCTTCTACTACGACTAGTCTCTTCAAAGTTTAGTTTTCATGACCCCAAATGTGTTTAAAGAGTAAATAAATCATATATATGTGTATGTACAGAGAGACAGACAGAGACTCCTTCCATTTTAGTTTGATATATTCAATTATAATTCTAATATTACAAAATCTACAGTAAGACAAAATGCAGTTTATTTACAACTAACTAGACAGATTATTGAGATTATCACACTTAAAAATGACAATTATATAACATACAATATAACTATACAATCAAACTATACAAATATAACAAATAAAATCTCTCAAGGATAAAAATCAAAGTCCAAATATTGTTTCAAAACACACAGGTTACTATAGATTTGAAGTTTGGGGGCAGAAGAACTCCACAACAAGCTAACAAACTCCTCTCTGACATATTATGGTCTGTCTGCTGTTCATTACCTTGTTCTGTTTGGGCCTCCACTCTTCCCCCCTCATACACGATGATTCATTGAATAAAATAACCCACATTAATAATACTATTAATATTGTACATAATTACCTGTACTAATAATTCATATTTAATAATATAGTATTTATATTATTTAGTTGTATTACTTTATTGTCGCTATTTATTTTATTATGTTTTAAGGTTTTTTTTGTTCATAAAAAAAAAACAGTTTTTTAAATTGTGGTGTTTCTATAATATTTCATCTTCTTCTGAATTGAGGTTTTTGATTGCAGAGTGAATATTTAATGATTTTCTGATACCAAAAAAGTAAAAATGTAAAAGAAATCTTATGTGTATTTTCCTGATATTTTGTTAGACTTTAAACTTGTACTTTACATCTCATTGTCCACTTTATATTATATTACCTCTATCTGCTCTGTGCTGAGCTGTCAGTAATAAAACCTTTACACTGCTGCCCTCATGTGGCTGCAACAACACATTGCTTCTACTACTACTAGTCTCTTCAAAGTTTAGTTTTCGTGACCACAAATGTGTATAAAGAGTATATATGTTATATATGTGCGTATGTATGTATATATCAAGGGTACATATAATTTAATTTCATATTATTTTAATTTAATTTTTCACTTTGACAGTGTTGATACATTGAAGTGTTTCCAAAGCACATTGAAACTGCCTCACTGTATGAACTGTGCATATACAGACTTACTGCTACTGTTACTACTACTACTACTACTACTATGATCAGACCTTTCTCACATCAGACATGGTGACTTGTCTCAGCAGGAGAAGATCAAGTGTTACCAATAACAAGAGCTGCAAAGATTAGTCAATTTTATTGATGAGTTGATCGTGCAGTGAGAAAGTACTCACACACAGAGAACAAAACAGAATTCAGATTAGAGTCTGGATTTCAAATATTTCTGTTTGTTACATTACAGGCCATACAGACAGTAAAACAATGTGCAAAAGTGCATCAAGTGCAAGAGCGTAAATGTTTCAGTCCATGTTGGACTTTTCTCAGTGCAAAACAAGACATGCATGATGAGTCACTCTACAGAGGAGAACGAAATAAATTGAGCCACCCCCCTTTATCTAGGTAACCATGAACAAAGGTAATCATGTGATCACAAAGCATAATTCACATTATTCAAGCCATCTTGGACTCAAGAAAAAAGAAAAGAGTGGTCAGCAAAACAAAGGGAAAAAAAGATTTTTGTCATGCCAAGTGAATGTCACTTTACTAAAGTTATCAGTCTTGTATCTTAATTTAAAAAGTTTTGGACATTATTACTTGTTAATTTAAAGTCAGTGTAAGATACAAAAAACATCATAAACTTAGCATAAATGTGGAACTGAGGCACTGTGTGAAACAGTTTTGTCAAAATGGAAATTGTGAGGTAAAACATGCCAGTGATGTTGGGGCAAGTTGAGTCAATGGATCAATTTACCTCCCAAAATTAATTATTTTCTGATATTCTAAAGATAAGATACACTATTCATTCTCATGTCTGATCTCTGTTACAAGTGCTATAATGTTGATGAATAAATACCTAATTGTTGACTAATGTTAAGTTTAAGCCACAAACATACATGCTGTATCTACAGACAGGTGACAAATTAAAGGAAACACCAACATAAAGTGTCTCAGTACGGTGTTGGGCCACCATATGCTGCCAGAACAGCTTCAATACACCTTGGCACTGATTCTACAGTCTCTGAACTCTTCTGGAGGGATGAACACCATTCTTCAGAAAGATATTCTGTCATGTGGTGTTTTGATGATGGTGGTGGAGAGTGCTGCCTAACACATTAGTCCAAAATCTCCCATAGGTGTTAGCTGGGTTGAAATCTGGTGACTGTGAAGGCCATAGCATACGATTCACATAATTTTAATACTCATCAAACCATCAGTTACCACAGCAGTGACACTTCCCTCTAAGTGGACCCAAACCATGACAGTGAAATGCCCCCCAAAGCATAACAGAGCCACCAGATCCCCTCACTGTAGGGGTCAATCATTCAGACCTGGGCCAGTTTTTCCAATTTGTCACCAATCTGTATACACAAAAGCACATTTACACACATATTATATCTGAAGCTAAAGTAACACACACAGATTTCATTTAATCTCTTCTGAAAATGTATTTATGTACAAATACAAATGTATTTACCTCATTCCCATGCTCATTTTGCTTTTGTTGGGTCATTGTTCTAAAACCATAATGATGAGATAACTTGTTTTAATTCCCATCAGTACACAACAACCTGATGTATATATAGTAACTATTATTTGAAACAAACACTTTTATTTTGCAGAAAAATCATCAAAGGTAAAAAGTGGTTCGTGTTACCCTGTTCTCCCCTATGTGGGTTACTCTACAGTTTCACCCAATCATTGATCCAAGGCCTAAACACCCATGAAGTCAACTGCTAGGAGATCAAGTCATTACAAACACATTTTGATAATACAATTCCATAACACCAACATATTGTCATACCCATACTGAAACATACAAATGTTAGATCTCTTTGCCAGGGTCATCAACAGATAAAATGTTCCAATGGTTTTTTTTTTTACAACATTGCATATCTCACACCCAAGTGTTGAACAGGTAGTATTAAATACAAAAGAGAATGTTTTTTGCTTTTTGGGTTTACATTTGGCGAATAATCAATTTCTGTTTGCCAATTCCTGATCCAAGACATCTCATTGATACCCTCTCATCAGAAACCGATCATAGAGCTTGTGAGTTTCTATTTGGAAATTATCATCCCTTGTGCAGATCCATCTATCCTAAGAATCTGACTACAGGGCGGACCTTTTCTGAAAGTGATACAATGATAGCTTGAGTAGTGTGTAAAATACTGACTTGTGTCAGACGGTTTGGTGAAGAGCATGGTGTAAATGTATCTCCCATTATAGATTACCTACATGTCCAAAAACTTTAACTTTGTGACTGTCACATTCCATATTGAATTCAACTGAATCATTACAGTTGTTGAAATACTATGAAAAAGCTTGGAGATCACAATTAGAACCATTCCAAATCAGAAATATGTCATCAATAACAATTTTGTTTCCAAAACACAATGCATTGAGTGTACATATGAGTGTTTAAAGCAACCCATAAAAAGGTTTGCATAGCAGTGCCATGTGTCTGGAGGAAGTAATAATTACCATAAAGAGTTAGTTTTGTCAGAACATTTCGAACATATTAGCCAGGAAGTTAGTTAGGATAATCTTCTCTGACCTGACAACAAGAAAAATCCTCAAAGTACAAGCCTGATGAGTATGGAATATTGGTATAAAATTCAACACAGTGGTATGTCACTTCAGAGAGCTGAGTTATGAAGTTCCCAGAGTCTTTTAAAAATGACAAGAACTTTCAACTAATGGTCTGATGTGATGAGCAACAAAATTAGATAATGGTTCAGTAGTGAGTATTGGTTCCCTTACTAAACCTTTATCCAGGCCTACCTCCTCCTCTCTCTTTCTTTCTCTCTCAACCCAGCCGGTCAAGGCAGATGGCCATCCACCTGAAGTCCGATTCTACTTGAGGTTTCTTCCTGTTAAATGGGAGTTTTTCTTTGGTGCCGACGCCAAGTGCTGCTCATGGGGGGAATTATTGGGTCTCTGTAAATTAGAGTACAGTCTTGACCTGCTCTATGTGAGAAGTGCCCTAAGATGACTTTTGTTGTGATTTGAAGCTCTAGAAATAAAATGGAATTGAATTGAAGTAATTAAAGCTTTTGTCAAGGCTTTAATAGCAGGTGAATAGGTGTTTGACTAGTCAACATGTCATGTCATGATAACTAGTTCTGGGGCCTTAAGGTCACACTGTAATTTTTAATCAGGAAGGAGATATCTTCTCCTTGAGAACTGTCTGATGTTTTGGAGAAGGCAGTGAAGAAGAAAATACACATTTGGGTACAGACTAATCAACATTTTGGTAGAGACTTGATGATCAAGTGATGTCTGGGACAACCCTTTGATCAACCATATAACAGCTCTGTCATTCCTGCTGTCACAGGATGTGGTGGCATAGCAGGACTCAGGGGCAGAGATGAGAACAAAAAAACATTATTTTACACAAGGCAAAACTAGGCAAGACATGATCAAGGATGAGGATTAAAAAAACAACAATGAACCAACAAGGGCAGAACAGAAACCCAGGACTTGAATGCACAGACAAAACTGACAAGGGAATGGGGAACAGGTGAGGGAACAGGTGGACACATTCAGGGTAATCAGACACATGAGGAAGGGCAAGTGACCTGAAACGAGAGGATTAACTTTTCAAAATAAAACAGGAGATGACAAGACAAAACATGGAGACAGGACAAAAACCCAACTAAACCTCACTGCAGTGTGACACCTGCCTCCTGACCCCTACTGATTTTACCGTTTTGAATCCTGTCTGAATGTAACACCCTCTCCTGTCACTGTCTGAGAAGCCCCCCCACCCCCCACCCCCCCTTATTATGCTGCCTGAGAGTCCCCCCTTAAAAATGCTGACCCTTGATATTGTATGCAAATACCCTCTTTTCTTACCTTTTGTTTACCATTATGATCGCTGCCTTAATCTGTACTGTATTAAGTCTTTCCATTTCTTCTGCTCTGGGTCAGTCTATTGTATCAGACCAGCTCTTATTAAAACACTTCCACCTAAGCAAACTTTAAACAACGACTTAAGTGATATTCTGCAACAGCAGAGACCTCTCTAATAGAGGATATATCAGTATTGCCATAGTTACCAAGGCCAGAGGAGTAAGACATTCAAGCCAAAACTGCTGAACTTACATGCAACTTGACTTAAACCGTCACGTGTAAAATATCCTTCCTTGTTTAGAAACTGAACCAATCAGACTAATTATATATGGTAGGTTGATAAAGTCTAAGACTCGGACCTTCAGAGGACAGAAAGGAAAGAGACTGCACCAGAGCAGAACGCTCTGGTCTGGTTTTCCTTCTTCAAATCGATGGTCTAAGGACAGAGGATGTTGTATTGCTGTAGAGACTGTAAATGATTTGTGATAGTGCGCTATATAAATAAAATTTATTTGACTTTTACCTAACCCTTTCATGCATTAATTATGAAAAACTCAGTCAGGATTTTTTTTCCTAAGTATTTTTACTCCTCTTAAGGAATAAAAATAAATATTTGAACTTCATTTTTTTTAAATATGCATTTTTCAAGGAGTTTTTCACACGTCCACTCAGGTGGACAGCATGCATTTGAGGTTTCAACTGAAGTACTATGTATTTAACAAACCAATTAATAAAATTATATGTTATTGGAAAACTATAAAATGATATATATTTTCAAAGTTGTTAAAATAATGTTTTAATATATTTTAACACATTCTAATACTGTTCAGTGCAAAACATTGAATCTTGTTCCTGACTCCACAACCTCTCCCCTTTGTCTTACTGCATTTATTAGCACATGAGCTCCACATGACTTGAAATGCAAAAGATTCTTCTTTCCTAAACCAGACATTCTTTAGAGGTGCAAGACATAGTACGCCCCTAAGTGAGGCACCACCTGGGCCCCACAGTTTGGGACCCACACATTCTCCACATTTCACATCGGTAACGGGGCCCACAGTGGGCTCATTTTATACCCACAGTGGCCCCACATGGGTCCCAAAACAGCATGCATGCTGGGTAGCCCCCTCAAAACTGCAAGTTACAGTATAATAACATAAATCAATTGATTTAGAGCTAAAAAAAAAAAAAAAAAAGTTACTGCAGATCAAGTATTTTCAAGAACAACTAAGTTGCAGTAACAGTATAATTGTAGTTGAAATGATGTCAGTGATGCATGATGTCCAACACAGTGGACAGATGATTAATTGTTATTTTCTCCCTACGTAAAATCGATACTTGGAAATTTTAACAATTGTATTACTCCTTAGTTGTTACTTGATGTTACAATTTTTTTTTACCTGCAAGGGTCAACTACCATAGAAGGATTGGCAAGATATTCCTGAGTGTTTCTGGCCAGCTGGCGGCCATCTTGGTTTTGAGAAATTTTCATTGCACTTACAAAGGCTGGCCAATGGATGGCAGTGTATGGGACGACACACTAAAGTCCATTAGGGTAGTTGATGTGTAACTATACAAAAAAAAACCCATGCATATATAAGAAAACAGCTTTTGAATAGCTGTCCACTGTAGTGACCACTATGCATGAAAGGGTTAAAAGTAGCAACATGACAATCTAAAAAACTCAATTACATGTAAAAGTCCTGCATTTAAAATCCTGTAAAGTACAGACGTATTATCAACTAAATCAAAGTATTAAAAAAGTACTCATTTTCAGAAAATCATCCCCTCTGACTGATATATTATTATATATGACATCATCATTAGATTATTAATACTGAAGCATCAGTGTTACAGCAGCATGTTACTGTTGTAGCTGCTGGAGGTGGAGCTAGTTTACACTACTTTATATACAGTTAGCTTGTTTAATCCTCTGGTTCCCAACCTAGGGGTCGGGGCCCCTTCAAAGGGTCAGCAGATAAATCTGAGGGGTCGTGATATGATTAATGGGAGAGGAAAGAAAATGCAGATATTTGTGACATAATGTTGGAGAGTTTAACTCTCTTGGCCTTGAACAGTTATTTATTAGAGACCGTGTGAAATGTTTAGAGTAGAAATGTGGTGGAAACAATACTCGAAACATAACAAGGACACAACTACACTCTAAATTTTTCTAAAGGATCTCAAGTCGTAACAGCTGGGAACCACTGGTTTAATCTTTGACAATGCTGCATAAGTTAATATGTTATCATGTAATTTCATCTATAATTTTAATCCAAAAATGGACAAGTAACTAAAGCTGTCAAATAAAGGCAATGGAGTAAAAGTATCAGGTCTCATAAAATGGAAATACTTAAGTACAAGTACCTCAAAATTTCCCAGTATATGAGCAGATGTACTCACTCTCCATCATTATTTACTACTACTACTACTACTACTACTACTACTACTGTTACTCCTACTACTAGTGCTGCTGCATAGTATTACAGTATTCCTGCTGTTTGAAGTAGTGTGTTGTCGCAGCCACTAGATGGCAGCAGTGTACAGGTTTTATTCTCAACAGTAACCTCATTACAACACAAGGCCTTTTTTATTAATGTTGCACGTTTCATTATTTGACTGAAACTCAACGCGCTTTACCATTAAAATGTTAACAGCAGCGAGTAACATGTACAGAAAACATGTAACAAATAACATGGAAGAAAGTGCACAACTAAAGAGAAAAGAGCAAAACACAAGAATGACAGTAGACTGAAGCAGTGAGTGGTTTCAGTCAGCAGAGGGCAGCAGTGTGAAGCTTTTCTGTCTGACAGCAGCAGAACAAAACTCAAAAGTTTATTTGTCATATAAGATACTTCAATGATGCTGAGTATGGCGCTCCTGTGCTACAAGACTAGTGTGAAAAACAGAAGTGGGGAAGAAAAATAAGAATTAGAAAAAGAAAAATAGTATAAAAAATAAAAATAAAGGATGAAAAATCAAGAAAATACATATAAATATATGTTTACAAAAAATGTTTCATTGTTTATTTATATTATGTAATATCTGAGCATATTCTCTTCATTTTTCTTTACTTTTAGACTTTAAAATATATATATATGATATATTTTTCTTTTGAATCAGCTCACTTCAGCTGCAGTTTTAAAATGACCAACATGAACCTGATCAAGACTTCAAAAAGTAAAAAAAACACAAAATGATCAGATTCATCAATTAGCTTTATTTTCAGGTTTTCTGCATTGATTTGGGTTTCTGTTATTCTGTCCACTTCTTACAGACAAACAGACACACAGCAGGTTGGTGAACAGAATAAGTGCAAATACAAAAAAATGTTTATCTCTAATATTTTCATTTATAGAAGTTTTATTTTTATGTCCAAAGTTTGTAGAGATTTTATTTTGTTTCAGTTTTTACTCATTTATTGTCTTTTTCCTGATTTTATTTTACTTTTGTTTTGTTATTTTCCTGTATCTTGTTTATTTATGTTACTTGTAGTTATTTATTTATTTTCCATGATTTAATCTCTTGAATGGGACCTGATTTACCGGAACTCGCTGCCTCTGCATCATTTACAGTCATCTGACCTCATTGCCCTGGATAGTTTAAAACCCATCCGCGGAGTAAACTAGTTCCCACACCCAGCGCGTCATATCCCTCCGTTTTAACGCGTCGTCATTTATAAACTTAACATTTTCCAACAAAACAGACGCTGAAGTTATTTTTTAAGTTGCCTAAAACATGTTCACGTGTTGTTTTTGTTAACTACGTAGCACACAATTGGCGCGAAAAAAAAAATGCTGCGTGTGTGTGTGTGTGTGTGTGTGTGTGTGTGTGTGTGTGCGCGGATGACGACGAAATGGAGCACGAGCCGGAGTATTAAATGTCTGCGAGGCAGCTGGTTGCGGTGAATCACGCTCAGACTGCGCAGCGGAGCGTCACACACACAGTTTGACAGATTCACTTTATCGATTATTGATTGAAAGAGGAGACCTTCTTCACAGACGGGTTTCCGTTGGATTAAAAGAGAGAGAAAAAACAACCTTTCTGAAGATTTAACTTCTAGCCACTGAAACACTTTGGATTTTTTCCCCTCATTTATTATCACATCAAGTTTATTCTAGGAGTCATAACGGTGAGTTTAAATAGCAGTTAACGGTTGTTATAATCAATACTTTTGTTTTCTTCTGTCAGGAGAAATCCATCTAGTAAATATGCGGGATTTATCCCTAATTGTAGTCTTAACCCTGGTTACAAACTGAAGTCAGGGTGGTGAGATGAAGAGGGGAGCGGTCCTCCACTTTATTAACCTTTTACATGCTTGCATGCATGTTTTGTTTTGTTTGTTTGTTCGTTCACAAACAACTTCTGTTGTGTTTCTATTTGCCGAATTGTAGAGTTTTCTCTACTGATGATGAAGATTTGTATTTAAGTCCAATTTAATTCCGTCAGCCTTTAATGACAAACTAAAGAAACTTAAACTTAACTTTCTTGAATGAAGTTTTGCTGCTGTATTTGCAGTGGAGTAATACTGATCTTCTCTGTTGATACTGGGTGGGTCCATGTGTCTTTTTTTAGGGCATGTTTGATCTTCTATATATAATCTGACTGTTTTAATTATACCTGGAAGTTTTGTCTAAATGTTAGTTATCACAGTCTCTATCATAATGAACAGAGATGTTCATTAACATATTTCACAGTTTCTCTTCATATGTTAATATGTTTTTGTACTTTTTAACACACCGAATTGAAGAATGTTTAATACTGATGAATAGTTTTGGTATTTCATTCATATTTTATGGTGTTAACCTTTAACCATGAAGGAAACAATACTAAACTAGAAGCATCTTGAATGAGGTTTTGTGTCACTGCTCTACTGCCCTCAAGTTTTACTGTCAGAACTTTAAAGTTCATGAAGTTGATGTCCACTTCTTCTCGGTGTTCATGGTGCTCAGATGTTTAACATACTTGATGTTTGTGTCACTGGGTGGGTACCTTCTAGTACTCATGAGGAACTTGGACAGTGACAGCTGTGTGGTATCTCCCCTTTTATGCAAATCTGAGTCCAGTATTTGCTGAATCTCAAAAGTTCTCACACTCTGTTATGATCGTTTAAGTTTCTCATGAAAAAAAGAGATTAAAAGCACAGAATATCATAGTTTTTAGAGGTTAATGGTGAAATAGCTGAGACATTTAGATTCTCCTGACTGCCAGGGACAGATGTAGTGATTTAAGGGCCTCAGACAAACACTGTCCTGTTTTTATTTTCACCCTTTCTCTAACTGGGAATGTTGGTTTTAGAAGAGGTAGAAGTACTTAATCCTTAAATTTACTTCTCAGGGTGGAGCTTGTTGGGCGTTTTTTTTTAAACAATTTAAAGTATAAACCATCACAGTCCTGTCTGGTGAAACTTGAAGTCTAATCTAATGTGTTGTTCCTCCGCAGGCAGCCATAATGCCGCCGGTCTTAACCATGTCCAGAATGAACTACGACTACGACTACGACACGGTCCAGCCCTGCTTCTTCCTGCACGGCGAGGAGGAGGAGGACTTCTACCCTCCACGCAGCCAGCTCCTGCCGGGCCCCAGCGAGGACATCTGGAAGAAGTTCGAGCTGCTTCCTACGCCCCCTCTGTCGCCCAGCCGCAGACCGTCTCTGTCCGACGTCCCGCTGTCCGCCGCCGAACACCTGGAGGCGGTGTCTGACCTGCTGGACGAGGAATGCAACCCATCGGCGGCCTTCCTGCAGTCCTTCATCATCCAGGACTGCATGTGGAGCAGCAGCTTCGCCGCCGCCACCAAGCTGGAGAAGGTAGTGTCTGAGAGGCTGGCGTCGCTGCGAGCTCGCCGGGAGTCCTCTAACAACAACACCGCCACAGACGGCGCAGGTGATCAGCAGGTGAACACAGAGTACCTGCAGGACTTCCACACGGCGGCGACCGACTGCATCGACCCCTCCGTGGTGTTTCCGTACTCGGCGCTGAGCGAGAAGAGCCGCGACGCAGCAGCGGAGGGATCAGAAGTGTGTCTCGACTCGCCGCCGCTCAGCAGCAGCGACAGTGAATCAGGTTGGTTATGAGACGTCACTTGTATCACTCAAGACTTGGCAGGTGAACGTGGACCAGCTGGAGCTTCATGTTTACTGTACAAACCCTCAGCAAGAAAGTGAATGAGCTCATTTCCCAAAATCCGTCCGTTAAACCAGAATGTTCTCCTTTTTTCCCACAGAAGAAGAAGAAGAGGAGGAGGAGGTTGAGGAGGAGGAGGAAGATGAGGAGATCGACGTGGTGACGGTGGACAGGAGAAAGTCATCACGGCGTTCTGACGTCAGCAGCAGACCAGACGCCTCCCCGCTGGTCCTGAAGCGCTCTCACATCAACATCCACCAACACAACTACGCCGCCCAGCAGCCCTTGGAGAGCCACGAGCAGCCCGCCGGGAAACGAGTAAAGTCTGAGGGCGCCTGCGCGGCGCTGAGGCAGAGCGGCGGCCGCAAGTGCTGGAGCCCGGCGGCGTCGGACGCCGACGACAGCGACGACAAACGCAGGACTCACAACGTGCTGGAGAGGCAGCGCAGGAACGAGCTCAGGATGAGCTTCCTGTCGCTCAGGGACCAGGTCCCGGCAGTGGCCCACAACGAGAAGGCGGCGAAAGTGGTGATCCTGAAAAAGGCCACAGAGTTCATCGCAGAGATCCAAGAGGACGAGAAGAGGCTGCGAGCGATGAAGGACGAGCTGAGGAAGAGGAGCAGAGAGCTGAAACACAGACTGGAGCAGCTGAGGACTTTACATTAACCTTTTATTAGTTTACATTTTTTTAGATATTAATATTGTGGAGTTCTTTATGTCTGAAACAGAGTTCAGAACATCGAGGCTGCAAAAAACATCTTTTTATGAATAATTATGGATTATTTGGTTTACTAAGTATGAGAATTAATAACTTATATAACCTTAAATGTTTAATGCTGCCTGTTCAAAACAGAGACTTGAAGAACTACAAGGACCAGAATTCACTGAGCTGGCGGCTGGTCTGTTATCAGTGAAAGTTTCTGTTTGTTTATTTGTATTTATTTTATTTTTATTGACAACTTCTGCACATTTACAGTTGTCTTTTTAATTTAAGATAGTTGAGTTTTGTTTTGTTTTGTTTTTTTAAAAAAGCAGCTTCTAACTGTCAAAGCTTTAACTCCCAGCTGAAGATGAATAATTTAATATTTCTCATTTTATTTAATCAACTCTCAAGCATGGATTTATTATTCTATTATTTTATTTCATTTTTTTTCAAATGCTTTTTTATATTTTTATATTTTCCTCCTGCATCAGATGCTTTGCAGACTCTTCCAATTAAAAACCATGTCAATGTTTCAAGGTGTATGAACTTCTTTTCTTTTTTTTTTCTCCAAACAAAAGATAAACCTGCAACTTTTAACAAAATGTGAAGTGATATTTTACATTAAAACAACCTCTAACAACTCCAAAGACTCCCTCCATAAAAGGTCAGAGGTCACAGAGGACATTTGTGGCCTCAGATGACCTGGACTTATGTAGTGAGACAAAAAGCAGCTTGTACTGTAGTGACAGTTTCACCCTCCCTGAATATATTTATATATTTCACACGTTGTAGAAAAGTTACTGAGCCGAGTTTCTAAACTGGTTCTGGACTCTCCGATTACTCAACGCTGTAGTTTTGTGATCCCTGAACCTGGCAAACAAACTCAGAACAGCAGACTCACAGTAACAAGGTGAAAGTTCATCTTTAGTCAGTCAAACACACAGAATCAGCTCTATTTCACATCACATTTAGAAAACAAAGGTCACAGACGTATAGAAGTCTTTATAAAGTGGTTCCAGAAAATCTAGATTTTCTTACATAAAACTCTTTTTACTTGTTTTCTCTGTGAAATACTGTTCAGTTTTTACCTCATCAGGCTTTAAAAGCTATTCAAAATATGCCTGAGAAGGAAAAAATCTCTGACTTTTAAATATTGTAACTGTGAGAAAAGAATCACTGAGAAGGTCCAAACTGGACCGAATCATCACCAAATAAAGACAAACTGTTGATGAGTCAGAGTGACAATCTGCTGAGTCATGCAGAGACCATGCAGATCCTCCACGAGGGTCCGGGGGGAGCGAGGAGTTCAGCGTGAGGGGTTTCCTGTTTACACCGTCACCACGTTTCACAAAAAAAAAAAAAAAAGAAAATTCATAGTTTTAATTTATTTATTGTTCAGGTCAGTTTTTTTCCTGCCATTGAGCGACATTTTATTTTGTTGAAAATCTGTTTCTGTGACTCTGACTCACAGATTGTAGATTGTAAAGTTAGTGGCTGAACAAACAGAACAGGAAATGGACTCAGAGCATCAAGCATTCGTCTCTCAGAGATGGTTTGGACAGTAATCGGACTCCGAAAGGTGTCCACAAAGAGACGTTCATGGACTCTTGGATGTCATAATGGGAGAAAACTCCTCTTCACATTCACCTCCTCACTTATTTCCTAATATCAGAAGACGTCATCGTGTAATATCACATATAAAAAAGCACAGCAGTGAAGGAGCATCACTTTCTTCTTGATGACTTTATTCTGAGGAATTTGTGGAAGCCGTTAAACAAACGCCTTGAAAGGAGGGAAAGAGCAACACGAGGAGGAGCTGAACTCACCTGCTGCTCACAAATCAGCAGGCCGACGGCTGCACTTTCACCGGACTCAAACACAAACACAGCTGGATGTCTCGCTTGAAAAAAAAAAAGCTGATGGACTTGTTCGGCTCATCCTCCGCCTAGTAAACCGCTGACTGCGGCGTTGGGATTATTTCCAACCGAGCAGCTTTTATTCGAGAATGTTTTGACACCAAATAATATTTTTACATGTTTTTTTTTGCTGAGTTCCAGCTGGGTAGAGGCCTGGAGGCAAGGTGAATTTCATCCGACAGACAGAAAGCACAAATCACGGGGGGATAATAAATCTGTCAGCTCAGTGTTTGTTCGAGCTCTCTGGCAGGAAACAGACTGTCTGAGGTGATCTGACCCTTCAGGGAGGAGAAACAGTACTTTAGTGATGGGGTAATAAAGAAATTGGGGTAATAGATTAACAGAAATCTGATGAATCATCTCTCTAGTTTAAGATACATCGACCTTAGGGGTGCCTGACGATGCTGGATTCACCCGTTTCAGGTAAATCCAGCCTTCACTCAGTCGTTTTCTATTTATACAGCAGGGAGTGGGAGCTTTTCTGCTGAGTCAGTGTAAGTGTGTGTGAAACTATGTACTGTATATTTAGATATATGTGTGTGTGTGTCTGTGTGTGTGTGTGAGGTGGAATAAAAAGGGCGAACAGCTGATGTGCAGCAGGTGGCATCATGTAGAGGAGGAGGGGGCTGGATTTCCAAACTTAGGAAATACTTGAGGAGCTTTTTTAAAAATGACCGTTAAGAAGAGCCGGAGGTCACTGGAGGAAATCCAGCAGGTTCCTCCTTTCAGGTATTCAAAGGAAAAACAAACAGCCACAGATTAGCTGGAGGACAGGGAAAATCCAGGGGAAGCTCCACATGGAGAGCTGTGTGGGGAATTTCCATAGTTAATGATAAAATGTCACCATTTGCATAACAGTGATTTGATCTTCATTTTCAGGAAAACGGAGTGCAGATTGTCTGGAAAAGATTCAAATAATGTAGATTATTGATGACAAAAGAGTTTTTACACATCCAGGTGTTGTAACAAAGTGTAGAAAAAAACTGTGCACATCAATCAATCAATCAATCAATCAATCAATCAATCACTTTATTCTCCCTCAAAATGGCGGAAACAGTGAAATGCAGGATCAAAAGAAAACACAACATCAATACGAAATAGGCACCAAAAGAAACGAAGAGTACACAAATGAAGACACTTGAAACAATTAGAAAGACATGTAGGGTACTATTTTATGTCACTGCTCCAACATTTCTATCTGTCATTAGTTTTACACAAAACACCAGAAAGGTTTAAATTTCTTTTCCTCTCTTCAGACTCACAGACAAAGAAAGAAGATAAATAATGAGATATGATGAAGGTTAAAGTAGATAAACAGGAGTTTGCTTGTGACACCAAACGCTTTGAGGGTTGTGCACTTTTTAGCTGTTACTAATTATATGACAGCGGATAGAGGACACTAGTAGTCCCTTTACACCTTAAATTAACATGTGTCTCTTATCCAGATTGTATCTAGATATGATCTAACCTGATTACATTTACACCTGGTACTAATGTGTCTCCAGTCCACATTGAGATTCAGTTGAGATCCAGTCGCTCAAACAGAACGTCACATCCTCCTCATCTAACCAAAATGTGTTGTGTTTGAAATGCTGCTCTTGTTATTGTGCAACCAATGGATGTATCATAAGAGCTGCAGGGCTCCGTCGCTCAGCCTTGCAGCCACTTTTTCCCAGTGGTCACTTGTGAAAAATCCCTCTGTGGCCGAAAAAGCATTTTCTCCATGTGCCGGCACTGTAAAAGAGACGTCTGTAAAACTGTTTACAGGACACCTCAAACTGCAAACAAAGACTCTTATGACTCTCTCTTTTATGAATTTTTGATCCGTTGAGGTTTTATATTTGTAAAACTTTCCTCGAGCTGAGAAAGGCGATTTAAAAATCTGTGACGTCATCACAATGTAAAGTCTATGGGCTGAGAGGGAACTCATGGGCATGAGGGAAACACTACTGCACATATACGGTGGGCCGGACAACACGGAAGCAAACCCGGTAGCTAGAAACTTTTTTTGGTGTATGCACCAAGTGAGCTGTTCTTATAGGACTGAATGGGCGCCATTTTTAGTCTGGAATCCAGCTCTTATAATACATCCACAACCTAAACGCTTCTGAGAGAACTACACTTGCAGTTTCAAGTAAAAAAAAAATCATATTTGAGAGACTATTTTCTGTGTTTTTCCTTTCTTTAACAGTTTTCAGTATACTGTGCACTGTGTGGGAGCCTCTGCAGAAGATTTTTCTCAGAGTTTTTTTCCAGGAAAGCAAAACAGCAGCCTGCCCTGAAGCTGTGTAACTGTTAAACACATTAACATGCAAATCAGTCTGGATGCTATTTTCACTGAAAACGTGGCAGCTTAATGCCGGGTCAGAGCCGGTTTAACAGCCCGCGGCGGGGCAGAATTAACCAGCGGCTCTTTATCAACATTTCTTCACGGGAACATTTACACAAAGAGACCATAAGAAGACGTCCTACCAATGTATTCACTGTCAGCTGACAGAATTCACTTCACCAGTGCTGGAAGAAGTATTCAGATCCTTCACTTAAGTAAAATTACCAATACAGCAAATTACTCCATTACAAGTAAAAGTCCTGCATGAAAAATTCTCTTACAGTAAAAGTACATAAGTATGATGAGCTTGATGTAGTTAAAGTATTGCAGTAAAAGTAGTGGTTTGGTCCCTCTGACTGATATATTATTATATATGACATCATTAGATTATTAATACTGAAGCATCAGTGTTAGAGCAGCATGTTACTGTTGTAGCTGCTGGAGGTGGAGCTAGTTTACACTACTTTATATACAGTTAGCTAGTTTAGTCCACTGGTTCCCAACCTAGGGGTCGGGGCCCCTCCAAAGGGTCAGCAGATAAATCTGAGGGGTCGTGAGATGATTAATGGGAGAGGAAAGAAGAAAAAACAAAGTTCTGATACACAAATCTGTTTCAGTTTCTGGACTTTTTCTCTAATCTTTTATTTTTGCTGAAATGTGACGTTTCTGAAGGTCTTATCAGTCTGCAGCAGCTGGTCCTCTGAATCCTGCAGGTTGTTGTTATTCAAGATCAACCTGCTGAGATCTACCGTCTACTCACTGTTACTGTTTACAAGAGGAAAGAAGAAGAACAACGTTCTGATATCTTTGGTTTTTGCTGAAATATTGGATCATTTGAACATTTATTGAAATGAAAGCATGTGAGAAGTTTAGAGGGAAAAATCACTATTTGGTGGAGCTGTTAACAACTCATAGACATGTGAAATGTGACCCCGACTACACACTGCTTTTCGTAAGATGTCAAAAGCCAAAAAGGTTGGAAACCACTGGTTTCATCTTTAACAATGCATTGTATTTTAAAAGCTTGTTATATTATCCATTGTGTCAAATCTTCATGTGAAAAGTAACTAAAGCTGTCAAATAAATGTAGTGAAGTGGAAAGTACAATATTTCTCTTAGGGAGAGGGGCCTTAAAGAGACAGGAGTAAAACAGCCTGTTTCAGACAGAGGCTGAACTTAGAGGCTGCATAAAAGGCCAGCATGAGATGAATACGGAGTTTTTAACTGTAAATCATACAAAGAATAAATCTGGAAATGTGCAGAATCTGTCCACTTTAACCTGTGAATATTGTGAGATTTCGTTTTTAATGGCTGCCTCTACGAATTCATGTAAAATCCAACCTTGTCAAAACATCTACAATAATACGAGGGGACGACACTGTACTCCCCCCACCCATCCTGCTGAGCTCTCATGGGACACCATGATGGCATCCCCCCATCATCACCCTCCAGCTTCCACCCCCTCACAGTGTATCTGCTGCAGGGTTTTCCCAAGCGACTGCTCGATCACAGCTGACTTCCTCCTACACGCTGAGCGGAAAGTGAAACCTGTCTGTTTGCAGACCACCGACAGAATGAGCTGCCAACCACAGCACAGCGCACAGCTCACTTTCCAAAGACGTAACAGTTGTTTATAGAGTAGTTTTTCTGTTGCTGTGGTGCAAGGTGGCGAGCTGAGCGAGGATGAGGCCACTGTACATATTGAGGCCTCTTTTTAAAGTACAAAGTTGACTGAATTGATCTACTAACAAGTCTTATAATATATCTTTTTCCTCCGTTGTCCAAAAACTATTAAAAACACGTCAGTGAGTCACACTGCTGTACTGGACAACATGTTCCCTCATCACCATGAAAACACACACACTAGTTTATTTAGACTCAGTCACACATTTACTCATTAGAGCACCAATTGTGGATTCATCCACCACTGAAAAAGTTCCTGTGGTCATGTTGCATAAAAACTGAAAAAATAAAGGACCGAGACTTGAACCCTGAGGAATCCCATAACTATTTATTGACACTTTCGGTGTGTGTGTAGATATCCAGTTCTTTCAGTTTCTTGTGGTTATCACTACAAATGCTGTAAATACTCCCTGGAACACCATATGTGGATTCATCCACCACTGAAAATAGTCCCCAATAAATGCACTACTTCTTCCTGTTTGACTGCTAAAAACTTTAGTAAGCAGATGTTTTAGGAAACAACTGAGCATTTTCAAGCATGAAACTACATACTTGTGAGGAGTTTTTAAAAAAATAAGCTGCTTGAGCTGCAGAGTCACTGATAATCTCTGTAGGTTCATCACTATGCACCACAACCAACACATTACACACTGATTATGTTTACATGCATATTTTACATATTTCAGTTTTTGCCCTTTATTCCAAAAAAGGCAACATTCCTACTAAGCTGTTTGCATGGCTAATGACAAGGCATATTCCACTAATATCTCAAGATCTCAAGAAACCAGCTTGGTGAAAAACATTTGTGAGCCGCTGCTTGATATTTATAAGTGATATTATAAATCTATCGCTACAGGCACATCTAGTACCTAGCTTGGCCTATGACATTTACAACACTGCTGGGTGTTTTTGAGAAGATTCACTGTGCTTTTCCACCCCGCCCTGAACAGCTCTCCACTCCCTTCTCGTTCCTCTCATCTGTCTGCCTTCCTGCTCCAGTATTTGTCATTTAGCCAGTGCAAGAGGGCCATGGGTCAGTAAAAACCCCAACTGAGACATATGTCCAGAATGGGCTGTATACATGTCCAAAGAATGCTCATAAAACCAGAATTATATCAACATATCTCATGTCTTAATCAGAACGTGCTACATTCAGAATAAGGCCTTATTCAGAATATCCAAATGAAATCAGCTCTTTACATGACTCATATCAAATTCAGAATATTGTCATATTCAGAATAATAGTGGAATATTAGTGTGCATGTAAACATACCTACTGACAGCTCAGACAGTGGAGGAATAGAAATACATAGATTATTGACACTTGCTGTCAAGTTGCTGTCAATAAAACAAAACACTTCCTGTAAATGTTTCACTCTACAGGGGTCGCTGATGTGAACTGGTCTCTATTGAGCTTCTTCTACCTGGAATATCTTCCACACAGACATGAGACACATAGAGAAGTAGATTTTATCTCCAAAAGTAAAGTAAAAAATGATGACATTTAACATAGATGTTGCTTTTAGTTTAGTTGAGCAGATTGGAACAATTTAGATTTTTACTTTCATTTCATTTTTATTTTTGCTATCAGTTTAGTCAGCTAAAAACAAAGGCAAAAGACAGTGTAGCCTGTTCAGTAAAAAATTGCAACACAAGATGCAGAGAAAAAAAACAGACATAAAGACAATAACATAAAACAATAAATAGGTGCAAAATGCATCCAAAACAAGAGAAAAGTCATCACAAAAGAAGAAGTGTTATGGGGGAATTTCCCTTTATAAGGCAACAATCAAAAAGAAAAAAACATATGTGGCCAAAGAGAGAAACGTGTCATTAAATTTGGAAAATGTAAATGTGTCAGAAATGTGTGAGTACAGTGTGAGTCATTGGTGTCTCCCCTTCAGTTCCTTCTACTCGCCACGCTCCATCACGCTGTTCAGCCTGCGAGAGTTTCAGCGAGATGACTTCTGCAAAAACACAGCTCAGTCTCATCCTTTGATACACAGATACTGCTAATTTGTTTAATTCCTAATCACTTCACTTTCACAGTGCAGAGGAAACAAACTGGTTTTCAAGCTTGTCTTCCTCTGGACATTCCCACTTTTAAAACTGAGTTTGCCACTAAAGGCCGTAATTGTTTGTGTTTTCGCTTCTATGTTGGTTATTCTTATGTTTGGAAACCTTGTGTGGATAAAAAGCGAATGACTTAGAATCAGTGAAATGATGACGTACATGAAGCATGTGACTTAAATGTCATTGAAGAGCTGAAAACATCAGATCTGGGTGGAGCGATGAGGAGACTGTAACGCTCTTCAAATAAATACATGAAACAAACAGAAATGTTATATTTCCATTATGTTTTTGATATGGTTTTCCATTGTTTTTAGTTTAGACTGCCACTCTATGTTAGAAAATAATGGCCGTAACTATGTGAACTATGTACTACTGAACTGTGGAGTTACAGTGTTTAGTAATGTTTCACCATTGTCTTCAGGTCCATGCGGAGGGGTTACTAGCATGACCCCCATGGCCTATTGAATCAAAGACAAACATTAATGATCACAGTGATAGTCATTATACAAATGACATTCCTGACAAATCAAAACTTTCTACTCTATTGTTGACAAGCATGCACAATTTAAGTTATTCAGAGGTTTTCAGTAGCTCGGCCCATTGTGAGACGAACAGGTGAGGCATCCTGTTGGTCTGCTTTCAGAAGAATCAGAGACAAGTGTACCACTTCTGTGCGTAAATGCAAAAGCTCGATATTATCTAGACTTGATTACTAATTCATATTCTAAATCTGGTGAATTATGAGGGCAGTAAATTCAAACAAAACAAAAACTGCAGTTTCTTTAGCCCCACATGTCGGTATCGATGATGTCCGTCTAGCTTTTAACAAATACTTTGTCAACACTGGTCATCTGTCTAACATTGCACACTTACAACAATACTCTTACAACAATATTTTCTCTTCCCTTGATGGTTGTCATGTTCATTTATGCCATATTGTAGTGTATTAATGACTCTGTCACTTAGAAGCTGCAGCTCTCCTTAAATGCCCTTCAACATGCACTTATTAAGCTCAGACTAGTCTAATAAAAGAAAGTTGATGGTGCTCTCTAGAGACAGAAACATTTTCCATAATGACTTGCATACATCCACTATAAATAGATATATATAAGATATATATAAGAGAGTGATGTAAACCAGTTCTGGATTATGTAGATATAATCTACAGCCATGCCTCTGCCTCCACACCTCAGCCCCTAGACTCCGCACACCACTCAGCCCTCAGATTTATTACAGGTGATAGTTATCATACTCATCATTGTATCCTATATAACAAAGTCAGCCGGTTTTCTTGGTCTGAAAGACGCAACAAGCATTGTTATCTTTTTTATCTATAGTGATCTTCTTGTGAAACTACCACCCTACATCAAATTGTTACTGACCTTGAACCTTGATCTTTGTCCTACATGTATTAATGATTGGTTTATGCTCCAGGTCCCATATATCTGTTGTGAAATGGGAAAGTTTGCCTCTAGTTCTTGGGCCCCAAGTACTTCAGCACACCCTGAGCCTGGGCAAAACCATTATCTCGAATCACTGTATTTCAACTTTTAATTGTTTTAATTTAATAATAGCCTGACTTTTACCAACTATTTATGTATCGTGTGTGTGTGTGTGTGTGTGTGTGTGTGTGTGTGTGTGTGTGTTTACCGTCTTAATGTTATTTATTGTGTTATTGTTAATGAGGGGAACCTCAGTGACAAGTGATCAAATCTCATGGTTCACATAATAAATGTGTTAAATCATTCAAATGTTCAAACCAGTCAAAGGGGATGACTTTTCACTCAGAATGATCTACAGTATTCAAATTTTAAAAGAGTTCATGTGAAACATGATGTAGTGGAATTAAAGGCTCCGGTTAAACGCAGCTACTGGGACATTTTACGTTCTGCTCTGCTGAAGATGGTTTTTCCGCTTATGACAGCAGAAAGGTGAAGAGAAACCAAATAATAGTTTTTTTTTATGAAAGCACTTCAAACAGCAGCTCACACTTATCAGGAAGGCAGCAACCTAAAAATATTGCAGTGTTTCCTGAGCTTCAAACGCACCACCTCGTGGTTTTCTCAGAACTACAGCCACCCTGTATGAGAAGCTTCATCTGCTGTGGTTTCTGATATCGACTGTTTATTCACAGCTCAGGTGAGACAACTGAGAGGAGTCTGTTTCCTGCAGCTGTTTGTCTTCAAAGTAACAAAGATTAGACCTCAGATACTTTAATTTTGTATTGCACTGTTACTGCTGGATGATGACAATAAACTCTAAATATAGTTTCAGATTTAGGACACATCTGTAATCTTCAAACTCTCCCTGGTCCTGTCAGTTAAAAGAACAATGCCATACACGTGTTTGGGGAAGGAGAGTCTTAGATCAGTTTCACAAGCAGAGTCTCCATATTCTCTGACTCAAAGATGGCGATAAGATAATCAAAAGAGCTCCAACCTAAATGAGATCATCCTTTGTTAGTTGTTATCGACCACAATGACATATAAGTGTTTTCTGATTTACATTTACATTTTGTCATTTTGTAGACACTTTTATCTTAAGTAACTTACAAGCAAGGCCAGACAATCATTAGAGGACAAAGAGCTGTGGGGCAAATTCTCAAGTAGCTAACAAAGTGCAAGTGTGATGAGAAAGAGCATTAAAGTAAGAAACGACTGGAAGTGCGTAAGAAACAACAAGAAAGTGCTAAAAGCTGAAAGGGGCTCAAGTGTTGAGGTGTTAATGGAAGAGCTGAGCTTCCCCTTGTCGGCAGAACATCATCTGTTTTCCAGTTAACAAGCAGTGTTGCCAAATGGGACTGACGAAAAGTATCCCAATCAAAGCCTTGAATTCTTGAAGTCTCTGGAACTCTTCTGGAGGGATGAACACCATTCTTCCAAAAGATACTCCCTCATTTCCTTTTGTCTCTTAACCATACCCTGTATATAAAGATGGACGTGGCGAGGTGTGATGTCACTCATTGGTTTCATTGGAGCCGGTTTGAAGCCTATCTTTGGTCAACGCCATCTTTTCTGTTTGGAGCCAGGCCCTTTCAGATAAGGAGTGTGGGATGTTGCTTTTCATGCTCTGGAAACACACACTGCTACCTCAGGCCCAAGCTAACAGTAGTTTACTGGAAACATTGAGGGCTAAAGTGAGCTAACAGAGTAGATATTGCATGGCTGTATTATAAGAGCTGGATACGGTGTTGTTCACTCATACTGCTGTTGTTCACAGTTCCTGATTGTTGGGCCCATAGAGCATGCTCAGTAGAGACTTCCACTGGCTGAGCCAGCTGGTTTCCAGGATTGGCTTTCTGCTCGCTTGAATGGGGAAAAAATAATTGAATTATGCAGCTCTTCTAGACTTTCAAAATGTTATCAGACCCAGTGGATCAAATTCAGCCAATAAACTAAACAACTCATTTTGACAGGATTGTGATGCCCAAAAGTATTTATCCACCATTTTACAGCTGCTCCCTTCCTATGATTGTGTGTGGGGGAAAAAATGTTCTTTGGGCTCAAGTGCGTCACGTGATGGACTTGGAAGTCACATTCACATGGTTTGGTCGCAATGTCAAATTGGCTTTACAGTGGGAGTGAAGTATTGCAACAACAGTCCGACTCACTTTGAGTCCCAGAGCCGCGGAGAGCAGCAGGTGAACCGACTGTCAATCACAGCTGTCAATCAATACCAACATGGCAGACATAACGAAATGTCTATAAGTCTTCAAATCTTATTAATGGAGCGATCATTTCCAAAATGACTACCAGCACATTTATTAGAGGGCCTGGATTTAGAGACTGAGACCAGAATGACTCATTGAAAACAATGACTGACTCAGTATTTCTAGAGAGAAGTTGAGGCTTTTTAAATGGCTGTTGGTGGCACTTTAAGGGACCTCAGTCTCCAGATGTTTCTCTGAGATAACTTTGTGTTGTGATTTGGCGCTATATAAATAAAATTGAATTGAATTGAATTGAATTAACGCCCAATATAGTAATTATGTCACATTGTCACAATCACTAAACCAGCGTTGTTGTTCTAGAAGTTGATTTATCAACATGACTTAAAATAAAACTTTTCACCCAACTATCTGATGTATAATATAGTGTTTATTAATAATATTAAGGAAGAATTAAGGAAGTACTGAGACTAACACACTGCTGTTTTTTAATGACAATAAGAATAAACAAAGAATATATAGAACCACAACAAACATCAGGTGGGATGCATGAACTCATTCAAACATCCGCCTTCTGACTTCTGAGCAGTATAAGAATGTCACACTTGGATCAGAATAACAAACACATTAATTCAATTAGTCGAGTATATTTGTATTTGTAGGAGACAGGGATGAAGTGTGGGTTGATGGAAGCCTGCAGTAAATGCTCTTGTGACAGAAATGAGGTTGCAGAGCTGCAGAAGGTGAAGAGAAAACAGTTGTATTAGTTTTTGCGTAATCTAATCAGACAGCTGCTCTGGTTAACCAACAAAAATAAAAGTACAATTCCACACCTGACAGCTCAAACTGTTATGTGATAAAGCAGCAAACTGCCCCACTGATAAGGCTCTCTATGTGGAGGAGCGGGGCTTTCTTTGTTGGCGGCGTTATCAGTCAAACAGAGGAGCGGCTTCCTGCTTCCCTCTGGCATTGATCTCTCCGACCAGGAGGAAGGAAGCTCCTTAAATGGGCAGCAGGTGTTCGTGTGTGATTTCACTCTATGAGGGAATCGATTTCTTCTTTTTCTCCACTGAAAATACTTTTTTACCAAAAGTATGTGGACCCCTTTGTGTTTTTTCGTGTCTTGGTCTGGGGCACAATAAAGATATTTTAGACACATCTGTGTGTCAGCAGTTTGTGTTTGTCTCCTTTTAATCCTCCTTTTAGTCTACAGCTAACTGTGTCTGTTTGCAGTTTGCTGCTGAGCAGGTAGTGTACAGTGGCTTTTTATAGATTTTTCTCTCTGAAAACGACACTATGAGAGCCGTTGAGAGTGAACCAGAACAGTAAAGTTGCAGCCAGACAGATAAACAATGAGCTGAAACTCACTATAAAGCTCCGTAAAGCTGAGAGGAGCTGCAGAGTCACTGGTAATTCACTGTAGGTTCATTACACACTGACACCTCATGGTTATTATAAAAATACTGCTTACAAAAACTTTTAAGATGTGAAGGAAGAAAAGAAATAATATCACATACAAACTGTTTGAATTTAAAAAAAAGGAAAATGTGGTTTGATGTTAAAATGCAAAACTTTCCTCACTGTGATGATATAATTGTGCTGTTAAATGTATTAATATTAACAGTTTTACACGGCTGTGTAAAGCAGATGACAGGAAGTAAGTGGAAAGAGTGAGACAGCAGTGAGAAAGGATCCACCTGTGTGAGAGTTTTATTATCTGTCTGTCTGATAATAAAAACCACACTCAGGTTTATTTTTAACTGCCACAGGTGAAGGAAGTCAGTCTGATGTGATAATAACATTTGACCTGATTGGAGTCAGTACAGTGAAATATCTCGCAGGTTTGACTTTCATCTCAACAGCAGTGGAAAGTTATCCTCATCCAACTGCTCTTTCTGTTTGTCCCTGCAGGCTACCATACCCTGATTACAGAAAGGAAAAGGACCGTTTTTATGTTGATGGTTATCAGTATACAGTAAATGTGCCAAACGTTGGGCGAGCATTTTACCTATAGGAACCACAGTGGGTATCAGGCTGTGCTGTCACAAATCTTGTGGGCCTCCTGTCAGACGACACCATTCTCTGACCCAGATCTAACCCACCTTTAAGCTGTCTTTCAGTCCTCCTCTCACCCAAACAAAGAGCAGATACTCAGCTGCTTAACTCAGCTTCATATCTACACTGTGTCTGACCCAACCGGCTTTATAGGCAGTGGTGGAAGAAGTATTCAGATCCCTTACTTAAGTAAAAGTATCAATACCACAATGTAAAAATACTCCATTACAAGTAAAAGTCCTGCATGAAAACTCCTCCTACAGTAAAACCACATCAGTATTATGAGCTTGATGTAGTTAAAGTATTGCAGTAAAAGTAGTGGTTTGGTCCCTCTGACTGAATTATTATGTATGACATCATTAGATTATTAATAGTGAAGCATCAGTGTTAGAGCAGCATGTTACTGTTGTAGCTGCTGGAGGTGCAGCTAGTTTACACTACTTTATATACAGTTAGCTAGTTTAGTCTCACCTGTGTCTTGTTCTCCTCACCTGAGTTTCATTTGTAATCACTGCCTGTGTATTTATAGTCCTGTATCAGTTCAGTCCTTGTCGAGTCGTCTGTTGTTATCCCTGGTGTTGCGCATAGTCCTTGTGTTTTGTAATTTATTTGTTAGAATAAATGGTATACATCAGATTTTGCCTGTTTCCACTCTCTGCATTTGGGTCCACCGGTTCCTCCACACCTCTGGTACATGACAGAGGGGTCGTGAGATGATTAATGGGAGAGGAAAGAAGAAAAAGTTCTGATACACAAATCTGTTTTCAGTTTTTGGACTTTTTCTCTAATCTTTGATTTTTGCTGAAATATTGGATCATTTGAACATTTATTGAAATGAAAGCATGTGAGAAGTTTAGAGGGAAAAATCACTATTTGGTGGAGCTGTTAACAACTCATAGACATGTGAAATGTGACCCCGACTACACACTGCTTTTTGTAAGACATCAAAAGACAAAAAGGTTGGAAACCACTGGTTTCATCTTTAACAATGTGTTGTATTTTAAAAGCTTGTTATATTATCCATTGTGTCAAATCTTCATGTGAAAAGTAACTAAAGCTGTCAAATAAATGTAGTGGAGTAGAAAGTACAATATTTCCCTCTGAAATGTAGAAAGCAGCATCACATGGAAATACTCAAAGTACATCAAAACTGTACTTAAATACAGCACTTAATGTATTTAGTTACTTTCCAGCACTGATATCAAACTAACCAGCATGTTGCTGCTCAACCCACCAAGCAGCAGCCAAATAATCCTCCTCTGCTGTCTCATCATAGCGAACAACAAAGCATAAACATAAATTCTATCTGAAACATTAATATTTTAGAGTTTCAGTCATATAATACAAAAAAGTTTAATACCATTTTTGAACTTGTTTTTCATGTAATTCTGATGTAGAAATTCATGGAAAAAAAGTGTCTGTAGGAAAAGCCCCACCCCTGACTTCTTCCATCTTTGATCTCAGGTGAGATACACCTGAAATACAACATTCATTCTTGAAAACCAACAGGAACACACACACACAAATACACACCAACACACACGCACATACACACACACCTACTTGGACATCTAATCTTCACACATTTATTATAAAGATAAGATAAGTCATGATAAGATAAACACATTTACTTTCTCTGTCTCTCCTCAGACATGAGCATCAGTCTAGAGTTGCACTAGTGCCCCCTTCAGGCTGCAGTGTTCACTACAAACACTTTACTTCACCTTAATGGCTCAAATTTGTGACACTCAAAATCTGCAGTATGTACTAGTATGACTGTGTGTTTAAAAGTATTTTTGGCCCCATGGATGTCACATGACCTGCAATTCTGAATGCAGCCACATCGTTGAAATCACCTCACAGCCCGTCGCTGCTGCTGCTGCTGCTGGACGTTGATTCATCTTCTGGGGAGCAGGGATCTGATCAGGAAGTGAAATATTGGGAAATCTAAAAACATTTTTTTGTTAAAGAAATATTTAATGTTTGTTCAAAACTGGAATTAGTCTAATGATTTGATTTATGACTAAATGCTTGCAAAACTGTGTTGTATTTTGTGTTTAATGCTGATTTACATCTGACCAGTGAGACGAGAGAGCATTCCCACATGGCTTGTAATGATTCATTTTTGTTGTTTCTCTGTGTGTGAAGAAATTGGACCAACTGGTTTCCCAACTCATCCACTGATTCAGACCAGAACAAACTGACTACAGGTCTTAAAACTCCCCGAGTCACATCTTCATCGCGGTCTTCATCCTCCTCTTCCACAGCAGCAGCAGTGTGTTGGTACATGTCCAGGCTGGTGGGTGGCTGGTTTCTACTTAGATGCTGACTTCCAGGAACCAGTAAGCCCCGCCCCCTCTCCCACCAGGACCTGTCAATCAAGTGTCAGAAACCGCTGTGGGGCCAACAGGTGTGTGTGTGTCTGTGTTGAGTGATAGGTTCACTGTAACCTGATCTAAACACACAGAAGTGAATAGAAAATGTCAAAAAAAGAAAGTCCAGATGACATTTACTGAACATTTGTTTGCTTCTTTTTATTTATTTATTTATCATTTGTATGTTGTGGAGCTTCAAAGATGAAATGAACTATTCTCTACTTTCTTCAAGCAGAGCTTTTTCCTTTTTTGCTTCTTTTTTTTCAAAACTTTAATTGAAATCACTAAAATCTGACCAGAAACGTCTTGTCTGTCTTGCTGCAGCATCATCCAGTAAAATGATATGTTGGCCTGTGAAATACATGCAAACACACATTCCTGATAGATAGCTGTGCTTCAGAAAAAGTTGATTCTGGTGAAACTTCTGTCTGGACAGACGCTGCAGTTTGTTTTTTTCTTTTTGCTGAACCCCATGTGGTCCCGACTCCTGCAGCCTAAACAAACTAACCCCATTCAAATGAATGGGAGGACTGCAGTTTGTCCCTCTTTGCCAGATTTGGTGTGAATGCAGCTTTAGTCCACAAACATCTAGGACTTATTGGAAATGATGTTTGTTAAAGGCCACTAAAAACATAAATATTAACTACACAATGATATTAGATGGTGTTTCAGAAACTCTGGTCCTTATCTAAACGTATGAGGCGACATCCTGCTGAGAAAGGTTCTGTTGTAAAGGCTGGATCTTTACTCATTAGCAGAGTTACACGTGTTCATGTAATGAAAATAATGAAGTTTCCTTCCTTCTGGAGTGAAATCCAGACATCATGGTTTGACTTTGGCTCTCTGTGCTGCCCTGATTACACTTTGTGTCAACATAATGAGGAAATGTCATTAATTAACATGTCTGACAGGTTTCAATATTCACCAACAACTGGCTTGGATCTGCACATGGAATAAAGAGCAACATCATCTGTCCTTTAAGGAGGCAGCAGCGGAGCAGTGGAGAATCACTGCTGCTGTTTCACTGACGGTGAACGCAGTCACTTTAATCAAAGCGTGAAACTCGGTGACTCAGCAGGAAGACGTTTCTGTGACCTGAGTCACCTGCAGGAGAGGAAATAGAAAAGAGTGATTTTATGTCTTTTATAATTCAGTCATGTTCAGAAGCATTTACTGTCAATGATGAGTCAACAGAGATGACCAGCATGTAGAATTTGAAGGAATACAGTTATGAGTTTCACTAACTGTGTTATAACTGATAGAAACTCACAGTATTATGAGGCCTGAAACACTGAAACCTGATCCAGGTCCTCAGATCAGGAAAAATGTTATCAAAACTGATACGGTACTGGAATGAAAACACACACACCCTCTCATGTTTGTTCTTCCATACCTGTTAGGACCTTCATGGACATTAAAGTCCATTCCCCCCGAAGCTAATTCTAACCTTTAATCTATCAACACACTCTCATTTTAATCAGCTCTTCTACATATTCAAAATGTCTTCTATGTTCTAACTTCTATGTTGTGATGTGTCTGCTCACACTGAACATACACATATTTATTTCAAACGAGATGTCAAATGTTGGCAAAAAGAAGAAAGACAGTGTTATGTTGTGCTGTTGTACTTAAAAAAAAAAAAGTATGGAGCTGCAGATGACAGGAAGATGTGGACAGTTTGTTTTATTTCTAACACAAAATACTATTTAAAACTCAAACTACAAACTGAGAAACCCAACGTGTAGATTGTTGATCGTTCAAGCAGTTAATCAGACGTTGCAAATGTCAAACTACAAACAGATGTGGCAGGAATTAGGCTTGATTCTGAAATGTGTTTGTTTAGAAACGGTTCCACAGAATTATAACATCAGTGTTGTGTTTTCAGTCTCCAGAGAGCAGTTCTGTGTAAGGCAGACGCCTCTGAGCATGTGCAGGAACGCCGTTCTGTTTACAGCTTCATCAGCTCGCCGTGCTACGAATCACAACCTCTTGATTTTGTTTTACACTGTAAATGTCTCAGACGGTGGAGACTGAAAACGTGATGCTGACCAAACTCTTCATGATGAAGGAACGTGTCACACAGTGCAGACGTGTGACTCACTGACATGTTTTAAATAGTTCCTGGACAATGGAGCTCTACAGCACAGAGGAATAAGATAATAAGATATATCAGGCTTTAGATAAACACACAATGTTTGTTAATAGATCAGATCATTGTTGGTTTGGATCCAAATGTGACATTTGTTGGCGATAAAATTCACTTACTGCAGAAAATCGACAGACTTTTAACTTTTAAAGCTCGAACACAACTCAGGTCCTCACAAAGACAGAATGTAACACACACACTGAGTCAGACTGAGGTTAGATAACAGATGCACAACTTTCCATTTTAAATTCAACACACACACACACATGGAATAGCTCAGTCAGCTGCTTCCTGTCAGCTGCTTTTTTTCCCAGGAATTACTTGCTTCTAAAGAATCTGAAGAGAGAGAGAGAGAGAGAGTGGGTGTGTGTGTGTTTGTGTGTGTGTGTGTGTGTGTGTGTGTGTGTGTGTGTGTGTGTGTGTGTGTTTGTGTGTGTGTGTGTGTGTGTGTGTGTGTGTGTGTGTGTGTGTGTGTTTGTCATAGGCTACTTTCCAGGACAAATTTCAGATTAAAGACCAGTTATCTGTGGACGGCTTGTCCAGCTGGGGACAAAAGCTGGGCCCCCAATTGGGGGAAAAAGCTGATTTTGGGGTCAAAGGTGAAGGTCAGGGTTAGAATAAGTCTTCAGGAAATTAATGTTAGTCTATGTAATGTCCCCAAAAGTGAGCTAGGACAAGGTGTGTGTGTGTGTGTGTGTGTGTGTGTGTGTTGGGTGGGGTGAACTTAAATACTTTCTGCTAACTGTAACTTCAGATAAGATCGGTGCGAGACTGAAATCCCCTTGTGTCACAGTAAAGTTCAGCAGAGGTCCAGCTGAACTTAAAGCCCGCCTGCTGGAGCCGAGTCCCTTTATTTACAGGTCACATATTAAAAATCAGAACTGTTGACAACAAAAGCACTGCCCAAGAGAATAAAGACAAATAAACACACACATATAAAGATAGCACCATGCACAGAAACACAAGAAATAAACATCTGTGCAGACTGAAAAGCAGAAGGAACAAGATGAGTCAGGATTTATAAATACAGAAGAAGAAGAAGAGCTGACAGTGACATCAACTCTTCCTCAGACGACAATAGAAAACAGTCTATCACATCAGCGTCACATTTCAACGCAGAGCACAGAGTGGTCAGAAGATCTGTGAACGAATAAAACAAGTTTAAACAGGCAACAGCTGACAAGCATAAAGAAAATGTCAAGACAAGAAGAGATAAAAGATCGTTTACCTGCATCCCTGCAGATCCTAAAAAAACTGGTTTTCATTTAACAAAGAGACCAAAAGTGGAAAAAAAAAACCAGTCAGTCAGAAGTGAAGAAGCCTTTTAGACGAGAGAAGAAACGTCTTTGACAACAGGTCCAGCTGTTCTCGACTCCACAGAATCGTCCACCGTTGAAAATAGTCCCTGACAAATGCAGTTTGTTGGTTATAAACTACAGTGATCAGCTGTTTCAGGACATCACTGAGACTTTTTAAAACCTATATAATGTTGTACATTTGGCTTTAGTTAGGTTGAATGACTGTGCAGCATTTGGTTTTTTGAATGCACCAGTTGTAATTATGATGATGCTATAATTATGAATACCTATGAACGCTATTTACAGGTGGGGAACTGATAATTATGATCACTCTAATATAACATGAGTGAAGAAGTACTTAGAGAAACACATTGTTTCTATTGACTCTATGTTTAAGAGTAGGCTTAAAACTTTCCTCGTTGATAAAGCTTATAGTTAGGTCTGACCAGGCTCGCCTTGGATCAGTCCTTAGTTATGCTGCTATAGGCCTAGACTGCCGGGGGACTTCCCATGATGCACTGGGCTCCTCTCTCCTCTTCTCCAACTCCACGTATTCTATTACTATTAATGCATGTTACTAACTTTACTTCTTCCCCGGAGTTCTTTGTGCTTTCTGATCCACAGGAAGCTCCATAAACCATAGACCATGCTGATGTGCTGACGTCCTTTTTCTTCCCTTCACCAGCTGTTCCTGCTATTGCTGCTGCTTGTTGCTGCTTGCTGACTATTGTTGTTGTTGTTGCTGTTTTCTTTCATTGTGTAACACCTCTCTCTCTCTCTCTCTCTCAACCCAACCGGTCAAGGCAGATGGCCACCCACCCAGAGCCGGGGTCTACTTCAGGTTTCTTCCCGTTAAAGGGGAGTTTTTCCTTCCCGCTGTCACCAAGTGCTGCTCATGGGGGGAACTGTTGGGTTTCTCTTTCTGTAAATTAAAGAGCGTGGTCTAGACCTGCTCCATGTAAAAGTGCCCTGAGATGACTTTGTGTTGTGATTTGGCGCTATATAAATAAAACTGAATTGAAAAAATGAATTGTTGGCTTGATTCTGACCTCAACTATCAAAAAAGTATTTGTGACAGTTAATTGATTTAATAATTTTAATAGTTTAACAAAACCGTGACTTCCTGTTTATCTTCAAAAAAACAAAATGAAATGCAGATTTTACTTAAAAATGTTAAAATTTTATTTGGCCACACAAACATCATTTGAAACATTTAATGCCATACAATCCCAGACACTGCAGCATTAACATACAAGGCAAAATAAAACAAAAAAAATGATAATAAAAAGCTCGTACATGTTTCCAGTCAGATCAGTACCGCACATTACTCATCACAGCAATTCTCAGTTCATCAGCTAATCTCCAAGCTGCTGCTCTCAGTAGCCAGTTTCAGACCATCTACCTTCCAGGTGCGTCTACTTTGTGGAACTGTTGAATATAAACATTAAATGAAATGAGGAAAGAGTTTGAAATGGTTTTGTTTGCTTTACAGTCACGAAAAATATCACATGTTCAGATATCACTGGGAGCAGCAGCTCATCTTCTGCAGAGGAACCAGCTGTTTAAGTCCTATCAATCAAACTGGCTACTGAGCATGTGCAGACGCTTTTCCACCAAAGTATCCAGAAACTACAGGAACTACAATCTAATGACTAATCTGTTGATCTTTTAATGTCCAAAACTCAAAGATCTTCAGTTTACTGTCATAAAGAAACCAGAAATATTCACATTTAAGAGGCTGGAAGAGGAGAATTTGGACTTTTTTTCTTTTAAAAAATGATTCAAAACAGTTAATCAATTATGAAAATAGAGATTTTACACTGAGAGTCTAAAGTACAGCTGAGGCTGATGGGAATTCATTAGTTTTGCAGGTATTTTGGTCATAAAATAAAATATTGGACACATTTAAATTCTGATCTGATGATGATGTGAGATGAAAAGTAACAACCTCGGCCACTGAAACTGTTTTTTTTTTTTCTGAGGTAGGAAATGCAGCAGAGGAATCAAACCAGAGCAAGGTTCCTCTCTGGGAAGAATGAAAAGTTCCTGAGTTCTGTAAAAAAAAAAAAAAAAGTTCTGGTGGTGGAAAAGCTGCCGCAGTGATGATCCGTCAGACCGTTAAAGCCACCGAGAGCAACAAACGGCAGCTAACGGACCTGAACCGCTGAGAGCTGCATTCACGTCACATCAGATGAGCTCACAGAGAAACAGTCAGCGTGTTTCACCACTTTAAACAACAAGTTTGGAGGTCGTCGTGGTGACAACGCATCTAATCATGTTGATTTCTGCAATAAATGAGCAGAATATCTTTCCTGAGAACTTTGTGAAGAAATCTAAACATGATGAAACTCTACTTCTTTCTGTCATTTTGCTCTTTTTATCGTTATGAATCAGGATAAGTGCAAATTATTTTGCTCAAATGGAAGCGTTGGACGTCTTGTGGACGTCAGTCTGAACACGGTTTTAAGGCTTTCAGCTCATCTGCAGCTGCTCCAGACGCCCGTTTCGCCACGAGCACTGGATTGTTTTGACTCAGCGGGAGCCGAGCGTGACTCCACAACTACAGGACACACTGACGGGATCGCTGGATGTTCTTGGTTTCAAGATGACTACAGAGAGCTGATGTGAAAGCAAAAGTGTTCCAGGAGAGCAAAAAAAACCTCAAACTCTCACTGAGGTTTGTAATAATGTAAATAACTCAAACTCTAGTCTCAGAACACCTACACCTTTCTTTCAAACCTTATTTCATATCATTTATTCAATATTTTGGGTTTTTTAGCAGCCTTTAACAAACTCCATTTCCCATAAACCCCAAAGACTAACGCAGGTTTAACGTTAGACTTGTGTAAGTGCTGTTAAAGTCACAGAAATCTTGCAAAAAAAAACATGAAACATGAAAATGGAAACCAGAAGATGAATTATAGATCACCATAAATCAATAAGTCAATACTACTAGAGAAACTTTGTAAGTTAAATGTTATGATGTAAGTGCTACAATAAACCAAACCCTAATCTAAACGTGTTTCTATTTTACTTTTAATTTGAGGTAGTCTTGTCTTTTTTTTTGTTGTTTTTTACCTTCCGTACCAAAGTCTTTTCAAATACTTTTGCTATATTGTTGTATGTATTGAAGTGGAAAAATAGAATATATTTTTAAAAAACTGACTTTAGACAAGAGTCTTTGTGAATATTATGAATATGGATCGTAAACCGAGTTACAGTTAAGAACATTTTCGTGTTCTCCGTCGCCGCGGTGATGTAAACCTCAGTTGTAGACTCGTACATAACACTGTAATTTACGTAAAAGAAGCATCTCACAGGAAATACAGCCAGTCAGTTCGCTGCAGCGTTTCCTGGATATTCGTAATGGCGAGCAGAAAAAAGTAGAAACATGAGAGTCGACTGCACTATTATTAACGTTTGTTCTAAATCTGACATGACGTGAATGCAACTTGAGCACAACAGCTGATTTTTTTTATATTCTTGGTTCAACCAAGAAAATCCCTCCATCAGTCACTTTTTCTCTATCTTTTTTTTTTTTATACAACAAGAACAAGGACAAGAAATATATTTTCTCGTATCAGAATCCAAAAAACAAAAAAAAACAACAAAGTTAAAAACAAAGACATTTTAGCTAAAGGTTTGTTCAGTAGTTCTTTTTGAAATTTGGACCAAAACACGTTCGTCTAGCTGCATCGTTCCAGTTTCAGTTGTGCTGAAGGAGAAGCGTGGAGTTAATTTGACTGCAGCATGTTTTTGATTTGCTTGGAGGTAGTCTCATCGTTCAGATGTTTGGTCGTATACCTGCCGGAGTGGAAGGATCAATGTGATGAGAATCAGACAATGCAGCCGCCATCGTCCCAGACTGATGATATAACATACAACAAATGTTGCTGTCGGCTTCCCGACTTGTTTTAAAAAAAGACGAGAGAGAAAGAGAGAGAGAGCAGCTGTGGTCGAGTGAACGCTGAAGGCCGGTGAGATTGTTTCACAGCGGTTATGTTGTAGAGCACAAATAAACACACTCACACCCCTCCCGCACACACCTCTGCTCCACCCTGCTGCTGAACGCTGCACCGCCTGATTTGGATGTGTGAATGCAACTTTAGTGGTGTGTGTGTGTGTTAGTTGTATGTTACTGATGTGTTAGTGGTGTGTGTGTGTGTTAGTGGTGTGTTAGTGGTGTGTGTGTGTGTTAGTGGTGTGTTAGTGGTGTGTTAGTGGTGTGTGTGTGTGTGTGTGTCAGACCTGAGAGCGTTCAGTAATCCCTCCACGCTGCTGGGCGGCTGCTCCTTCAGCACTCGGATGCATCCTTTCATCTGCAGAAATAAAAGGTTCATTTACTTCTTCTTCTTGTCTATGAATATCTGATCATAACTGGCTTACATTTGAATATATTTTTTATAGCATTAGATGTTTGTAAACAAGGGCTGTCTAAACATCTGTTGATTATTGTTTGTCTTGTTTTGTCCACAACACAAATACATTCAGTTTACTGTCACAGACACTAAAGTTTTTGCATTTTTTTCTTAAAAAATTAACTAAAAACAACTAGCTGATTAGTTTTCTATTGATTGACTAATCATTGCAGCTCCAATCATAAACCCTTTTTTTATGTGTGTATTTCATGTCTCTGTCTCTGTCTGTTGTTATGAACTCTCCTGCACACACCCTGCCCAGCAAGTGGAACATTTAGCAGCTAGTCGCATGTTTCCCTCTGCAGCTGTGTGTTTTCAGCTTGCTCTGCTGCCCTCAAGTGGTCAAAAATCAATGAGTGCAGCTTCAAAATGACTAAGTTCTGTTTGGTTTTTGTTTTGCAGCACCCAACAATGTCCACAAATATATAAAAAATATTGTTTTTTAACTCGTGACCTGAGAGCAAACTGTGGGATTTAGGAGTATTATAACTACTCAGAAGTTGTATTTTATCTATATTATCTATATTTTATCTCTATATTTATATTCTGGGGCTAAAACTCCTCATTTATACATTCATGTTCGAGTAGGAATAAAAGAAATATGAGAATGGACAACACGACCAATGGAAAAACCTTAGCAACCACCTGTTTATGGGTATATAACAGGCCGACATCAGCTTGTCAGCAAGGTAGAAAAAATGTAAAACCTCCAAGTTTTGGAGATTTGACCATGTTGAACATCAGAACAGGAAATAAATCACAGAAAACCTCAAAAAGCAGAATTAAACCACAACAAAGCTAAAGTTTATCAAATTAACTATAAATATATATATATATAAATCTTAAGTCCTGTATTCTCTCATTATTACTGAACCTGCATTTACTGATGTTTTGTTGACTAGTTTTCATGGGAAACAAGTAGTGACTAACACTGATACGTCATCAGCTTTTCAGTTGATCTGTTGACCTTATTAGCAAACAGTTGCTTTTATTTCCACATCCAGCATCCACAGTGGTGTTTCTGCCCACTTGGTGAATATGAGTCCAGTATTCTGTCACTTTTAGTTTCTGTTTTTATTTTCCACCAACTCCTGAGGGAAATATCTGGCTCTTTTCCTGCTGAATGCTTCACACTGTTCACCAGCGAGTCTACAGATAACTCTGTCTGTTTGCTGTTTGCTGCTGAGCAGATAGTGTACAGCGGCTTTTTACAGCTTTTCCTCTGAATCAACGCTATGAGAGCCGCTGAGAGTGAACCAGAACAGTAAAAGTTGCAGCTAAGCAGATAAACTATGAGCTGAAACTCAACTATAAAGCTCCATAAACCCAAGAGGAGCTGCATAGTCTCTGATAATTCTCTATAGGTTCATCACTACCAGCCACAACCAACACATTACACACTGACACATCATGGTTATTATTAAAATATTGATTTAAAAAGCTACAGTCATAGATGAAATCAGGAACATGAGTGTCTTGTTAACATACGTCTATATTGGAGGTCTTAACGAAGGCTCCGGCTGGGTGAACGTGGTCGTACAGGATGATGACGCCGACCATCACACGAAGGCAGAACAACACTGTCTCCTCACTGGTGAAACGAGTACGATACTCCCTGCACACACACACACACACACACACACAGGTCAGGATTGTGGGTTCATGTCAGTGATGATGATGATGATGATGATGATGATGATGATGATGATGATGATGATGATGATGATGATGATGGTGATGGTGTGTTCAGGGACTCACGGTGTTTCCAGCATCACTTTACACACGCTGGCCATCGTGCTCAGACAGTCTGTCGTGTTTTCGAGCGGGACGCCTGCGTTCTGCACAAAACAACAACAACGACAGGACCATAAAGTTTGATTCAATCAAAACACAAACAACATACAAACAGGAAACAATGACATAAATAGAGAAACACCAGAATGTAAAATACAAATTAAAATACAATTATAACTTAAAAACTTAAATGTCCTGATGAAAGAGAAGAAGAAGAAAAGATGTGTAAAGAATATAAAAGGAGTTTTAATAATGCATGAAAATAATGAAGTGCATTTTTTTCACTGCTTTACTTTTCTGTCAGACAGCACTTTCCTTTGTGTAGAACTTCCACGTTCCTGCCCACGTATCACGCCACGGATCAGCTGTTTGGGTCAGAAGTGCTGTCGTGGTGTAATTCATATGTAGGAATCAGGAAGTTTCTACGGTTGAGAAAAAGTAGTGCTGGAGGAAAAGGAAAGAGCTGTCTGACCGCAAAGTAACGCAGTGAAACTCCTGATATTTAGGAGGTTCAAATTGGTTTCGGGTCAGTTCACAGCAGTACAGAGATCAGCTTCTTCACCCTGGGAGCATGTGACCCAAATCCACTGCAGGTAATAAATACACTGACTATGGAAAACTTTCCCTAACTAAAAAAAAAACCAAGCTTTTTGTTAATAATATTTAGCTGAACATAAATCTGTGCTGCAACTAGTCAGCAGATTTATTGCCACAGTCCAGATACAATTCACCGAGTCAGGCCCTCTGAATAAATACATACTATAAACACTATGAGAGCACTATCACAATTAATATTTGAAAGTGTTGCTACAGTTAAATAATATTGCAATGTCACTTTTTGCAGTAAAGTGTGTTAAAGAGTGTTTTTTTGGTTTACTGCAATTGTAAAGCATAACAGTAGGACAACCACATGTGCAGAAAAGGATTTCACAAGCGTGGATTGATATAAATTTTTGACCGTACGTGCATACATCCGTACAGATAGATAAACGTAAGAATAGGCAGTGAAAGTGTTGAGTTAATTATTCTGGTATTGGACTGGACTTTGTTTTTTGGGGGGTTTTTTTTGCTTTTCTAAAAATAAATTACGTTGACTTTTCATTTGTCTTCTGTAGTCTAGTGATCTACTTTCAGACACACTGGGTTTCACAAGTGGATTACAAACTACTAGTCGGAAACAAAACTATACTTGCGGATTAAGCGGCCTACATTAGGAACTTGAACTTTTGTAAAAACGGCCACTACAACTATATTAAAAATACACAATGGTTTATTACACAGAACAAAACAACCCTGTGGACTGATGGACTGGAAAAAACTCTGTGTGACAGAAACCTGAATACTAAATCTCAGTAAATAAGGTGTGAGAGTGTCGTTCCTTCCCGCCTTAATGTCCTTTCAATCGTTCTGTCAGCGGCTGGTTAAAAGCTGCTGTTAGTGGTGATGCTCTGTGTGTGTAGAGTTCAATCATGGAGGTGAGGTCAGAGCCAATGAGTCTCTCTGCAGTTTCGATGACTCTCAGGCTGGATGGTGTTTCCTGTCATCTCTCTTCACTGTTTTTTTATGCTCCAGCTCAGGTTTTTACTGACATGTGAAGGCCTATAAACTCGCTCTGCTCCGTTGGTTTCCTCTATGATGAGAACAATCCAGTTGTCTCCTCTATTGGCAATGATCCTTGTATGATGAGTCATCTCCACCCGCAGATGGTGGTGTCATCTACATGTTTAATAATGATGTTGTTGTTGTTCTGGGTGGAAACAGGGTGAAAGGTGGTTGAGGCAACCAGAGTTCCTGTAATCTAAAGTCCAGGTCCAGGTGGGTGTTGGTCTTCCGGCTTCACAATCAGCTTCTTTTAATGACTTCATGACTTCATTAAACCCAACGTGTTTCTTCTTGTTCTTTCAGCTGGTTGCTGTTCTCTTTGTTTGTTTTTAATCTCAGCTCAACAGCTGGACGTACCTGCAGCATTTATGACATCACAGCTAGTTTGGAGCCAATCGTGGTCCAGTATGCAGCGGGCACAGGTGTGATGTGGAGACTGTGGAGGCTCTGGTTAGTGAGGCTCTAGTGAGATGTAGTGAGAGTGACCTCTGCTGGTCATGTATGAAACAATGAGACAGTCTGCTGGTGCCCCCTGCAGGCTGAAACCTTCATTACAACCACTTTATACACTTACTGTGTTCAGTCTCCATGTTGATTATCATTATGGAAGTGTTGATATTAAAAACCTCTTTTGATTAAGAATGATGCATCAAGATGATTTCCTTAATTTTAAGCACTTTTAATTTTAATTTAATTTTATTGCATTTGTGTTGTACATTTTTATTTATATATTTTATTTATTTATTCCCTCATATTGATGTTATTTGTCTTTGTTTCTTTATTTTATCTAGTTTTAATTTCATTATATTTCACGGAATTGTACAAAACTTTATGAAAGATACCATAAAAGTAATGATTGGTTGATTGGTTGATTGGTTGATTGATTGATTGAAGCAACTTATAGAAATCCGGCTCAATGAGTTTGCCTTTAAATGTATCATTTTCTTAAATGAAAAGACACATTTTTCACATTTTATATATACTGATCACATTGTATTCAAAGAGGTGAACTGCTATGTTCAATAATTAAATAAACAAAACAGTATTAAATAAATGCATACATTATGTATACATATGTATAATCCACAAAGAAATAGTAAAATAAATGTAGTTTATTTATTATTTCTTAACTTAATAACGTAACTTTTTTTAGTTGATTTTTTTACTTGTATGGCTTTTAAACCATTACATTTTAAATATTGATTCATTTTATTTTAAAAATAATTCTACTGCTGTCAGATTAGTTAATATTACTTAACACTCTTATCAGATGTTGTTTTGTATTGAGTCAGTCGATTTGTTTCCTAAAAAGGTCTCCTTTGTTCCTGTTTTGGTGGTGTGAAATGAAATCATCTGAACTCACATCTGAGACGAACTTTGACATGGCGTCGCTTAGCGTCTTCAGCATGGGCGTAGCGCTGGCATAGAAAAGAGACATCCGATTGGCCAGCTCGTTGTTGACCTCATTCCCCGCATCGGCCTGAAAAAGGTGACAAAATCAATGTATCAAAAACTATTTTTCATTATAATTTAAAATTGTAACAATTTTGACCCAAATATAAAACACTGGCAACAAAATGGTAGTCGTACATCAGACATTTATGTTATTTGACCTCAAATTAGTTTCCAAATATCCCAAACAAACAACTGATTTATGGTTCTTTGTGTCTTACAGACAAGTTGTTGATTCTCATGCGGCTGATGGTTCGACGGTAGTAACTGAAGTCGTTCTGGATGGCGGGGTTTGTCATCTGCAACACAAGACAACAAAACAGAGAGGAAGAACGTGAGGATGAGGAAGAGGAGGAGCAAGAGGTGCCAGTGACGAGTTCAGACTAAACGATTTCAGCCCCGACAGATGAAGAACAGTGATGGAAGATCCTTCACTAAAGTAAAAGTACCAGTGCAGCACTGTAAAAATACTCCATTACAAGTAAAAGTCCTGCATGAAACATCCTACCACAGTAAAAGTACATATGTATTATGAGCTTGATGTAGTTAAAGTATTGCAGTAAAAGTAGTGGTTTGGTCCCTCTGACTGATATATTATTATATATGACATCATTAGATTATTAATAATGAAACATCTGTGTAGGGGCTATAGGTGAAGCTAATTTTGACTACTTTATATACAGATAGCTAGTTTAGTTCAGTTGTTCCCAACCTATTTATTAACCAATTTATTCTTTATTGACATTTGGTGACTGCAGTTTGTCAGAGATCAGCTGTGCTTCTCTGGCCTCAGCTCTGAAGTCCAACCCCTCCCATCTGAGAGAGCTGGATCTGAGTGGAAACAAGCTGCAGGATTCAGGAGTGAAGCTGCTGTGTGCATGTTACTGTTGTAGCTGCTGGATGTGGAGCTAGTTTACACTACTTTATATACAGTTAGCTAGTTTAGTCCACTGGTTCCCAACCTAGGGGTCAGGGCCCCTCCAAAGGGTCAGAAGATAAATCTGAGTGGTTGTGAGATGATTAATGGGAGAGGAAAGAAGAAAAAACAAAGTTCTGATATGATATATACTCTGGATCAAGTTAACTGATCAGTACAACATTATTCATGGTCTCACTTTAGTTTTAGTGCCTAAAACTTTTGCACAGTGCTGTAAATAAAGTTACTATCATTATTATTATGTGAAGAGGGAAGGTGAGGAGGACCTTGAGCTCATCGAAGCGCAGCGTGAAGTGCAGGATGTGAGCGAACTGACGAGCCAGAGCCTGTTTGTGCTCCAGCTGCTGGGTGGGAGTAGAGTCCGAGCCTGTGAGGACATCCAGGAGACACCGCAGACTGCTCTCTGAGGGGGGACAGAGGGGGGACAGGCACAGTTCCTTTCATCAATAAACCCACATTCAATCCATCAAAGCTTCCTTATTGATTAACCTATCGACAGGAAGTTAATCTGGACAGTCTGAGGTTAGACTCGCTGCGTTTCACATCAACTACCAACAACTCTACACCATGTCTCTCCCAAAATACACAGCAGACTCGACACTGGGGTTTAAAAAAAAACTACTGGTGCTGCGTCATCAGCGTTATTTTACAGCCAGACGTTTTAACAGCAGAAGAAGAATGAAGAGCAGACAGATGTTTATTAATAGCCAGCTGCTGTTACCCAGTTTCTGTGTGAACTCGTAGAAGGTTTTGAGCTTTGACACCAGAGGAACCACAGCGGACCAGGCCTTCTCCTGCACGCCCTCCACACCGGGGTTCTGTATGGCCTGCACACACACACACATTAAAACATTTAAATGATAATACATCATTCCTTCATAGAGTTGAATCAATGCCAGATCATATTTTCAGTTTGGCAGAAGGATGAACGCCTCGATGAGTCGATGAATCAATCAGTTGAGAAACAATTCGACAAAGAAGTGAAATCCTGCTACTATAGTTTGACCAATCAGAACAGAGCAGGCTCATCAGGAGGCGGGGCCTTAAAGAGACAGGAGCTAAAACGACCTGTTTCAGACAGAGGCTGAACTGAGCGGCTGCAGAAAGGACCAGTAGAAGATCAGTAATATACTGAAATGAGCCACAGAGCCATTCAGCTGATTCGGATTCTTGGATGTCGGCCATGTTTGCTTCCTCATCACCTGGAGCTGAGCTACATGCACTTCCTGTGTTAATGCTCCACAGTGTGTTGTGTGTGTGGCAGAACTGCATGTGTATACAAATCATCACATGGTGGCTTGTGGATAAGATAAGATAAAACAAACAAAAACCTACATCAGCTTCAACAATGAATAAGGAGTTTTTATCTGTATATCATGCAAAGATGTTCCAGTAGAGCCAAAGAATATGAATATAGAGGCTGGAAATGTGCAGGATATGAGTCCATTTGAAAAGGAGTCAGGTGTCTATATGAGCAGTGAAAGAGGTTTTCCTCACTGTAATCATTCCTCCTGTTCATATCCAGTATGTGTGTGTCCAGATAGACATTTAAAGTGTGTGTGAAGCTTCTATTCAGCTTCAGCAGTCTGAGTTAGTCATATCAAGTGGATATCTGACACATTTACAGTCTTCTTAGCATCAAATTCTCCTCTTTGTGTTTCCCTGTTGAGCTGCAGGTGGAAGTATAGAAACAAAAAGAGGGACTTTGCCACTAAAAAGACTGTAACGGTGAAAGATATCTACTGGATTTGACTCATTTGGACGCTGAAGCTTCATATTAGCTTCACATAAACTTTTAAAACCATTTTTGCTCTGAAGGAGGACTGTGGACTTAGTCCTGCATCACTTCCATTGTAAGGTCATTATGAAGGGATCTTCTAAAGGAATCTACAGCAAGAAAAACAGCTTTCACCATTATTTTAAGAGACTAGAAAGATTGTGAACTCGTCCTTTAACTTTGATTATCTACAGAAGCTTCCTGAACGATTTCTGTAGATAATAAGAAGAGTGAGGAGAGATAAAAGGTTCGATGAGAGATGCTCAACATTAGACATTGTTTGAGGATCAGAAGCCAGATTCAAAATTACCTGTCGTATCTCCTCTCCTGCTCCTCTGTACGCCTGCAGGTCCTCCAGGATGACCTGAGCCTCTGTCAGCACCTGGTTCACCTTCTCCCACACCTCCGTCTCCGACTGCGAGGGCTGAGCATCTGCAAGGAGACACGAGAGGTTAAAGGTCGGACACACACTTTCTCTCTGCTGATTTACAGAGTGTGTGTGTTTAATGTGTGTGTTCAACTTACTCTCAAAGTCCAGGAAGAAGTTTCCACCGTTGTTGTCAATGTCTCTCGTTAACACCTTGATCAGGTTCCCCATGCTGCTGTCAACACACAGGTGGAAACATTTCACTTTTGAACACCAGCCGATGGTGAGTTCATGTTCATGTTCAGCAGTAATAAAATACTGTGTCAGAGTTCAATACAACAACAACAGCTGCAACAATCAGTCCATTAACTGATTAGTTAAGTGATAAATAATTAACAAGCAACTATTTTGACAGCTGTTTTATTCTTTTTTTAAGCAGAAATGTCAAATATTTGATGGTTTCAGCATCTCAGATGAAGATGAGAAGTTTTGATGCTTTTCTTTGTCACTGATGACAGTAAACTGAATGTCTTTGGGGTTTTAGACAAAACAAGACATATGAAGACGTCACTCTGGGAAATTATAACAAGCTTTTTTTTGTTGCTATTTGCTCACATTTTATAGACAAAACGATTCATCAATTAATCAGGACGATAGAGGAAATAATCGTTGCTTGTGTGTGTTGCTCTTTACTCTTCCTGTGAGTCACAGATTCAATAAATAATAATGAAAAAAGGTCCTGATCATTTTATTCTGTCCTTTCTCTTTGAAGGACTTATGATGAATCTGCACACTTTGCCTTTTTGCACAGAAACGTGCCGTCATAAACACTCCTGATCAGAACCACAACGATTAGATGATTCTTCTTTATGAAGGACCCTCTAATGATCAGGATGAACAGGAGGAGTGATTACAGCAAGAAAAACATGCTTCAATCTTCATTTGTGCTCCTGACTGTTGTTTTAAGACACACCTAAACAACTGTGAACCGTCTTTTAGCCTTCAAAGAACTTAAGCGTCCCTGATTCAAACTTTCTTCAAACTTAATTTATATTCTAGCTGATTTTATATTCTATCTGAGAACTGCTGTTTTATTTATTGTCTGTTTGAACAGCAGTTTATGGTGATAAAAGAGAGCAGAGACACAACTAGAGCCATGCTTTCTCTGTTCTGTTGTTTTCTTGCTTTCCACGGTTACATTAGTGAAATAAAATGCGACACACGTCTTCTTCCTGTGTACATGCACATCCACATCAAGTATCAGTGGCACCTGTTTGACTCTACACTAAAACACCAAATCTGTGAATTTTGGGGTAAATGTGTCTAAAATGACGCAGCAGACATGTAGAATATTCACAGTCTGGACTAAAATGAACTTAACAAGCTAAAAGTGACTTCAGGTGAACTGTATGTTAAGAGTTTCACTTTAAAGTTTGCAGTCTGCAGGCTGGCACGGCTGAGTTTGAGACACAAAGCGAACCCGGAAGCAGCGTCTTCTGGTTAAAAACAGTCAAAAAAAAAAAAGAAAAAAGAGGAAGTGATGAAGTCTCTGAAAGTTTGGCCTAAATTTAAATGAGAGGAAGTGAAGCAGACTCAGCTCAGATCAGGTAAGACGCTCACACTGACTGAAAACAACAAGAGATACCGTTCACAAACACAAATACACACACACACGGCCGTCATCGTCCTCCTCCGACAACTGAAGAAAGATTCATCCAACTGAAAATATCTCACACTGTGAAAGCGGTGACTCCACAGTGTAAAATATTCAGCTGCAGAACTCTTCAAAACCAAATCACACTAGCTTACTTCCCTTAAATTCACCCAGTTTCCCCATAAACACAAAATGAATTTATTTGTGTTGAATACAGAAGTGAATTTAGCACTAAAAAGACTCAATAACGTATTTTATTTAACTCTTAGCAACAAGAATATTTTAGTAAAGTCATAAAGTGAGAGGAAAGAGATGTTTTGTATCAACTGTATGTAACATCCTCCATTAAAGGCTTCCTTTCTTCACTTTTAAAGGGTGTGGTGTCGTTTGAGGTCGTTTTTAATGATATGCAGTTTATAGAGATGCACTGAAACAGTTGTTATGAAATATTGGAGTGACTGAACTGTCAATATGTGATCAATATTTCAGTGTTGTCGCTGCTACAGATGGAACTAAATGTCTTGTTTGTTGGTATCGGGTTGAACGTAAGTGAAACAAACAAGCTGTTGTTCATTTGTATGTCGTAAACATGTAAATATCCACCTGCGTGAACTTAACGAGGTTTGGACCGAAGCTTCTGATCATTAAATAATGAATCAATCAGTGAATCTGTTGTCTTTGTTCTTCATTTTTGTTGCTTTCAGCTGCTCAAATGTGACGTTTTTCTGCTTTTATTTATCGAACACGACGATAAATTGAACATTTTTTGAGAAAACAAGCAAACCCCATTGATTGAGACATTAATAGATCAACTGATAATGAAAATCATCATTTGTTGCAGCCCTGAGTAAGAAATTTTAAGACTATTTAAACTTCTTGTTTCTATAGCAACCAATAATGTACCTGTGCACATACAGCAGTAATTCTGTACTTATTATTCATCTGATAAATCATTTCTTCACGTATGGTTTCAAACTTCAGCTACAACACTTAACTACCAGCATGAAATAAACTGTAGATGAATATTGTTGTAATATTGTTAATCACCGACCAACAGCTTCACTCGTGTGATGACCCTGAAGTGCAGGTGAGAGCACCTGAGGAATATTTCCTCAGGTGCTCTCACCGTTGTGAGATACTTTATGCTACTTTACGCTTTTATTACGCAACAGTTGAGAAGAAAACATTGTACCTTTTACTCCATCACAGACACATCATTAGCTTCTTCTCAACCAGTAAAAACATCAAAAATGTGGTTGACATGTTACTAAATCAGTGATAATAATCGATATTATCTAATGATATGACACACCAGCAGGATCCATCTTGCATGACTGCTTTTACTTTCGATGCTTCAAGTATATTTAGCTTCTTCTTCTTTTACTAAAAATGAGATGTTAAATGCAGAACTTTCCAGAGTATTTTAACATCATGGTATTTCCACCACTGTCAACACGAGAACTGTATTTTAATGTCACATTACTGTGGAGCTCTTTAATCAGTGCAAACTTTCTTGTACTTTTACTCCAGTATTTTATGTACTCGAGTACATTTCAGGAGAAACATGGTACTTTTTTTACTGCACCACATGTGTCTGATAGCTGGAGACTCATTCACATTTGACAGTGAGGATGATGCATCTCTGCAGCAGCAGCAGCATGCAGCATGCAGGAATCAGACTGAGCTGCAACATTGAAATTCTGCTTATAAATAGTGTTATACGCCTGATGTGTGAATGCACTAGTAGTTTCACACATCAAACACTGAACGCTACTCTGAAACTCGCTTCTCTATCTCTTTGATACTCAGTGTTAGATTCTGCAGCGTTCACATCTGGCCACTTAACTCAGTAATATCTGGAATGCAGCAGTTTTACTCGTACTGGAATATTTTGTGCAGCATTTTGTGGTTTTGTATAAAGGATTTCAATACGTCTCCCACTACAGATCATATTTGATCATTTTTCATATCTTATAAAAAAGTATAAAGTTTGACAAAACAGGAAGATTTGAGGTAAAAGTACCTCTCAGCTGTACTTTATACTCTGGTAAAAGCAGGTTACTTAGCTGTTTATTACTGTACGTACACACACATTTGCTGCCCCTGTTTTGTCGGTGTCGTCACATACCTTCAGTAAACCTCCGTGATGTTGATGTTTCTCTAATCTGATCTCACAGCAGAAATAAAAACGTCCATCAAACCGAAGCGTCGCCTTCTTATAAACGACTTCAGAGTCAGAACAAGTAAAGAAGGAAAAAAGTTGCACTTTGAACCTTTAAGTTAGACTGAGACCTTTTCCTGGTGAGTCTGCAGCAGCAGTCTGCAGGACCTGACATGTCTGATCTGATCCACCCAGAAGACTGATCCCCTCCCCTCCTCATTCACCAGAGCCCCCCCTCCCTCCTGTGCAGAAACACCACCCATCCGCTCCTCACCTGCAGTGATAGCTGATCGATATCTGGGGATCGATACCGTGTCTGGATCCGGTGTTGTCCGCGGTGGTCCAGGTGTCTCCCGGCGGTCCGCCTCCTCTACATGCTGAGTGAGTGTGAACCCGGAAAACAGCCACTCTGCTCTCCGTTAACTATAAAAGGAGTGATTTCCTCAGGAGGAACTGAACTCTGAGCCAATCAATGAGCCGTGAAGGCAGAAACTGCGACTGCAAACTCACAGTCGGCCGATGGAGGCAACCTGAGCTCCGCTGCAACTGTAACAGTGTAACAGACACAGAGGGGAGACTTGTATGGGCTGGTGTGGAAGATTAATTCTGTCAAGAAAAGAAAAAAAACGATCAAGAGTTAGGAATGGTTAAAAAAAAAATAACAATACTGTGGTAGTAAGACAAAAATATGAGAAAGTCACAGTTTTGACTTTCTAAATCAAAACTATGAGAAAGTTAAAAGTAGAAGAAGCTGTCGAATTAATCAAATTTAAATTTAATTTTGACCTAATATCTCAAAATTGTGCTCTCAAGGTGCAGTGTATAGAATGTAGTGGCACCTAGTGGAATTCACTCCACAGAAATTGAATATAACATTCATAAATATGTTTTTATTAGAATAAAAAAAATAAGAATCGTGTTTCCATCACCTTGGAATGAGCCCTTTATTAGTCCCCATCCTCATCCACAGAGCCCACCATGTTGAATCAGCATGTGGGATGAGGATAATATAAGTTATTATATTATGTCATTTAATTTGGACTGTAAACACACATTTTGACTGAGGAACAAGCTGGGTGTCAGTAGTTGTCCTGGGCAGCAGAGCCTTGGTGGCGCCGGACTACTGAGAGAGCCAGTGGCGTCCAGAGCCATGGGGACCACGCTTCCTGTAGGAGACTCCATGGTACCCCATGAAAATGGCGAGATGAGTCCCTTCAAAGAGTGATCGGGGGTGACCAGGAGCTGAGCTTTGGGCTGGAAGCTTGGAAGAACGGGGGGTCCAGGACAGGGAAGCAGGGCTGAGGAGACGAGACGAGGGTCTAGAGACAGAGCAGATAGAACTGCAGGGAACAGGAGACAAGGTCAGGCAAGAGGACAAGAAAACTGGTCATGTATGAAAATGGCTCGAAGCGTAAACTGACCGGTGCAGAGGCTACGATCTGACAGTGTTTGTAGAGGCCTTGATGTAGCTGTTGTGTGTTTTTTGTCATTACTAAACCACATTATTCCATTTTAAAAAGAAAGTTTTTAATAGAAAACAGAACTTGATATGTTTTATGAAAAAACACAAAACCAACATATGGTGTTAAATAAGAAACCTCTCTGTTCTAATGACAAACTCTAGTAACTCAAAACAAGAAACTTTTCTCGTTACTTCATGAGTTGGTATGTAAACAAAAAAAAACCCACAATCTTATTATTATAACTTATCATCTTATGACATTTTTAAAGATTTCTTAACGTAACAAGATTCAGATTGAATAATGTGGTATCCAGTAATATGGAGAAATAAATGTCATTATGTCATAAAAATATCTTGTAAGATCAAAAGTGTCTCATGGTAACAAGAAACCAAGTAGACTTTGTTTCAGTACACTGCTGTCACAATCTCATAATTAGGACTTTTAGTGTATCTCGACTTTGACTTAGTTTCTTATAATCTTGATGTCAAAAGTCAGAAATTTGAATTATTAACTCATAATTTTCTAATGGATATTTTTATTTTTCTCATTTCTTTAGGTTTTTCTTTTCTTTTCCTGGCATGAATTTGCTTTTCATACAATACAGATACACGTATTAAAATATTTCCAATACAGGTTGTTTTAAGTCATTAAAAGCACAATCTGTGATGTGAAGTGAAACTTCTCCCATCAGTGTGATTCTGATGTTTCTTTGTTGGAGCTCTGCAGCAGAAATTTCAGTGTCTTAAACATGGAGCTGGTGACCTTTAATAGTAACAACAGCAGCAACATTCATGAGAGCCACTGACAACAAACACTGTCAACAGTTCTTATGTCTAACTGAGCTCATGAGGCCACAGTTAGAGATCTGCTGCCACCTGCTGGACATCACTGTGAGGGAAGAAGAGGAGGACGTAAGGACCCCTTCCAAATCTGCACCTCAGATAAGCAGTGGTGGAAAGTAACTAAGTACATTTACTCAAAAAGAGTATTTCCATGTGATGCTACTTTCTACATTTCTACTCCACTACATTTATTTGACAGCTTTAGTTACTTTTCACATGAAGATTTGACACAATGGATAATATAACAAGCTTTTAAAATACAACACATTGTTAAAGATGGAACCAGTGGTTTCCAACCTTTTTGTCTTTTGACGTCTTACAAAAAGCAGTGTGTAGTCGGGGTCACATTTCACATGTCTATGAGTTGTTAACAGCTCCACCAAATAGTGATTTTTCACTCTAAACTTCTCACATGCTTTCATTTCAATAAATGTTCAAATGATCCAATATTTCAGCAAAAATCAAAGATTAGAGAAAAAGTCCCAACAGATTTGTGTATCAGAACTTTGTTTTTTCTTCTCTCCTCTCCCATTAATCATCTCATGACCCCTCAGATTTATCTGCTGACCCTTTGGAGGGGTCCCGACCCCTAGGTTGGGAACCAGTGGACTAAACTAGCTAACTGTATATAAAGTAGTGTAAACTAGCTCCACCTCCAGCAGCTACAACAGTAACATGCACACAGCAGCTTCACTCCTGAATCCTGCAGCTTGTTTCCACTCAGATCCAGCTCTCTCAGATGGGAGGGGTTGGACTTCAGAGCTGAGGCCAGAGAAGCACAGCTGATCTCTGACAAACTGCAGTCACCAAATGTCAATAAAGAATAAAATATGCAGATAAAATGTAATTTACAGTCAAACTATGTCTTCATCAATGAGCTTTTCCCTAAAAGTGACTTTGTCATTGTCATATTTATCTGCTGACCCTTTGGAAGGGCCCCGACCCCTAGGTTGGGAACCACTGGACTAATATTTCACACCTAAACACAAAACTGAAATGGTGAGCAGTTTTTAACTGAAACTTTACTGTAAGTGAGGAAATACAATTTTAGTTCATCCTAGAATGATGCAAAATCTGATTACCTTCCTTTTTACCAACCAGCTCTACTCTGTGCTCATATTTCCTTCATCTCAGGAAGTGAAACTCAGATAGTCGTTGTCACTGAGAGCTGAAATGGAGCAGAAAGGAGTTCAGCTGGACCAAGAAACCTTCTCTTGTTCGATCTGTCTGGATCTACTGAAGGATCCGGTGACTATTCCCTGTGGACACAGCTACTGCATGAACTGTATTAAAACACACTGGGATGGAGCGGATCAGAGGGAGATTTACAGCTGCCCTCAGTGTGGACAGACCTTCACACCGAGGCCTGTCCTGGTGAAAAACACCATGTTAGCAGCTTTAGTGGAGCAGCTGAAGAAGACTGGACTCCAAGCTGCTCCTGCTGATCACTGCTATGCTGGACCTGAAGATGTGGCCTGTGATGTCTGCACTGGGAGGAAGATGAAAGCCCTCAAATCCTGTCTGACTTGTCTGATCTCTTACTGTGAGAATCACCTTCAACCTCACTATGAACTGCTTGCCTTTGAAAAACACAAGCTGGTGGACTCCTCCAGGAACCTCCAGGAGAACATCTGCTCTCGTCACGATGAGGTGATGAAGATGTTTTGCCGTACTGATCAGCAGAGTATCTGTTATCTCTGCCCTGTGGATGAACATGAAGGCCACGACACAGTCTCAGCTGCAGCAGAAAGGACTGAGAGGCAGAGAGAGCTCGAGGTGAGTCGACAAAACATCCAGCAGAGAATCCAGGACAGAGAGAAAGATGTGAAGCTGCTTCAACAGGAGGTGGAGGCCGTCAATCGCTCTGCTGATAAAGCAGTGGAGGACAGTGAGAAGATCTTCACTAAGCTGATCCGTCTCCTCCAGAAAAGAAGCTCTGATGTGAAGCAGCAGATCAGATCCCAGCAGGAAACTGAAGTGATTCGAGTCAAAGAGCTTCAGGAGAAGCTGGAGCAGGAGATCACTGAGCTGAAGAGGAAAGACGCTGAACTGAAGCAGCTCTCACACACAGAGGATCACAACCAGTTTCTACACAACTACCCCTCACTGTCACAACTCAGTGAACCTACGGACTCATCCAGCATCAATATCCGTCCTCTGAGATACTTTGAGGATGTGACAGCAGCTGTGTCAGAGCTCAGAGATCAACTACAGGACATCCTGATGGAGAAATGGACAAACATCTCACTGACAGGGACTGAAGTGGACGTTTTACTGTCAGAACCAGAACCCAAGACCAGAGATGAGTTCTTAAAATATTCATGTGAAATCATTCTGGATCCAAACACAGTAAACACATGGCTGTTATTATCTGAGGGGAACAGAAAAGCAAAACTAATGAGACAACAACAGTTTTATTCTGATCACCCAGAAAGATTCATTAATTGGCGTCAGGTCCTGAGTAGAGAGAGTCTGACTGGACGTTGTTACTGGGAGGTGGAGAGGAGCGGGGAAGCAGTTCGTGTAGCAGTCGCATACAAGAATATCAGCAGAGCAGGAGGCTTGTGTGAATGTGTATTTGGATACAATGACAAATCTTGGATGTTATATTGTGGCAGTAAAAGTTATGAATTTTTGTCAGACAATATCTTAACTCCCATCTCAGGTCCTGTGTCCTCCAGGGTAGGAGTGTATTTGGATCACAGTGAAGGTATTCTGTCCTTCTACAGCGTCTCTGAAACCATGACTCTCCTCCACAGAGTCCAGACCACATTCACTCAGCCTCTCTATGCTGGACTTATGCTTTGTTATCCTTACGGAGTCACAGCTGAGTTCTGTAAACTTAAATAGACAGAAGTCATTTCATGTGTCAGATTCTGTTGTAATTCTTCATTTTATTTGTGTCTCCATTGTTTCCTGTGTGTTTTTATCCATGGAGGTTATTGTTGGTCATGATGACGTCTTTCTTCAGATGAAAATATAAACTTCTCTTTGTTCTAAATGTTAGTTTAATCTTTGTATTGATGCATTTCTGTCATGCCTTCATTTCAAGCCAACTTGATTAACCCAACCCAACTAACCCAAACAAAACAAAGAAAACATACCGAGAGATTTCAGCTCAGTCAAAACCCTGCAGCTCCACTATTAACCAGAACCAAACGGAGAAAACACTTTAATCCAGTTTAAGCTGCTCTGCATGGGCTTCTTGTAACATTTATAAATGACTTTAAGGGCTTTTTCCTTAAATACAAAGCTCTTAATGGGCGATCATCTTCTGCTGGTTTATTGGAGATTCCAGCAAAAGCTGAAAGAAAATCAGGGATGCAGCCTTCGTCAATTACGCAATACCGGTACCGATAGATAGCAGGGAAGCCAGCTCACTAGGTATTATCAAGAGAAAGCTAAAAAGTTATCTCTTCACTTTAGCCATTAACTGGCTTAGCTTAGCACTTATGATCTACTGCACTCATGTAAAACGTAGATTTTTTTCTGATTTTATTCATTCTATATATTCTGTTTTCAATAAAAAAAACAAAGTTAAGTCAGTTAAGTTAAGTTAAGTTAAGTCAATCAATATGTTTTAACTTTGTTTTTTATTATTATTATTATTATTATTATTATTATTATTATTATTATTATTAGTCAATATGTATTCCATTTTATGTGTCAGTGGGTTTTGTCTTCTATATTATGTTATGCATTTATGTAATCCACTTTCACTTTATTTTATTTTATCTTATTTTTATTAATAGTGTGGGTTAAGTGGGTTTTATTTACCACCTTATGTTTCATAGGTGCTGAGGTCAGTGGGGTGTGTATTTTAACCTTAATCTTACTGACTGGAGTACCTGCAGACCCCTGGAGGTTTAACTTCCTGTCAGAGCTCACAACTGCTGATTTTGTCAATCAGTTTCTTGGGGACCCCGGTCACAGAACAACCATTTCTGCCTGTGTAGTTTTAATAGATGGAACCATTCATTATTAACATCATGTTTTCCATGGGTCCTAATTTCAGGTATCACACATTATTGGGGGTAGGGGTAGATTTTCTCAACTGCTCTGTCAACAACCCTAAATACTGCTCTTCCCAGTGGTATACTGGGAAAGGGTTAACCCTAACCTTAAATTATAATAATCAGATTTTTTTATATGACATTAATTATATAACCAAATATGTCTTGAGAAGTTAATATTTTGCTATGATGGTTGTTTCTTACAGTAGTTCATTCCATCGGTGGTCCTTGTATGTTAAAAGTTTTTGCTTATTAAGTCTCAAATAACAATCATGGAAGTATGTATTCTGTTTATTCTATTTTCACTTTGTTTATCTTATGGTTTATTTGTTGTAATCAAGTGTGTTTTATTTTCCATATTATGTTATCTTAATGTGTTTTTTAAGATTTTATGTTGGTTTTTCATGTGAAGCACTTGGTGCATGTAATATCTCCTGTTGTAAAGCACTTTGAGCTGCATTTATTGTATGAAAGATGCTATACAAATAAAGTTCCTCTTATTCTTATTCTTATCCTTATTATGAAGTTCAGTCATAAAGTCATTAAATTTTACACTGAACATATTATTTAAATCTGGTCTCATGTATTTTTATGCCAGTCACTCAGATTTAAGAGAATCACAGCCTGCAGCAACAAATCTCACATTCACAAGTTCTTTTAACAACCTGAAAGCTGATGTGAATAATATTTGCACAGTGGAAACTCTTCTCTCCCATCTTTCCCATGTGACCTGAATGCAGCGTCAGTGTTACAGGGTGTGATCTCTGTCAATACACTAACACTGTGTCATATTACATATATTTATATCTTCACTGATATTGTTTAAAGCTGTTAAAGGCTTGGTGGAGTTTTTACATGTTTTCCCGCAGTGAACATCACAGCAGGTCAACAACTGAAAACCGGTGCAGGACACAAGAGGGCGCCTTCACCCTGAAAACCAGGGATGTAGTGGAGGTTAAAGCTCCTCCATTCAGGCTGTCTGCAGTTTTAATGAAGAACATGTTTTCAGACCGATTAAAAACACCATGATAATACGTGCCATTACATTCTTATACACCATTTCTATACTTTACTCTACAATCTTTTAAGTTCTTTACTTGTGGCTTTCTTATTAATATAGTCCATATTCTCTGTGAAGTGTCCATTACTCCCATATATATAATACTACTGACCAGTGGGAAATAACGAAGTACCTTTAAAATGGTGTTTCTGCTGCCTTAGGTATTCACTTAGGGTTAGGGTTAGGATTAGGGGACTTGGGATGAAACCCTCCATGGATTGTGAGGAGCTTTCTTGTCTTGGTATCAGTGGTCTCTATCTTCTCCTTTGGCCAGCTTACTACACCAGCGGGGTATCTAATGACTGGCAGGGCGTACGTGTTGATGGCCTGTATCTTGTTCTTCCCATTCAGCCGACTCTTCAGGACTTGCCGTACTCTGTGGAGGTATTTGGCTGTGGCTGACTTCCTTGCGGCCTCCTCAAGGTTCACATTTGCCTGTGGGATCCCAAGGTATTTGTAGCTGTCCTGAACATCTGCAATGCTGCCTTCTGGTAGTTCAACCTCTTCGGTTCTGATCATCTTCCCTCTCTTTGATACCATCCGACCACACTTATCTAGTCCGAATGACATTCCGATGTCGTTGCTGTAGATCCTGGTGAGGTGGATCAGTGAGTCGATGTCTCGGTCATTCTCAGCATACAGCTTGATGTCATTCACTTCCGAACTGGTACACGTAACCACTCTTTGAGATGATCTGGCTGAGGGGGTTCAGGCCTCCAGAGTTGTTTTCCACAGCCCCATTGAGTTCTTGATGAAGGCTCTTAGTGTCCTGTTGATGTTGTACATTTCCATGCATTCCAGTATCGGTGTGTGTGGCATTGAGTCATAGGCTTTCTTGTAGTCAATCCAGGTGGTGCACAGGTTGGTAGATTACTACCAATTCCTTTCTGGGCCCTGTTCATATATTGGGCCATGTGCCTATTCATTGTTGTACAGAGGCAGGTTATTGCCCGGTAGTTGGATGGGATTGTGCCCTTCTGAGGGTCCTTCATGATCAGGACTGCCCACCCTTGGGTTAACCATTCTGGGTGGGTCCCATCCATCAGCAGTTGGCTAGTTTGTGCTGCCAAGCGTCCATGGAGTGCAGTTAGTTTCTTTAGCCAGTATGTGTGGATCATGTCCGGGCCTGATGCTGTCCAGCTCTTCATACCTGACACTTGTTCTTGGATGTCTGCCATTGTGATGGTTACTGGATCTTGTTGTGGGAGATTGCTGTGATCTTGCTTGATCTTAATGTGCATTCACGTCCTGGTGGATTCAGAGCTGCAACAAATAACCATAGATTTGTTTAAATGCATCTAACATTAAAAATATACCTTTTATTCAAATGTACACTCTTAATTCAACCTGTTTTCTTCACAAATACTTAAAGGACATTATCAAATGAAGTCATTTCACTATATTTTAGTATGTTACTGGAATTTCATCATTTCTACAATAGTGATTAATTTATCTGTTTTTCATCTAAAGCATTTGACTTATTGTAGTCTAAAGAGAGATTAATGTAGCTGAATATCAGTAGAGTTCATTTTATGAACTGGGGAGTCATCCTAGATCCCAGGAACAGTTTGGGACCAGAAAGCAGAGGTGAGCAGTGTTTTTATATGAGAAATGACCTCCGTGGTATAAAAGGGTTAAACACACAGTATCTCTTTTCAACAGCCCTCTTCCTGGAATGAATCGGCGCTTGTAAGCCCTCCCTCTTCTTCCTGCTCTCAAACAAAACAAAGTCCATTCTGCGCTCATATCTCCTTGTCCCCTCCCCTTCAGATGTACAGTTTGCAGATGGGTGTGACCAACATGAGCTGCATTCACTCCTGAAATACATGCTGTCCAGATCAGAGCTCAAATTTGTTTCAATTCTAAGGAAGTGAAACTCAGACAGTCATTGCCACTGAGAGCTGAAATGGAGCAGAAAGGAGCTCAGCTAGACCGAGAAAACCCTAAGATGAGTCGCCAACAAATCCAGCAGAGAATCCAGGACAGAGAGAAAGATGTGAAGCTGCTTCAACAGGAGGTAGAGACCATCAGTCGCACTGCTGATAAAGCAGTGGAGGACAGTGAGAAGATCTTCACTGAGCTGATCCGTCTCCTCCAGAAAAGAAACTCTGATGTGAAGCAGCAGATCAGATCCCAGCAGGAAACTGAAGTGAATCAAGTCAAAGAGTTTCAGGAGAAGCTGGAGCAGGAGATCACTGAGCTGAAGAGGAAAGACGCTGAACTGAAGCTGTTCTACCCCTCACCGTCACAACTCAGTGAACCTACAGACTCATGTATCGTCCATCTCCGTCCTCTCACCTACTTTGAGGATGTGACAGCCGCTGTGTCAGAGCTCAGAGATCAACTACAGGACATCCTGAGGGAGAAATGGACAAAGATCTCACTGGCAGTCACCGATGTGGACGTTTTACTGTCAGAGGCAGAACCCAAGACCAGAGCTGGATTCTTAAAATATGCTCGTGAAATCACTCTGGATCCAAACACAGCAAACCCAGCTCTGTTATTATCTGAGGAGAACAGAAAAGTAAAGCGAATAATGTATCAGTCTTGTCCTGAGCACCCAGACAGATTCGCTATAAATTTTCAGGTCCTGAGCAAAGAGAGTCTGACTGGACATTGTTACTGGGAGGTGGACTGGAGAGGAGGAGGGATTGATGTAGCAGTCGCATACAAGAGTATCAGCAGAACAGGAGACTGGAATGAACATGTGTTTGGGAATAATGAGAAATCTTGGGCGTTATATTGTGAACCCACACGTCATGCATTTCGGTTCAATGACAACAGAACTCCCTTCTCAGGTCCTGGTTCCTCCAGAGTAGGAGTGTATCTGGATCACAGAGCAGGTATTCTGTCCTTCTACAGCGTCTCTGAAACCATGACTCTCCTCCACAGAGTCCAGACCACATTCACTCAGCCTCTCTATGCTGGACTTTGTCTTTATCATGATGGAGACACAGCTGAGTTGTGTAAACTCCAATAGACAGAAGTCATTTCAGACTTCATGTGACAGATTCTTTGTTGTAATTCTTCATGTTTTTGTCTCCATTGTTTCTGAGAGCTCGTTGCTGTGGTGTTTCTGAACTGCACAGAGATCAGCTGTCAATCAAACTGGGATTATCAACACTGTTTTACTTTTCATTTGTTGTTCTGTTGATGTTTTTAGTTTCTTTAAATGTGACTTTTTTCGCTGTGTTTTTATCCATGGAGGCTATCACTGCTCATGATGATGTTTTTAACCTTCACTGACGTTTCTTCACATGAAAATATAAACTTCTCTTTGTTCTAAATGTTACTTTCATGTTTGTATTGATGTGTTTATGTGCTGTTGTTTCTTCAACAGAGAAAACAGCAGAACTTCTTTCATCATAGATATTTTGTTCTCATCACTTTGTAAATTCATAAAGAAATGTCCAATCAAACTGTAATTATCATGATAATAATCATTTATTATGTTCTTGTACATTCTGGGTTAAACTAACTGATTGTGTGGATGAAGTGAATCTTTACATAATCAATAAAGATGTTTTTCTCAAGAATGAACAAAGTATTTTATTCTGTCTTCATCTCAGGATCTCATTCAAAGCTTCTGGAGAAAACATGAAACTAATATGAGAGTTTATTTGAGGCAGTTTTCCTCCTTAATATCAGCACACTTCATTTAAATTTACTTAACTTGTATTCAAAGTGAGGCCTTTTATTATTTTATAATGCTGGGTATTAATTGATTGTAATGAATTATAATGTATTGTTTATATTTCTCATGTGAGGTAAATGTAGTGGTTTTCCTCCGACATTGCATATTTTAAAGTAATAGTTAGGCCTTTTTTTTAAAAGGTATTTTGCTGTATAATGAGTAAGAATAGCGACATAGCTCAATATTTTCCATATCTAAACATCATGATAAATCTACAGCCCCTGCACTATTATATTAATAATCTAATGATGTCATATATAAGGGACCAAACTAATACTTTCATCAAGCTCATAATATTTATGTACTTCTACTTTTTGTGGGATTTTTCATTTTACTTGTAATGGAGTATTTGTACATCGCATTATTGGTGCTTTTACTTAAGTAAAGGATCTGAATACTGACCCTTTTAGTCAACCACCGTAAATCCTACATTTCCCATGATGCTCCGCGCACATGGAAGTGCGTCATCGCGCATGACCTTGGCTTTCTTCTTCACTTGGTTTTCTAAGAGGAGGACAGGACGAGCATGGCAAATAAAGAGCCTGGCGTAAGTGTCTCTTTTATAGCTTTTAACATTTGTTTTAACTTAAAGTTTGTGACGTTTCTGTCTTTTTTATTTCCGCTGAATCTTCTTCTGTTTTCCTGTTTTCTGCTTTTTTTTTTTGTTGGTTATAAAACGCGACGCTGTGCACGTGAGTCGGGCTGAATCAGATGCTAGTTAGCTCACAGTTCAAATAAAGTCACTTCATTTGCATTAAAAAAAAGAAGCTTAAAGTCACAGATGAAGACAGCAGCTGCAGGTGGAGGACATGTTAAAGCTAATTAACTAACTTCTCATCAACAACACTGCAGGAACGTTGAAGTTAACCTCGAAGATGATGCCAGCTCCATTGGGGGAGAAAAAAATGCGATAAATTAATATTTCCTTCACTTATTTTCGGCACATGCACGCGCCTTATGGGATAGGCGCAGTGTCTATTCTTCATCCTTTTAATTCAGCTTACATGCCGCAATTTAGCAGCTTATAGCTAATACAAGCAATTTAGTCCCCGGTTGACATCCGGAAGTATTTAAAGCAACGAGAAGATGTTGACGGTCAAACAGGAGAGCGCCGCTCTGTGGGGTTTCTGCAGCTGAACTAAATGTTACACAACATAAATTAATAATATATCAACAAATGTGTCCAATGACTTTTTAAACTTGTGCTAGGGCTGAGGACTAGATCTGTTAAATTCAGATATGAGACTAAATATCGTTACAGACGTTTCATGCTGTTAAAAATCAGAATCTATAAATATGAGAGTATATTTTCATCTCCGACGTCTCCTCCCTCACTGTAAAGTCTATTCTCAGTGTTTGTGACACCTGAGGCTTCAAGTTTCCACATGGCACTCGTGGAAGTTGAATACCGGACCACGATTGGCTCCGGGCCATTTGTGATGTCACAAATCCTGCTCTTAGACCCCGCCCCCTTTAATACTGGCTTTTCCATGAACTCGGAGAAACTTTCCTCCTTCAGCGGATGATTGTGAAAAACAAACATGATTCTGCTCCGAGAAACTCAAACATCCAGCTGAAGGAACAAGAAGAAAACAACATTTTTAACACTTTAATGTCTCTTTAATATTAATAAAGTACTTTAATCCGTCTATCTGATGGAAATAGTCGTGAGTTGCAGCTCTTCTTAAAGTCTTGACGTCGTCACATCTGTGTCTCTCCGTGTCGCAGGGTTTTCTGCAGCAGCTGCGGCAGATCGCAGGCAGGATGTCGTCGGGGCCTCGGGGTGCAGGCATCGGCGTCAAACTGCTGATCGGCGCCGGAGCTCTGGCGTACGGCGTGAAGGAAGCGACGTACACAGGTAAACGTTCTGTGCACACGTTACTCTGATCAGTTGATTGATTGATTAGTCGTCAGCTGTGAAACTGATTTGAACCGGTTTGTTTGTGTCCGGAGCGTCTTCACACTTTCTGGAATCAATTTTAATGCTTTTTAAAACCTTTTTTATGACCTCAGCAAAGACGATTTCACAGCAAAACAGCACTTCAGTATTTAGAATCAATCACAATATTAATATGGATAAAATTGTAAATGCTTAAGAGCAGCGATTAATTGGTTGGTTTTCAACTATTAAATGAAAAGTCATCTATTTTAATGTTCTTTAAGAAAAAAAAAGGTCCAAATTCTCTGATTGCAGCTTCTTAAACGTGAATATTTTCCGTTTTTCACCATTTTCTGACCAAACAATGAATCAATTACCGTATTTTCTGTACTATAAGGTGCACTGGTTTAAAACAGTCAGCCAAACTTAATTAAATGTGTCCACAACAACTATAATACCACACAAAACCGCTTCTAGGTCAGTAAACACAACCAGAATTAATCTATATCTAAAGCGCACTGTCGTTTTTTTGAGAAAATTAAAGGCTTTTAAATGCTCCTTATAGTCCGGACAATACGGTAATCGAGGAAATAACTGCCAGATTAACCCATGAAGAGAATAATCGTTAGTTTCCATGACAACTATGACATTCCCCACTCCTGGGACAGCTGATAGATGAAGTTTGAAGCGCTCTGTGCTGAAGTCAGGAAGCAGTTAAAGCTTTGTGTTTGTGTGTGTTGCAGTGGAAGGAGGACAGAGAGCCATCATCTTCAACAGGATCGGCGGGATGCAGATGGACACCGTGCTGTCTGAGGGGCTCCACTTCAGGTAGGAGGACGGAGCCGCACGCCTGCACCGTTACCACAGCAACACCGCTCCTCTCTTAACGTATCGACCAGCAGGTTTCAGGCGTCAACGTGTGGCTGAAACGATTTGAAGCCTTTTGTTCGTGTTCTGAGTTTTAGTTTGTTTTAGTTTGGTAGAAACTCTGTGAATGAAACATCTGAGCTGAACTGGAGATAAAGAAAAGTTTTCACAGGTTTACAGATACGGAGGACGTGACTTCCCATCAAACACCTGCTGAACAAACAGAACCCAGTTTAGATAATAAGTCAAATGTTCAAGCTGTCACATTTTAAACATTTAAAGTGACTTCTTCTCTGTGTTTCAGGATACCCTGGTTCCAGTATCCCATCATCTATGACATCAGAGCTACACCCAGAAAGATCTCCTCCCTCACAGGAAGCAAAGGTCACACACACACACACACACACACACACACACACACACAGGAGGAGATGTTGAAGTGTTCACAGTGTTTCCCTGTTGAGCTGCAGGTGGAAGTATAGAAACAAAAAGAGGAACTTTGCCACTAAAAAGACTGTAACGTTGAAAGATATCTACTGGATTTGACTCATTTGGACGCTGAAGCTTCAAAATAAACTTTTAAATACATCATGAAGGATCCTCTGATGGTCTGTATGAACAGGAGGCAGCTTTAATGTTCGTTTTGGCTCCTGACTGTTTAAAGAGACACTTGAAACACTGTGAACTCGTCCTTTAAATTATTAAATCTCATTATTGACCAGACTTTTTTATTATTTTAACCCTTCTATTGTGTTCGGGTCAAATTAGACCCGTTTTCAAATTTTAGATGTGTGAAACATACTTTTAATTTTTTCTGATTAAAACAAGGCTTCATTACATTTCTCTACAGAATATGATAAAAACACATTTTGACCTTTTTTTTTTAATACCTAAAAAAAAAAAAAAAAAAAGTTACATCTGTTATTTTACGGGTCAAATTTGACCCGATTGTAATTATGGGTTGCTTATGCAGAGAAATACATATTAAATTATGTCAATCCATCATGAATAACAAAAAAATACAACAAAACAAAAATAATAGTAATAAAATCCTGTCATAATAAATTACATCATAATATTATGTATTGACTTGAATTTAGTTGTAGTCTAAGGTACATAAGATATCAAATTTATATATTATGGTTGAATAAGATGTCACTGAGCAGATAATTAGTTTATTTTTCAGTGCTTGTTAATGAATTCTAACTAAAGGTGTAAACCCTTTTCTAAACACATTAGAGGGGTTAAAGATGAACTACAAGATAATAAATCCATTTATATCCACTGATCATCGTCCTGGTGCGGCACTTTTACATCAACATGACGTTAATAATGAAAGTTATTATAAAAATCTATTTTTTTTACCACATAACCTGATATGTATATTTTTAATAAATGTTTGTTTACAGTTTGTTGATTCAAACTGCATCAAAACAAATGACATCATCAGGACTTCACAATAAGTTCAGACGTAAAGTTTTAAAGGATTTGTTCACTGCTTTTATTTTGAAGGTTTTAGTTTTCCTACATAATGTTTAATAATAACAAAAGACTAAAGATGTTTCTAATGTTCAGTCAGAGAATAAATATCAGCATCAGTCAGGTGTTTCCAGGTGTTTGTGACGCTGTTCTCCGTCTCCATCCCTCTCAGATCTCCAGATGGTCAGCGTGTCGCTGCGAGTTCTGTCGCGGCCGCTGGCGTCCAACCTGCCCGCCCTCTACCAGCACCTGGGGAAGGACTACGACGAGCGCGTCCTGCCCTCCATCGTCAACGAGGTGCTGAAGAGCGTGGTGGCCAAGTTCAACGCCTCGCAGCTGATCACGCAGAGAGCGCAGGTACACGCGCACACACACACACACACACACAGTAGATTAACCCTTTTAAAACCGCGCATGTGTGTTTCAAATTACCGTAACTCCTCGCTACTTTGTGCAATTTTAATCATTCAAACTGCCTCTGAAAGCTGTGAAACGAGGCTTTCTGACGCTATTTCAAAATCACTTCAGGAAAAACAAGATTCAGATTTATTTGCACAGAATGAACCTCTAAAAGTTTGCACCAAAAGACACAAACGCCGCCTGCAGTCGCTGCTCATTTCCCCTCTCTCCTTAGACGGCACTCAGTCATGACCGTGACGCACGTAATAGCGTCAGAAAGCCTCGTTTCACAGCTTTCAGAGGCAGTTTGAATGATTAAAATTGCACCAAGTAGCGAGCAGTTACAGTAATTTGAAACACACACGCGCCGCAGTGTCACCGGTGATCCTCGCGGGTCTAAAAGGGTCGACATGGACTCAGTAGATTTGCCTCCTTATTACATTAACCACCATCTAAACGTGTCTTTAAGAGCTGAAGATGGTTACGTGCAGCTTCTCCAGCGTCTGTCTGATGGACGAGCCCCCGTTTGTTATGAACAGACAAACGGAAAGATAGCTTCAGAACCGTTGATGACAGGAAACAAGGAGACGGAGAGAGAGAGACAGGAAATGATGCGACAGATGTCCGCTGCCGTTGTGGTGATATGACGAGCATGTCATCCATCAGATTGCCAGGACGCCTGAGTGAAACAAGTCATTTCTACATCAAGTATTAATCAGTTATTTGCTTTTTAAAGTGTTTCAGTTTAGAAACAGACGAGCTTCTGACATCTGAGTCTGTTTTTAAACGTCTAGGACCAAAATCTGAACAAACCTCCTCCTGCGCTGTGAGCTCTGCGACGGGCAGACGAGAGGTCAAAGTCGGGTTATTTTACTGACCTTGACCTTGAAACTCGTCCCATGTCCCCCACAGGAATAAAACCTCTAGACCAAAAGCTGAGCAGTCTTTTATTGGAGTCTTTCAGCTGAACATTTGAGTTTTTGTAACGTTCTGCAGGGAAATGTGGAACAGCTGAGTTCACGTCGGAGCTTCTGCAGTTTGTGTTGTTGTTTGTTTGTTTTTTTTAAAAGTGTGTGTTTCCTGTCGCAGGTGTCTCTGCTGATCCGCAGAGAGCTGTTCGAGCGGGCCAAAGACTTCAACATCATCCTGGACGACGTGGCCATCACTGAGCTCAGCTTCAGCCGGGAGTACACGGCCGCCGTGGAGGCCAAACAAGTCGGTGAGGAAACCTGCTTCACACCGAACCTGATGTGTTTTTATTGATCTGACTGATTTATGAAGCGTTATTAGTCCGGACCGGTCCGGTTAACGGCTTTCACACCAGCCAGGACATCGAACAGACGAAGGCTTCAGAGTTTATCGTTAAGAGGATCCTCGTTAGCTTCCACTGGTCCAAACAAAAGAGCAATGAGAAGATGATATAAACATGTTCGTTACATCTGGCTTTAAAAACAACGTTATTAATGTCCTGAAAACGAGAGAAACGCTCCACCTTCTCCAGCAGCTCCTCATCTAATGTCTCAGTTATATCATCAGCCAGTGTTTCCCCTACAATAATCAACAACAACAACAACAACGGGGACCCCCGCCAGGCTGAAAATATTGTTTTAAATGTCAGAAATAACACCAAATATCCGTTCATTCATAAATCAGTAGAGTTTGGGAGCCGCTGAGCAGCGCTGTTTCCAAGCTTGAGTTAATGTTTGTGTGGTTGCCGTGGAAACACCAGGTAGCGTACCTCCTTTTTTAAAGAATAGGTCAGAGCGTAAGTGAGAGAGAACGTCAGAAGAATGGCGGTGGATGTGAGCGGAGCAGAGGAAAAAAGGTTAACAGGAAGTCGTCAGTCTGGCAGTAAATGAAGAGTTCAGACTACAACCCACTCAGCCGAGGGGGAAACGCTGATCAGGAAATAAAAAATAAATAAATAATAAATGTCATATCACACTTTCTTTCAGGCAGGATCACGATTCTTTCTCATGTTGGTTTTTAAAACTGGTTACAAGTTATTGAACAGAAGTCAAGATTCATCTGTGTTTTCTGTCACATAATGAAAGAAATGTCTCTGAGATTAATAACATAAACATTCACCCATGAAAGTCAGAAACTCACATTAAAACAGTTCCATAAATAAATAAGAGCAGGTTTGCAGAGTGCACAGTGATCCCAGCGGTCTGTATTTCTCTGTTTAGCGTCTTCAGGCTAGGCTAATCCATCGTTGCTAACTTTGGAGCTAACCTTCACTTTTCCAGCACTTGGAGAAACAACAGACGTGACTTTTCATCATTTAACTGACACACTGTAGTCTGTGCTGTACATTTACTGCCAGACTGACAACTTACCGCTAACCTTTTCCTCTGCTCCGCTCGTATCCACCGTCACTTTCTCTGCATCCTACTCGCTACATAAACATACTACGCAATGCCGTATCACTGCACAGAGTTACGCTCGTTTCCCAGGCAACGACACAGAGGTTCACTCGCGTCCTGAACAGCTGCACAGACTCCCAAACGCTAAATATTTCTGAATGATGGATATTTGTTGTTAATTCTGGCATTAAAACATATTTTTTTGTCCTGGCGGGTTCTTGTTGATATAATTGTAGGAGAAACACTGATTCAGTAAACACTCAGTAACCGTTGAGAACAGTTAGACCCAGAAGTCTCCGTTAGTTTGGAAGAGTCCAAAGTGGTGAAAACAACGGGGGTGTTTTGAATACACCCCCGTTGTTTTCACAGGTAGTTTGTTAGTCTTCAGCTTTCATCAAGGGGCCAAATATTTCTGCAGGAGGGCCGGGTTTGGCCCACGAGCCGCTCTTTTCCCACCGCTGATGTTTGGTCTTGTTTGTTTGTTTGTTTGTTGGTTTGTTCGTCTGCAGCCCAGCAGGAGGCGCAGCGGGCTCAGTTCTACGTGGAGAAAGCCAAACAGGACCAGAGACAGAAGATCATCCAGGCTGAAGGAGAAGCTGAAGCCGCCAAGATGGTGAGATCATAAACACCGACGTGTCTGAATATGTTTTAATGAGACGACACGTCTGACTCTCATCTTTGAGTTTAAGTGTTGTCGTCTCATTTAATTCAATAAAAGATTTGAAACAGTTCAGATTCAGAAGTTTAAACTCTAAACTGTTAATTTATTGTTATAATAATGTTCTTCTGTCGTGTATATTAATATCAAACAGAAGGTTTTTCTCCATTTTAAACTGTTTTAGTCAAAGAACAAACAGAAAAACTGATATTATATTTATTTTATTTACATAAACAACAACATGAAGCTTCAAAACAAAGATTTAATATAAAGTGAAAATCCTGACGGCAGCATCAGTTGTTTGTTTTTAAGTTGGGACGATCAGTCAGTAATTTAAACATTCCCAGTTTGAGCTCGTCAGTCAGTCAGTTTAGTTTTTATGTGACAATAAATTTAATATCTTCAGACGTCATTTAACAGAACAAACGATAGATGATCAATAAAATAATGAAAAGATGGATCAGCAGGTTGGATCAGTTTGTCCTGTAGATACACTAACTGTGTGTGTGTGTGTGTGTGTGTGTGTGTGTGTCTCAGCTGGGTGAAGCCGTGACCAAGAACCCCGGTTACCTGAAGCTCAGGAGGATCCGGGCGGCGCAGAACATCGCCAAGACGGTACGAAGCCTTTTACTGCAACTCTTCTTCTTCTTCTTTATTCCTTCTTGTTGTCGTTGACGACGTTCTTCTGCTCGTTTGTTTACGTCTGCAGCTGCTAAATAATAACTGTAGAATAACTAAACATATAAATAAACAAACTATCGTTAATATCAATGAGCTACTGATGAGTTTCACTCACATGACGACGTCCTGCGTTACTGTGAGTTATTGATTTAGTGCATCAAATCCCAGATTCCTCCTTCTCCTCGCTCTTCACTTTAGAAGAGGAGAGCAGAGAGAGAAAGAGAGAGAGATGTTAGCAGAGCAGGAAAGAACAAGAACAGTCTCCTCTGTTGTTTCTGCAGGTTAGCTTAAAGAGCTTATTGCAGGTTGGAGACGCCTTTTAAAATGATGTTGGGACTGAAGTTTCATTGAAATAAGCAGATATAAATATATATAAACACACTACAGTGAGCTCTGGAGATGATTTTGTGATAAAGTTTTACTTCCACATTTGAAAAAGCTAAACAGGAAGTGACGTAGCGAGGAGGTAGCGCCATAAATAAGTGAAGGTGGATCACATCAATATGAATCCACCTTCACAACCTCTTCAGTGTCACAGTTAGATCCATTATTTATGGCTCTACCTCCTCGCTACGTCACTTCCTGTTTACCTTTTTCAAATATGGAAGTCACTGTAGTGTGTGTGTGTTTATACATTTATATCTGCTTATTTCAGTTCCAACATCATTTTATCTAAACATTGATTCAAGAAGTCTCCAACCTGCGATCTGCTCATTAAGGTGGACTGAGCTCTTTAAGGTGGACTGAGCTTTTTAAGGTGGACTGAGCTTTTTAAGGTGGACTGAGCTTTTTAAGGTGGAGCAGCTGCTCGTCCTGTAAACAGAATTAAACGCAGCCTGGAGCTGAAAGTTTCCTCATTGGACACAAATTTATCTTTAATATCTTTTAAACGCTGTGATTGGAGGATCCAGAAGTCTGTTTGTGTTTGTAATGATGTTGTTCAGCCTGTCGGAGGCGCTGCAGTCGGTCTGTGAGGAACTCGCTGTCGTTCTTCTTCTTTTATGGTTCTACTTTACGCCTCGAGTCTCTGAAGCCTGTTTGTGTTTATCGACAGTTCATCACCTTCTTTATTAACATTTATCATCGATCAGTCTCTCCGTCTAACTCAGCGTGTCAGTGTGCAGTAATCAATAAATCATCACACAGGAAGTAGAGTCCACTTAGAAAGTCTTATTTTATCTCTGAAGGAAGCTCCGCACTCATACGTCACTTCATTTATAATCAGAATAATAACATTTAATAAAGCTTTATAACTGTCGTTACACGCAGATAGAAAGATGTTTTAATTATTTATTAATTGTTTGTCAACAGTTCAGAGCAATCAGAGCTGCAACAATTAGTCAAATAATAAACATACAGAAAAATATTCATCGATGCTGCGATCAGTTACAAAACCAGACGTGATGACATCATCTCATGAAGGGAAGATGAACATTTAGATTAATTAGAAAATAATCTGATGAATCGAAACTTCTATGAAGACACATTTTATATTATTTAGTTTGTTGTTGTTGTTTATTATCTTCATACAGCAGCAAACATCACAGATCTGCTGATTATAATCAGCTCTAAATATGTATGAACTGTTTATTTATTATTTATTATAAATGTAAAGTGTTTTTATTTCCAGTGAAGACAAACAGCTTCTAAAACTCCTCTGAAATCTTTAAAGAGGTTTTAAAAACTATATCGAACAACATTTTAGTTAAACAATTAAAACTGCTCGACTTTTCTGTCTATGAACTTTTAAAAAGTCTGAAATCTTCCTGATAATATTAATAATAATATTTTAGTTATGCAGCACTTAATTAAAAACACTGTTTACAAAGTGTTTGACACATATTATAAACGAGCGCTGCCCACAGAACGAGGTGAAAAGAAAGAAGATGAGCAGACGAACTAAAAGTAAACAAACCAACAGGCAGTAAACATGTAAACAAACCAACAGGCAGTAAACATGTAAACAAACAGGCGGCGGCTGCTGTTTGTGTTTGAGGCCACTAGATGGCGACAAACGATCAGGAACCAGCCGAAGCCTCTGAGGAGAGAAACAAACCTCCAGCGTTCATCTGCTGAATCTCAAAAGTTTCTTTATTTTCGTTGGTGATTAAATTTTTTATCTAAATTAAATTTATTTGTAAAAACACAAACCAGCTGAGCAGCTCTCACAGAGGATTTATGTTTATTGTTGTTGTTGTAAACACATTTCACTAGAACTCGTTGACATGTTTGTGTTGCAGGATGCTTCTCCACGGACGCTGCTGCCGTGGAAACCGAGCCAAGCGTCTCCTGCTTTAACGTCGTTTGACTCTGAATTTGATTTCGTTTGCTCTTAAACATCTCGTTCATCTCTCCAGTGAAGCTCGTAAACCGCCTGTTTGTTCTGCACTTTATTTACTCCACTCACAACACAATCATCCCGCAGCTTCAGTTTAACTCGTTAAATTAAGTTTCCCCCCCCTTACGTGATGGCGAGCGTCAGCTGACCTGCCGTAAACGACCTCTGTGAGCTTTCCAGGCGCTAATCTGATTTTAAGTCTCTGCAGCTTTTAAAGTGTCGAGTTAAACGTGTTAAATATTCTGCTCACAGTTGTTTTTATGTGTTTCCGTCGTTCTTCTGCCTCCTGTGTGAGGCTTCACCTCGCCGTGTGACCTCACAGGCGACCACCGTACCGCTTCGGATTCAGAGTGACGTCATGCGGACCGGGCGCTCTCTCTCCTGGTCGCGTGTGTGTGTTTCCTGTTGGGGACCGGAGGAACCGAGCGGCCTCAGGCGGCTCTGAATCAGCTCAGTGTTGAAGCTCCTGACAATGATCCCATTGTGCTGCGAGCTGCACGCTGAGACACTTTCCACCTGTGTTTTCTCTCTGAGCTCACACACTCTCTCTCTCTGTGTGTGTGTGTGTGACCTGCAGATGGCGCAGTCCCAGAATAAGGTCTACCTGAACGCTGAGAGCCTGGTGCTCAACCTGCAGGACAGCGACAACTACAAGTGAGTCCGCCAGTAAACACTCATCATCAGCAGGTTTACAGTCTTCAGCTGAGCCAGAATGTGAAAAATAAGCAGACACACGAAACGTTAAAACGACCCGAAACGACCTCGAGCAGCCTGAGAGAAACATTTCAGTAGATTTGAGTAGAAACTGTTTGAATTTAAGAGTTTTATTTCATCACAAACAGTTAAAAATAAAGTGTGAACGTTTACTATTAATCATCTCCCAACAATTAACACTTCAACACATAACTAACAAACACTTTAATGAATAACTGGATCTCAACTTCAACTCTAAAAATGACAGAAAACACTCAAACATCAAGCTGATCACTAATCAATACCAAACAATCCCCAACTGTGACAAACAGATACTACAGACTCTTCCTTTTTTCTTAAAATGATAAATGCAAAATGTCTTTTTAGTCCCAAAGAGCCTCTTTTTGTTATTAAAGCGTCTTAAATGAACAGATTTAAAGTTAAAGGAGCGTTCTGACGTTTTAATAAATCCTCTTCATCAAGATTGTTGAATAAATAACAAACAACATATTAATCTATTTGTTTTTGTTTATTTTATGTTCATATTTCTTAAGTTTTAATTTGTAATTGTGTGTCTTTTGTTTTTCCAGTTTGTCGCTGGCGAGGAAGTAAGCAGCCGTCTCGTGTCCTCGTCTGTCAGCATTCCTTCACTTCCACTTCTGCAGAAAGAAAAAATCTCTCCGGTTCCTTCTCTCACCTCTCGGCTTCTGTCGACTCCACGACGGCGGGTTTTTTTTTTTATTTCCTGCCGCAGTTTATCTGTGAACCAGTCACGTTTACAGGCCTCAAAAAAAAACACCAAACAAACAACAACAGAATTTTGAACTGAGGAGTGTCGAGCTGTTTTATTTTGAAAGGTTCCTCTGGTGGTGATGAAGGTCATCAGTTTACACTTCATCATCAGTCATGATATGTGAGTTTCAGTAGATGCGGCACGAGCGTCACGCAGCTCTGCTTCCTTCCTCTACTCGCAGCTACGCCTTTAAAAAACTCCAGTAAAATGTTTAACAGTGGTTAAAATAAAGACGTCTGCGCTCCAGAGGTGGTCCGACGCAGCACTGGAAGCTCGTCAGTCTGTTTTTTTTTCTACATTTCACATTAAAATGCATCAAATCAACAATCCGGTAGTTAATAAACCAGCTTCATGATCACCAGCAGCAGGTAGAAAACGCTCCTCCGTCCCGCCAACGCGCCCGAATCATCTCCAGACAAGCCGAGTTTGTTTACAGTGAGAGTTCCCATCCTTCATCATCATCTTCATCATCCTTTAAGGTCACATTGAACCGTGCAGGAGGTTTAAAATCCTTCACCATCATCAGAGGAATCTTTCTCTCACTTCTCCAAACAAAACAAAAACATTCATTTTGGTTTTTTTTTACAGCTACAAACACGTTTAAAGCTCGTTAATTAACATGCGGAGGAGATTTTTTTACCTCTTCAGTCTCAGAGTACTGAAGAGATGATGATGATGATGTTGTTATTGTGATTATTGATTAGGCAACTAGAAGAACGGCTCTAACAGCGTCTCTTGTTATTATGTTATATGTTTATTTTATGAATAAATATGAATGTGAAGAATCTGTATCATGAAAGAAGCATAAAAAAAACGAGCTTTTCTTTATGAGGATTATTTTCTGCTCATTCAGAGAAAATATTCAGCTGCACACTCACATTAATCACAATGATCAGTAGGGCTGCAACTAACTATTATATTAATCAATTGTCTTTTTTGGTCTTCAGTTCATAATAATCAGTGACAAATGCCTTAAATGTCAAAAATATTCAGTTTAGTGTAATTTACTATAATTCAAGACCAAGAAAAGCAGCAAATTGTCACATTTGAAGAATCTGAAATCATCATGAATTTTACAAAAACGATTGATTATCAGAATAGTAGCAGATTAATTTTATTTCAGCTGATTAATTGTTGCAGCTCTAATAATTATCTTTATAATATAAGTGATAAAAAGGCCGTCAGACGCAGTGAACCTGCAGCTTTTCACCAAACAATAAGACTTTTTATTAACAGGGTTTCTTTGTGTTCACTTTGCTGCAGCGAGTCCAGTCGTCAACGGTAACGGCTCCAGACGAGCAAAGTTCAGCCTGATGAGAAGCTGCAGCTCATAAAAACACAACGACTGTCAGTTAGTGAACTTTAGAAGCTGTCGTGCCTGTTAGCAGTCTTTATGCTAAGCTAAGCTAACCGACTGCAGCTTCTACAGTGACTATGCATTTTTTAAAAATATATTTATTTTACAAACAGAAGGTGAAACAAACCCTCACAGCGGCTTGTACGAGACTCTTTAAAACGTGTCCTACTGTTAGAAAAGGATGAAGCGTTAACAGCAGAGTCTCCTCCAGCAGGTGGCGCTACAGCTCCACGCAGCTCTGTGTGTTTTAGCCGTACAGAGCAGAGAGCTAGCGGCTAGGCTAGCACTTTCAAACAGTTTAAAGTGATCAGTTAGCAACTGTTTTCATCACCACATCGTCCTGTATGTTTGACTTTGGTTTAATCAATAAGCAGAAATTGATCAGAAAATCTGCTAATATTTCTTGGACATAAAATTTTCCCGCCAGAGAAAGTTATTTTTGGCGTGCGGTGTCGACCAATCAGGGGCCTCCAGGAAAATTCAAACATATACACACATACAGATTTCACATTTCTGTATTTATGGATCATTTATTAGAGTAACAACTGAAATTTATACACAAACAACAATAACAAAAACAGTTTTCATTAAAATATGTATTTCACAATGAAGGAAATGTGGGACAGACGACGCCAATGATTAAAGAAAAGACGACAAACAACAACAAATGTGATTATACACAACAGCACACACACACACATTTATATATATACACAAGAACACAAAGTCATTAAAATAAAATTAAAATGAATTGTCAGAAAGGAAACCTTGTAGCTTTTATTAAGGAACTGTTGGTCAGTAAACATTGAAAATTTAAGTCCGTTTAAAATAAAAACTGTATTTTAGTTGAAATAACTGTTACATCTGTAGAGGTCAAGGGTCGTATGGATAGACAGATGTTTGTAGACTCCACATGTCTTCCTGTTTACGCCAGAGAAGAAGAAGAAGAAGAAGAGAGCGCCACCTAGAGAGAGCGTAACCAGCGTTACCTCACACTGCAGGACCAAAAAAAGCAGTTTTGGTTGCTGTGACGACAGACGGCAGAGCAGCAGGTGAGTTATCGATGAGGTGTTTGTGGATCAGAGCAGGAAGTCGTCGTCGTAACGGTTCGCAGCGGCTTTTGTGTTTCGTAACACCTGAATAAGCGTTTCATTGAGTAAAGCTGCTGCTCGGCCTCCAACTGAACACGGACGCTGTTGAGTCATTCTGTTTAATACCAGCGAGTATTTATGTCAGACGGCCTCACACACACACACACACACACACACACACACTGTTATCTTTAGCTTTTGTTACAGCTGAGCTCATATTCTGTCTCCTGAAGGTTGAAACACTAAATGGAATTTATATTGAATAAATATCTTTTTGTTCACATTTATATCTGAGTGCTGACTTTCTGTCTCTTCCACAGATCGTTTAAAGGTTTCTTCTTTAAAAAATGTATTTAAAAGTTTATCTGAAGCTTCAAACAACTGTCAGAGGAAAGAAAAAGACTGTAAATGTGTCATAGATCCACTTGACAGCGAGGAAAACAGGCTGATCTGATCCTTTAAGGTCTTACATGTTGCATACGAGAGGAAATATCGGATGTCTCCAGAGAGCACGTTTGACCCTGGATGTTTGTCCATGAGAGTCACTTTGAATTAAAAAATGCATCTGTGGCCCCTCCGACACCTGCAGGAAGACGGAGACGAGAGAAAAGAGAGAAGTGAAAGTGAGATACAAGAAAAACAACATAAAGAAAAAGAAAAATAAGAGTAAATGTAAAGAAAAAGGAGGGAAATAAATCTGTAACCTCGATGCTTTTTGGCTCTAAAAACGTCACATCAGGTGCTGAAATGCAGATGATGTTTAATGACAGGAAGACGTATGTGTGTGTGTAACGGATGTAATTTAACGTTCATATACTTGAGGTGTCGGGGTCACCTTGACTGTTGTATGTAAATGTGACTGTTGCAGACTGTCGAACACACACACATGACAGGTGATGAATATTCATGTAAACAAGCAGCTTGGATCCTTTCCATACATGATGTGCTTTGGCTGAAACCATTGCATCATGTGTGTGTGTTTTTATTTAACAAAGAAATACTGATAACCAACAAGCTATCAGCTCCTCTCGGGTTTATAAACCAGATGTGTTGCAGCAGTTTGCAGAGTGAAAGATTAACGTGTCATAGTTACAACATGGACTGTTGTTTTCCACGTTACATGAGCATCGAGGAGCAAATCCATCGATGACGTTGCTCACTTCTACACTTGTGAGTTCACCAGAAGAAGACAGAGTCATCTTTCTCTCCAGGGTTTTGTAGACCTCTGCGGCTGTGCAGCAGCAGCAGCAGCAGCGGCGGCGTCTCAGCTCGCCGCACACATAGACTTCCACTTCTGTAAAATGTCATGACGATGTAAATGATGCAACAGCAACGACTCCGCAGCTGTTCAGGAGTTCAGGGGTCAAAGGTTATTAGGGTTTGGAGAGATTTGAAGATGCTCGCAACATGTCTACGGGAGAAACACAACGCCTTTGATAAGTTAGAGTCGATTCATTCATTGATGTGAGTGCTTTTTTTTGTTTGATTTAATATTTATAGCCTATTAACATTTATAGCCTGAGCTCATCTAGATGCTCTGGATGGCAGCTTTCCGTCCAGATGTTGCACAGATTTTCTAGAAAACTGTCTAGAAAACAATCCTCTCCTGTTGTGTGTTGTATCGATGGCGCCGGTAAATCATCGCAGAAGAAGAGACGACGTCATTAAAGGGGCGACAGTCGAGGCTCGAATGATGGAAAACCATGTGGAGAATGTTTCAGATCTGATGTTCTCAGCTTGTTTAAGTCACATGATTCATGTACGTCATCATTTATTCACTCAGTCTGTTTGTATCTGCTGCTACTGCTTTTACACCTCAGAGAAGAAGAACAACTAAGCATCAAGTGGTCGATTGGTTAAAACACGTCTTCCACACGTCTGTAACGTCCTCGCTTTGATTCAGACAGGAACGTTTGTTGCATGTTGTCCACCGTCTCTTTGTCTCTGCATTTCCTGTCTGTATCTATAACATCACCATCAAATAAAAGACAAATTGAGAACAAAAAACAACTTTTTGTGGCGTTTCTGGATTGTGTTTCCATATTAATGCACAAGTATAAAATGCCAATAAAAGCTAGTAGATGGAAACACACTTTAACCATTTCCACATTAAGCCGTCCAACCGCTTCTTCTTCTTCTCTGTTTTGTCCAGAATAAAATGGCGTCCAGAGTGTGTAAGTGTGAAGGCTTGGCGTTGTCGTGTTGTTGTGGTGGCAGCGCAGTGTTTCATTGGAAGACGAAGAAGAAGAACCACAACAACAACAACAATGGCGGACGGCTTTATTGTCTATCCACCGGTTTTCTCTGTTCACACTGTTGGAGTCTGCCGCAGTAAACTGAACGTCAGGAAACTCTCTGCTGTTTCTTCTTCTCTGGTTTTTCTGTGACTGACTTGTTCATCTGTCTTCTGCACAGTAGGAGGAGAACGACGACCCGTTTCGACATTTTAACGCGGATGGACGTATCTGCAGAAACTCTCATCTGTGGACGCAGCTCATTGGTCTGCATGAATAAAACCAGGACCAGAACAAGACCAGGACCAGAACAAGGCCAGGACCAGAACAAGACCAGGACCCTGAAACTGACGCAGCGAAATGGAACTCCGCCATCTTTTCATTTTCAGCTGTTTTTGTTCTGTCACATGAAAAAGGCCTGTTTGTCTTTACAGTCTGCACCACATACTGACCCTCAATGTGACCCACACAACTGAAAGAGCTGCAACTAACCATTATTCCCATTGTCGATTAATCTGTCGCCTATTTTCCCAAGTAATCAATTGGTTGTTTGGTCCATAAAATGTCAGAAAATGATGAAAAAAATGTGGATGACGTCATGAAATGTCAAATATATTCAGTTTACTGTCACAGAGACTAAAGAAAGCAGAATATATTCACATTTGAGAAGCTCAATCGGAGATTATCTTTAAAAAAAAAAAGACTTAATTAATTAACAAAACAGTTTAATAGTTCACAACTAATCGATTAATTGTTGCAGCTCGACTGAAAACTTGACAGAATGACCAGAAAGGCGGCTCCGACTGTCACCAGCGCTGCGCAGTAATCAGTATCCACTCATCAACAGCTCACTAACACTGATGATTTGAGGCCTTCAGCTAATTTTGTCGGTCACGTGACCTTCATCATATTTGTCCCCGGAGTCCTCCTCCTCCTCTTCCTCTTCCTCTACAGGGTTTAAACAAAAAAAAGATAAGATGGCTGCCGAGTTATTTATAGCCCGGGCTGCAGTTCAGGCTGAGCTGCTGCACTGCAACCTAAAAAACTGCAAAGACAGGGGAGGAGGGAGAGAGGGAGGGGAGGGGAGGGAACGAAGGGGGGGGAGGGGGGAGGGGTGTTGGAGTCTATTGTGTGAGCGACACAAAGCGAGCCACCGTCCCTCCATGTTGAGAGAGGCTGCTGTTCTTCTCTACATAAGAAAGAGGAAGGAGGAGGAGGCGGGTGCAGATTTAAACCTCAGAGGGGATTTTTTATATTCAGGGAGGTTGGGAGGGGGTGAGGACAGGGAGGAGGAGGGGGGAGGAAGAAGAGGAGGAGGAGGGGGGGAGGTTATAGTACAGGCGGGTGAATATTCATGCAGGGTTTTTTTTTTTTTTTTTGAAAAAAAGGAAAAAGAGGGGGCTGGGAGATGGAGGGAGCACGGGATTGGCTGGCGTTCCCCGCCCCTCACACCTCACAAGCCTGCCCGTCAGCCGGCCAATCAGGAGGCCTCTGCACCGTTTGAAAGATGCCAGAGAGAGAAAAAGAGAAGAAGAAGAAAAAAAAGAAAAAAAAAGAAAAGACAGATGATAAATGTGCTGCTGGTGTTGATCTGCAGCAGCTGCAGTTTGTAAAGACAGAAACATGTTTTTTTTTGTTTTTTTTTTTTTCTAAATCTGGTCTTTTCAACAGAAGAAAACCTGCAACGCTGCTTCTTCACGGCGCCATATGGTCCCGCATGATGTCACTGCTCCTGATGGATTAGAGACTGCGAGATGACACCTAAAAAAAAAAAAAGAAAAAAAAAAAAGAATCCTCTCACGTCTGCGTTTGCTCACATATTTATACTTATTTTCACAGTCGGACGCTCGTCTCCGGATAACAAAGCCGACAGAGCGCAGACAGGTAGAGCTGGAAGGGGAGTCGGGCCTGATTAATTCACCCCTGGAGCTGTGAAAACACCCTCCTCCACCCTGCCCGAGACACCCTCTCATCAATCACGTCATCAATTAAAGGGGATATTAGTATGATATGACTCTTTATGAACACCTAGTGGCAGCTGTGGGGAACTGCAACCTGCAACACGTCCTCAACACGCCCTCAACCCAAATTATCTAGAGAAAAAAAGTAGTATTTTTTACACAGATCGCACAGATTGAAACCCTCATCAGGAGGCTGATAGAGCAAGAAACAGAAGACACTTTCTTTTATTTTAATGCCCAAGATGTTTGACACACATACATAGCTAAATAAATATATATATTATGCACACAAACATAACAAAATCAAGGTGCAGAGTGCAGGAAGGTGAGTCAGTGTGAGAACAACTAGAGAAAAGAGCAGCAACCTGAGGCTTCTTCTTCTTCATCATGACCACATATCATAAATCTAACCCCTCTATCTGTCCTTCCCTGTCCTTCCCGTCATGTCCTGTGTTGCGTCTGTGCTGCAGCAGCTCTCCCTCTCAGCTTCCTGCAGCAGCAGCAGCAGCAGCAGCAGCAGCAGAAGTCAAATGCAGCCAGTTTTTTGCGGTGACCTCGTTTTTTGCTCCACTTCATCAGCGCCTTTTAATCTTTCCGCTGGTTCCTGCTTGATCTGCAGTGCATGATTGCAAATTCGCTATTAAGAGCAGAGCAGAGGAGAGGAAGGAGGAGGAGGAGGAGGAGGAGGAGGAAGGAGGTGGTGGTGGTGAAGAGGGGAGGGGGTAGGCTGCAGCTTTAGTGAGACAGATCACACACACATGCTAACACATGCTCACGACTCCGCCCCCCTCCCCTCCCCTCTCCTCCCCTCCCTCCGCCCTCCCCGTCCTGTTTCCACGGTGCAAAAACAAGGACGGATTACCGTTCATCTGCTCCATCGCCATGGAAACACTGACCTCACACTGTGGTGACCGGCAATCTGGGCTGGTCGCCATGGCGATCCGCTGCCGGTGCTGTTCTGTGTCGTGCCGGGGTGGGAGGGGAGGGGGGGGAGGCTGAGGGGGAGATGCTGGGTAGTGACGCCGGCCCTGCAGCTCTCCGCAGTGTCGTCACAGGCTCTGCTGTCATGTGACCAGCAGAGGGCGCTCAAGATGACGATAGGTGCAAAATAAATGACAGTCAGCGGGAGAGTCGCTCACTGTTAGTGCTCACTTTGTGACACCAACAACGAGTCAGTGTTTATGTAGATGCATCAAAGACACGTGAACAAAGAGAGATGTGAGATTCTGTAAGTCGGTCAGACCGGAGCGAAGTGCATTCAGCATGAACAACAAGAGTCAAGAGGAAAAAATGTCAGTAAATGTTTCCTCCGACATGTTTTCATTCACATTTTGATGAAGTTTGTTGAGTTGAAACACAGACAGTCCGAAGAAATCACAAGTCGACGTCTATGTAAAAGTAAAATGCCACAAAATTTCCATACAACTGTTTTTTTTTTACATTTAAACCGTTAATAAACTTCAATAGAAACACAGGAAAGTGGAGTTTTTCTTCTTGTCTGAGCTGTAAAAGTATTTGTGTGCATGGAAAGCAAATGTAAACGGACTGAGTGAATCATGTGACTTAAACCAGCTGCAAACATCAGATCTGGGATGGAAACCTGGCTAATTAGCATAAATGTAGCTACAAGCCATTTTTAAACTTCACATATAATCTTTTTGTTCTCCTCTAAAGAACAACATTTGTGACAGCGACTTAAATCTGCACTAATAATTAACAATAGTGAAACTAACTAACTAACACACAACTCTGTGTTACTGCTGCTACAGTCTGCTAACTTGCTAAAGTCTCAACACAACTTTCCCACTGTGCTGTTTGTTGGACTTTCACATAACTAAATGTCTCAGTTTAAGATGAAGGGGCTTCAGTGATGACACCAAGACAGTCAGGGTGGGTCACACTATAATGAAGTTTTATTAAAACCAATTAAAAATCTATAAAACAGTCAAACCAAAGCCAGAGAAGGGAGCTGATAGACAGTCACACTGCGGCCTGGCGTCCACCAACCACGCTGAGAGAGACTGGGAGTGTACTGTCTGTACAAACAAGACAGAAAACACCACAAACAAAACAAACAGACCGAGTAATGCGCCTCTAAACACCCAAAACTATCAAAGACGAGTGAACTCCCAACTGGAGGCCACCACCAACCACAGTACTGGAAGGAAGAAGAAAACCTAGTTTAAAAACCTCTAAAGGCAATAAATAAATGTGAAGAACAATGATTACAAACTCAACTTAAACCTAAACTAAGCGGGTAGCCAGTTCTGCCTGGAAGAACACAAAAACAGCACCATTACTTTTCTTAAGGTCAAACTCAGGCTATTTCCCGATTCATACAACATCCTAACCAGATAATAAATGTTAAAATGATCCAATATTTCAGCAAAAATCAAAGATATCAGAACGTTGTTTCTTCTTCTTTCCTCTTGTAAACAGTAACAGTGAGTAGAAGGTAGATCTCAGCAGGTTGATCCTGAATAACAACAACCTGCAGGATTCAGAGGAGCAGCTGCTGCAGAGTGATAAGACCTTCAGAAACGTCACATTTCAACAAAAATCAAAGATTAGAGAGAAAAGTCTTCTTCTTTCCTCTCCCATTAATCATCTCACGACCCCTCAAATTTATCTGCTGACCCTTTGGAGGGGCCCCGACCCCTAGGTTGGGAACCAGTGGACTAAACTAGCTAACTGTATATAAAGTAGTGTAAACTAGCTCCACCTCCAGCAGCTACAACAGTAACATGCTGCTCTAACACTGATGCTTCAGTGTTAATAATCTAATACTTTTACTGCAATACTTTAACTACATCAAGCTCATAATACTTACAAACTTTTACTGGAGTAAAGTGTCTTCATTTTTCTTCCACCACTGAAAATATGTCTTTATAGAAGAAGTTACAACTGTTGACAAACTGACTGTGCATTAATAAACCCTTTAAAATGTCCTTATATCTGTTGTTAACTACATTATTCTGTGTATTAAACCCTATTAAGTGTAATTCAGAGAACTTAACGGTAAGTGTTACCAATAATTATTATGACTGTGAGCAGTGAGTCAGAGTTAAAGTTGTCCATGCATTTTAGAAATATACTGAGCAGACAGTGTTTTGTGGATAAAAGCAGAGAGCAGTAGGAGAGACAGCAAAGGCCTCTGGGAAACTGACTCTCCTTCACGCTCAGCAAACACCGTCATCATCAACACATCCCCGCAGTTAACTGTGAGACTTCAAATGTGCTTTCATCCTGTAGCAGGAATAAAAAAAAACCACGTCTCCGTCGTAAAAAAACGGCACCATGTTTGCATTGTTACTGTCTCACCAAGGACGTGACGGTGAGAAGACATCCCCACCTCGGTATATGAAGCCTCTGTTCTTCATCTTTTTACATCCACACCCACCAGTTTAATTCATCTGAACCTCACAGGAACTGTGAGGGTTTTTAAATTCGAATCATGTCATTAGTTGCTGAAATGAAGTGAGTGGAGGAAGTCGGATCCTTCAGCGACTAAAGCTGTCAAATAAATGTAATGGAAGAGCGTGGAAAAGGACATTATCGCCCTCTGAAATGTAGAAAGTAGCATCACATGGAAATACTCCAGTACAATTACTCTAAAATTGTAGTTAAGTACAGTACTTGAGTAAATGTGCTTAGTTACTTTCCACTACTGGCAAGATTTGACTTTTAATGGAAGTTGGACATTTGTTGTATTTAAGTAGCAGTTTGAAGGTTCAGGAGCAGACTGCAACTGCTTTTCTTCAGTGTTTTTACATTGATGTGTTGTGACTTTAACTGCAGTAAAGCATCTGAATACTACTTCCTGAATCTTGCTTTATTTTAAGACTCATGAGCGTTAGATACAGAAGTTGAGAAAAGCCACATGACTGCCATTTTTCTGAATTACCGTTATCTCACAATCACGAGTTAATTATTTATAGATAATCAAGAAATGTCTTATTAATTATAGTGTTTACTAGAGATCAGTAGAGTATCAACACCGACTTTATTAATGACATCTGTGTCACGGCCAAAAACCAGGTCGATTAACTCCTGGTGGCAACATGATGGGATGTTTCATGTATCAAACAATACATCTCAAGCGTTTTCAAGGACAGTCAGAGAATAAAAACCAACATCTGAGAGATTTGAAGCCACCTGAAGGCTTCTTGTGCTTGATCTAAGTAGTTGAGTTATCCATGTGAGGGAGACAGGAAAGAACAAATAAGAATGAGCTCCACCCGTGATAAATCTCATGATAAATTATCTTGTTATCTCGAGAAAAAGGCCTTTCGTTTTTCTCAAGATAACCAGATAAATTAGATCTGAAGATAATGGCATTAAAAAAAAAAACTGACTGCAAGCGTGGACGTTTCTTTGCCTCCATAGATAGACCTTCTTCACAGATTTCTACCGTCACAGCTGACAGTGAGAAAGCTTGGGGTCAGAGGTCACGGCACCCTGACAACAGCCCCCTGCTGAGAGCCGGGGCCTCATCAGGATCAGGGAGTCCGTTAGTCCTGGTGCGTCTCTGCTGCCTCCTCTCTGATGTAACTGTGCCGCTCTGCTGCTCATTTTCTGATCCGATCGAGCTAATTAACCTGCTTCTGCTTTTTTTTTTTTTTTTCCCTGCTCCCCTGTTTGCTGGTGGAGGTCCGCGGGGGACGATCGGGAGCCGGCGTGTCCCAGTTCATGGAGACGCACGCCCTCCATCCAGCTCCGGTTTTTCGTTCAGCGGCTCCTGAGTTAAACAAGCTTTTCTCCCTCTGTCAGACTAACGACTGCAGGCCAAACACTTGAGCCGCTGCTGTGAGTTTGTCTTTGAACTGCTGTGTGTGTGTGTTTTCTTTTTTTTTTTAAAGTCTGTGTCTAATAGTCTTAACAGCCATTTAATGTAAAGTAGCTTCCTCCATGTCACTGACTGGAGGCTCCTGATTGATGGGACTCTGGTGTGTTGCTGGGTTGCGATGCTCTGATAGCGTTTATTTATACCGCAGGCGCAAGAAAACGCTGGTTTCAAACACACTTTGAAGATTTGAACACAGCTGACCTTTGTCTCTTTGGTCTGCGTCCACCAGGTGTCATTATTCTCTTCTGTTGGTTGGAAACATGTGACCCCAGTTCCTCGAAACCATTCGAATCAGCCGTTAAATGTATTGATTAAAGCAGCAGTAAAGCATCACCTGTTGTTTCCATGGTCATGTGTCCCACGTCTCTAATGTAACATTTCACCCCTCCCCAGTACGTAGACCTGCTCCCCACTGGTTTGTAATAACACGATGAAGCAACAATCACAGTGTCTGTATGAAGGAAACCTGATTCTATGTTCCACTGCTCCCCATTCAATTCAATGAAAGTTGTTAAATTTCACATGTTGCTGTGTTTGTAGTGATTGTTAAAAGGTAAAAGTCTTTTTTCACCATGCGTGCATCACATGATCTTCCTGCACAGATTCATTATTTCACTCATGATGAACCAGAGATATCACGTTTTTTTTTTTTATCCCACACATTCTTCCTGCCGCCTACATTTCCCACAATGCAGCTTCATGCCAGTAACTACAGATACAGCCTGGTAACCTCACTTCTTTCTCAACTCCAAACCACCAGATTTCTTTTTTCCTTTTCAAACTTTTTGTCGTCACGCCTGAGTGACGCTGACTCATCAGTGACATCATCAGCTCTGGAAACACCCCGAAGTGGAAAATACCTGCAGTTCACCTTTAACGCCACAAACCCACATCAGCCCGGCGTGGGAAAGAAGCTCAGCTGGTCGCCGACGCACAACCTTCATAATGTTTTGTTGTTAATTAGTCAGAGGCGTGTGGTTCATTAAGAGCTCCTGCTACTCCAAATGTGAATGTGAGCTCATACATGATTACAGAGACTTGCCGTTTGTCTGTGTGCTTTTCCTGGTGGCCCCTGATTGGTTGACAGCACACGTGAAAAATGGCATGTAAAGACAGATAAAATGGGTCTTTGTGGTATTGTGGTGACCGCTGTACAGTAAACGTGGTTGCTAAGTGACCACCAGACGATACTTTATAAACCAAGGGTGTCAAACTCATTTTCACCGAGGGCCACATCAGCTCTCACAAGGGCCACATGTGACTTTTAAATGTAACTGAATGTAAAATAAAACCTTATTCAAGTTATAAATATTATATATATTTGCATAGATTTACCAAAAATGTTTGCTTGTTGCTTTGTAATTATAAAATAAAACCTTTTTTTTTAATTCTTGGACAATTTGTTGTTTTTCTTGAAGGCTATTTTTGGCACTTAGCTCCGTGTTTGGTGTCCAAATGCCGACGTAGATCGTCTCTTTGACCACAGAGACGCCTCATAAGGCAAGAGACATACCGGTTTTTGTGTTTCTGGACATTTTGGGCTCATTATTTATATTTCTCAATTCCACTTGTTGGGAAAATCGCATCGATGTGGATACATTGTGGTCTAGTGGCAAGAAACATAATCGGCATGCATTGTGGGAAATGTAGTTTTCAGTCAATGACTTATTTATCTTTTTATAATCAGACCGTTTTCTCTCCTTTGAGTTTGACACATATGCTTTAAACCTTTAGAGACTGTTAGCCTAGCCGCTAGCCACCGACAGCGGTAGCTCTCTGCTACACGCTAACGGCCGTAGCTCCACCTTTAAATTAAATCCCTCTAATCAACATAAATGAATAAAAGTCATTGAACTAACATCATATTCCCTCAGACAGCAGTGACTAATGCAGCCAGTTGTTGTTTTTGAGTCTGTTTTCATCATCTTTAAAACGAAAGCTGCAGAGAACTGGAGCAGCTCGAACCAGGTTTTCTCTTTGAAGCAGGAAACGAGGAAATCTGACCTCAGATCAGCAGACGGTCGGCCTGAGCTCGCTCGCTGCTGCGGAGTGAAACTGATGAGCTGCAAATTCACCGTTCACGTCTCTGCGTTCAGCTGACACAGCAGCCGACCTGAACATTACTCATAAACAGCTTATTATCTGATTGGTTCATTGATCGTCGTTCAGCTGCTTTCAGTGTTTTCCCCAAAGCTCAGATTATCACTGAATGAATGTACGATGAACAGCTGTGTGTTGGTAGTATTGTATTGGTTTTTATTTCCATGCAGACACCCGGCAGGTGAACACTTGTCATGATGTTTCAGTGACTCTGTGCGCTCTGAAACGGAGGAGCTGTGGGAAACGTGGCCTCCAGCTTCGCTCTCACAGATGAAACCCGAACCTCGTCTCGTCTTTTGGACTTTCGACTTTTGTTTTCTCTTGAGGTTCTTTGTCATTTTAACCAGCGAGCAGAGGCAGGTGACAGAGAGAGAGAGAGAGAGAGAGGGGGGATGGAGAGAGATTATGGTTTCAGGTACATCAGAAAGCAGCAGGAAACTATTTGTGGGCAGAGGGGTTTTCCAGCTGAATGCTCTCACAAAGTTTCCCTTTAAAAAACACCACAAACAGATCTCAGCTCAAACCGCCGCCTTCCACAAAATACCTACAGCTTTTTTTATTTTACATCTGAGTCACAGCATTTTTTTTTTTTATCAAATATCACCTCCTAAACACTGCTGCAGCCAAACAAAGCCGCTGTAACCCCCACCCCGGTGCCCTCAGACGCGGCTTTAAAGGAGCAGTCCAACATTTTAAACACTTTTAAATGAAGTTTTAAAAGCCAAATATCTCCTGAACTTTTTATTGATCCTCAGTTGAGAAAGACAGAGCTCATCAAACCCTAGAACCTGTTTAATCATCTTAATCATCTTTTCATGGGGAAAAGTGTCGTGCAGAAGCCGAGAGGGTCCGACTCTCGCTGCCACAGGAAGCATAAAATTCATAAGAATAAACTTTTCTAATAATAATCTAATAGATAAATGATTTATGCTGCTACATCTTGTATGTTAACAGCAAACAGGAATCAAATCTTATTAGTTTTAAGTGTTGGTTTAGTTGTGTGTGGAGCAACTTTTACACAAACACTGACTTAATTTATTTTAATATAAGATAACATGACTCTACTTCTAAAGGATCATTTCCTGCTTTGCCACGCTGAACGTTGTGAAATTAAACTTCAGCACAAAGTCCAGAGGTTGTGATACGATATGTGACATGTAGCTAGTGAAGCTGTAAACGGGACGGCGCTCCTGCACATGCTCAGTGGCGTCTCGCCTCACGCTGAACTACTCACTGAAACACGCGGCCGCTGTTATTCGTCTTTGGAGCCGTTTCTAAACAAACTAACGTGACCAAACTCCTCATGATGAAGGAGCTGATGTGTTTTTAACAGTTTCTGTCCGATGGCTATCCTATACAAACACGATACTCGCTAGTAGATCAGAGCAGTCGGCTCCAAAATGTGAGATATGTAACAATAACAGCAAATCACCAGACTGAACCTTCAAGTCTCCTCTCTAACCTTCAGTCTCAGATCACTGACGTTGCAAGGACAGCAAAGGTCAGAGGTCACGGCAGCCAGAGAAATGGAGCGAGGGCGCTGCTGGAGAAATGAGATGAAGGTGAGAGCTGAAGGGTTTTTTATTATTTCTGATGGACGTTAGGACCCAGAGGAAACAATCAGTGGTCTTCAGTCTGCAGCTTTATGAGACTCAGGAAATGCATCTCAGGTTACCTCCTCCCCCGACACACACACACACACACACACACACACCCTCCCTTCTTTACGTATGTGTGTGTGTGTGTGTGTGTGTGTAGGAGTCAGACATGGCGGAAGGAGGTCGTATCGATTGATAAGCTCAGCCTTGGTGAGGTCGAGCTGCAGCGGCGCTTTCTTCCTCTCAGCAGATCTTCATGTTAAATTTCTGCACTGTTACATTAAAATCGCAGCAGAATGAAGAGTTTTTAACAACATGAGTAGAAATAAAACAGACCTGTGTGTGTGTGAAGAGAAGAACATTACATTCCCTTGTTTCTTGCTTCATTTCATTTAATTGTTCTTTCACCTTGTTTTTCTACTCTGTGTGTTTTTTGTTTTCATTAAATCTCATGTACAGACTCAACATGTTCTCTCGATACCGTTTGACGTCTCCACTCCGTCAAACGTGCAGCTTGACACTGATTTAACAGCGTCAGGTCGACGTCCAAGGGTTTACTCTAATGACTTTATTATTGTTTTGTCAGTGGAATATTTATGAGAGGTGTATAATTTATTACATTTCTCTTCATTCCTCTGTGGTAGCTGCTGTCCGTGTACCACCTGACCAGCTGTGAACGTCTCACCGACACTTTCCAACTTTTTCGTGGACGTCTCTCCGGCTCTCATCTTGTAAGGAAAGCAGCAGCAGCAGACCTGTGTGAATCAGTCAACTAATTTGTGAGCAGAGATTTGCAGATGTTGGAAGCGGGCTGCAGTAAAGCAGCGGGGGTATACGACTAATAATCTGCATGTGCTACTAAAACCACGGCAGCAGAAACCTCCTGCGGGGCCCCCGGGGCTAATGTTTTTACTCTGGGCCCCTACTGAGCCCCCCTGCTATAAAGGGTAGAGCTCTGGAGCTGAAATGATTAGTTAATTAACTGATTGACAGAAAATTAATTGGAAATAATCTTAATAACTGATGAATCATTTAAATAATAGTTTTAAGCAGCTTCTCGCATGTGAACATTTGCCAGTTTTCCAGTTTTTCATGATAATTAACTCAACATCTTTGTGCTTTTGAGTGTCAAGTCAGACAAAACAAGTCACTTGTATGTGTTCACTCGGGCTTCAGGGAATAATGATTCATGTTTTTCACTATTTTCTGACATTTCATACACTGAACAACCAATGGATTATTAGAGAACATAACTGTTAACGAGCTATGACATCTACATGAAGCCACTAAATCCTGAATCCTCAAATGCAACAGCAGGAGTTTCAGCTTGTTTCTGCAAATATCTGCGTCCACATTAAAACGCCAAAACAGGTAATTCTCCTACTGGGCATGTATGGAGGACAGATGAGCAGAAAACCAGTGAAGAAGAAACTGTCAGGTGAAAAAGGTTTTCCTGGCTGTAATCGTTCCTCCTGTTCATACTGGATATTAAAAGATCTCCTTTAAATCCACAGTGTGTCCAGATAGACATTTAAAGTGTGTGTGAAGCTTCTGTTCAGCTTCATCAGTCTGAGTTTAGTCATATCAAGTGGATATCTGACACATTTACAGTCTTTTTAGCATCAAATTCTCCTCTTTGTGTTTCCCTGTTGAGCTGCAGGTGGAAGTATAGAAACAAAAAGAGGGACTTTGCCACTAAAAAGACTGAAACGTTGAAAGATATCTACTGGATTTGACTCATTTGGATGCTGAAGCTTCATATTAGCTTTAAATAAACCTTTATGAAGGGATCTTCTAATGGTCTGTGTGAACAGGAGGGATTATTACAGCAAGAAAAACAGGCTTAATGTTCCTTTTGGCTCCTGACTGTTGTTTTAAGACACACTTGAACATTTCTGAACCTGTCCTTTAAAGTCTTTAAACTAGATATTGACCAGGACCACGAGATGGAGGATTTCACTGCTGCACATTTAGTTTGATGAATCAGGTTAATGATGATGGAGAGGAAACCTGGAGCTCCAGCCTCAGTGCCATGACTCTCCTCCAGTGTCACCGTACACTAGATACATCAGATCTACTGGTCAGAAACCTCCTGACTTCATTCCAGCTCTCCAGAAGATGAAATATTAATGACCCCCATGACCTTTCCTCTAGCGCCACCCTCAGGACAAAACTGAGCTTTTTAGCTCCACCACTGGTTAGACAAAGAACAGATAAATCATCAGGGTGTATCATTTTTATGTAGTGACTGTAATGAACAGTGCAGCCTCCAGGGGGCGCTAGCAGCAGTCTTATCATAAAGATTTATGTACTGCACAATAAATAATATCAATAAAACTTCCCCCAAATGAAATGTGTCTTATAGTGAGATCCAAACCATGAATAAAGAATAAATGATGACATTCCTGCTCTGCGCTGTTATTAAACATGTTATAATCATGTAATAACGTACATGTATGTGCTGCAGCAGCCTGTCAGTCATCACTTTCTCTGCTCTGACTGTGAGTCAGGCTCCAGCAGTCACAGAGGGGATTTCACTTTTCTGTTTTCAGATTTAATGCGAGGCTGCAGTGAAAAACAGGAAGTGTGCAGAGTGATCTGGGCCAGCCGACCTGTTTCAGAGCCCTTGGGCTGTCTCACAAATACACCAGCACTTCCTCATTCTTCACATTTCCGCCCCGAAGCCGACCGACGGCAAATATTTGTTTTTTATCCAGAACAGGAAGAAACTGAACACAGCCCGACTGCTGCTGCTGCTGCTGCTACTGCTGATGATGATGAGTGTGTTCACATGTTCCTCCACATGTTCAAAAAAAAAAAGAAAAAGAAATGAGACGACACAAATGATGAGAAAATATCCTGAAGGTGGCGTTGCAGCAAATGCTCCTCTGTCATCCGTTTGTTACATACAAGAGCTGTGACCTCATCAGACCAACATTAGCTCTGCAGTCATGTCTTTGTGTCCTCTGAGGTCACAGAGTCTCACGGAGCTCATATTTTCCTCCTCAAGTTCGTTTGTGGTGACTTTTTATTGAAATTGATGCATTTAGCACCATTAATGGTCGATAAATCTGATCATAAATATGATGTTTGTCATGCAAAATTATGCTTCTTTAACATTTCCTGAATATTAAATACTTTCAACTCTTCAGACTTTTATAAACCTCCTAAAAAAAAGGAACCTGGACAGGAAGAGAAAATGGCTCCTGGGTCGAAACATGGAAACACTTCTGTAGTTCAACCTCTGACGGGACTCCAGGAAGTCACTGGACGCCACCAAGAAGTAGTCCGACACACAGCCCCCGGTTTGTGAAGACCATTTAAAAACACGTAACGGTCTTTGATCATGTGACTCCAGAACGACACATGGGATTGTTTTCTAATCCGGCGCCGCTGTCAGCAGGATGACATCATCTGTCTGTAGCACAATAATGATGTTTTATGATGCAACAGCGCTGCGGTTAAAAGTTAGACCACTTTTTGTCGTCACGGTGACAGTAATAACAACCACCAGAGTTGAGGTTAGGGGGGTGACCATAGTTACAACTCGCTGTTGGAAACAGGAAATGATCAGCGTCTCCTGCCTCCATCCAGCCTCCTCCTCTGAATGAGATATAAACTGTCTCATAAATAAACGTCATGTGACCTGCAAAGACGATCTGTCACTCAAACTAACTGTAGGTCGTTTTTGGGCGACTGACATCAAAGACTCTTTTAACCATTTGGATGAAAAAATATTTTATCCGCTGAACAATAAAGAAGATTTTTTTTAACTCGTTTTCCCAAATTACGTCTCTGTTTCTGAATCAAAACAAAGATGGCCGCCTGTCTAGCTACCCGGATAACAAACGCAACTCGGACAAAAGTTTAAAAATCTTCTTTATCGTGCGTCAGACTGAATACGTTTTTTATCCAGATGGTTTTAAGAGTCTTTGAGGATTCTGTAAATACAGTCCGAAGTTTTTCACACATCTCAGGTTAATAATAAATAAATAAAGAAAGAAAGAAACAAGCTATAACATGTTAATTATGTACATGTAATTATTACGTTTACGTTTGTGTTGTTTTCTGTTATCAATGAATTTATTTTGTTATTTTATATATCTACATATTTTCTCTTGTAATCTAATTACATATTTCACGAGCTCCCGGCAGTGTTCACATCCTCATTTCATTTTTCTCACACTTTGAAAACTTTCTCTTTGGAAACTAAGGTCACGGCTAAACTAGCCATTTCCCCTTTTGTTTCCAGTCTTTATGCTAAGCTAAGCTAACAGGATGCTTGCTGTAGCTTCATATTTAACATACAGACGAATGGAAGAAGAATCAGAATCAGTCAGAAAGGAAATAAACCTCATTCCCAAAATGTCGACTCTTGACTTTAAAGAACTTCCTTAAATGAGCTGATTCATATGACAACAGGTGATATGATCTCATCTCATTGGTGGATTTTCAACTCACTTATTTTAAAAAAAACACATTTTTATCCTCATTAACTGAGAGAAAATGGTTCAAATGGAGACGTTCTGCTGTGTTAATGTGTTTCTGTCCGATTTGATTTGGTTAAAATTGTTTCTGAGTTTTAAAAATGTTCCTTTAAAACTCCTGAAAACCCGATTTAAACTCATCTGTAACATGAAATAATCAACAGCTGAATAAACAACATCACATTTAAAGCTCAGGGGTTTAAAACAAATCCTCTTCAGCTGTTATTTATGAAGAGCTTCAGACTTCGGTATGAACCTGCTTCATCTCTGATTGGTGAAGGTACCTGACATCATGTTTTTCCAGACAATACTCTATTCTACTATTCATGTAGAAACATGTCACACACAGCAAGAACCAGACAAAGAAAAATAGTTTTTAGGGTCTCAAAGTCATATTTTTCCATTAATATGTTTTTAAAAATCAAAATTTTCCCACTTATTTTAAGAGAATGTTATTTTTACAGCCTCAGCAGAGACAAACTGACTTACAGTATTTGTTGTCTACATGTTTGTGTATTTCTCAGGACTCAGCCCCATCGCCCTTCATCATCTCCTCCTCCTCCTCCTCCTCCTCCTCCTCCTGCAGTCAGGACTCCATGTATGGTCTGAGGGGAAACTTTCAAACCTCCAGCCACCAAAATCCCTCCAGCAGGGAGTGACTCTGCTTCCCCGGAGTCTCAGAGGGCGAGTCTTTTATTTTTAGAAACGCAGAGTTACTGGCTATTATGAAAAAGGGCGTGTGTGTGTTTGTGTGTGTGTGTGTGTGTGTGTGTGTGTGTGTGTGTGTGTGTGTTTCTCTCTCTCTCTGAGGAAAACCTGACATTGATCGATGGATCATCGTGTCTCTTCATGTTCGTCGGAACTTCGGTTTTTGGCCGTTTCAGCTGCTAAAATTTCTGGGAAACAGTGATTCAAAACATATTGAACTTCCTCTTTATGCAAACAGTAAAAGGTGGGAAGTATTACTGTACTTACTTTTATATTTTGGCAGACTTTCTAGTTTTCCTCCATCAAACCTCAGTCAGAAATGTATTTTTCCTCCGTTATATTCATCAGGCTGAAGTGTCTGTAGTTTCAGATTTTAACTAGTGTTGGAAAGTAACTAAGTACTTTACTTGAGTATTTCCATGTGATGCTACTTTCTACATTTCAGAGGGAAATATTGTACTTTCTACTCCACTACATTTATTTGACAGCTTTAGTTACTTTTCAGATGCAGATTTGACACAATGGATAATATAACAAGCTTTTAAAATACAACACATTGTTAAAGATGAAACCAGTGGTTTCCAACCTTTTTGGCTTTTGACGTCTTACAAAAAGCAGTGTGTAGTCGGGGTCACATTTCACATGTCTATGAGTTGTTAACAGCTCCACCAAATAGTGATTTTTCCCTCTAAACTTCTCACATGCTTTCATTTCAATAAATGTTCAAATGATCCAATGTTTCACACAAATCAAATATTAGAGAAAAAGTCCAATAACTGAAAACAGATTTGTGTATCAGAACTTTGTTTTTTCTTCTTTCCTCTCCCATTAATCATCTCACGACCCCTCAGATTTATCTGCTGACCCTTTGGAGGGGTCCCGACCCCTAGGTTGGGAACCAATGGACTAAACTAGCTAACTGTATATAAAGTAGTGTAAACTAGCTCCACCTCCAGCAGCTACAACAGTAACATGCACACAGCAGCTTCACTCCTGAATCCTGCAGCTTGTTTCCACTCAGATCCAGCTCTCTCAGATGGGAGGGGTTGGACTTCAGAGCTGAGGCCAGAGAAGCACAGCTGATCTCTGACAAACTGCAGTCACCAAATGTCAATAAAGAATAAATTGGTTAATAAATAGGTTGGGAACCAGTGGACTAAACTATCTAACTGTATATAAAGTAGTGTAAACTAGCTCCACCTCCAGCAGCTACAACAGTAACATGCTGCTCTAACACTGATGCTTCAGTATTAATAATCTAATGATGTCATATATAATAATATATCAGTCAGAGGGACCAAACCACTACTTTTACTGCAATACTTTAACTACATCAAGCTCATCATACTTATCTACTTTTACTTGTAATGGAGTATTTTTACGTTGTTGAATTAGTACTTTTATTTCAGTAAAGTATCTAAGTATAAGTACTTTCTCCACCACTGACAGAATGTGATGTAATCATTAATAATTAAAACCATTATCTGTCCTTCTCTTTTCTTTTCTTCATTGTTCTTCTGTTTTCCACATTGTTTTTCCATCATCCACTAATTTGAAAGCAGGGAAATTCCCAAAATTGGAGATACGAGGTTTTCCTGTTCCAGCCTGTGACAACACGCAGCACATAGGAGGTTTTTGTCCGACAATGACAAACTGTTCTGAATCTGAGAATCTGAACTTTCACTTGAAACATTTCACATTATCTCTCTGCTTTATTTGAAGGGAAGTTCGGACGGAAATGTTTCAACTTCAGTACAAAAAGCTGATCATGAAACAAACTCGTGCAGCAGAATGAAAACCACGTCTGACCTGAACTTCTGCAAATTCAAACAAAAAAGAAACTGAACAGAAACATTTTTTTTTTTGCACACAAAGATAAAACTGAACATGAAATGTCTCCAAAAGGGAAGAATTACAACTGACTGTAAAATGGACTGTTGTTTTTTTTTGTTTGTTTTACAGTTGCAGGTTCACACATCGTTCACCGCCGGGCCTTCGACCTGCAGGCTGTTTGCTGCTCTTAAAGGTTCATTTCGTCTTTGTTGTCTCCACTGCATGAGCTGAGTGACGTTTCTCTCTCTCTCTCTCTTTGCTTTCTGCTTGTGAGGTCAGTTTGGCTTCCTGGATCAGGAGCCGGTGGGCGGGGCTTTAGAGGGGCGTCAGGAAACCAGCTGCACCTGGTTAGTTTACACCTCAGTCTACAGCGTTTAGGCTGCTTCCTGTCAGACGTCCACCAGCCAGATGGGTGAGGGTCACATCACACACACACTAACACTAGCCTATTGTTTTATTTTATCTTACGTTGACGATAAATGTCATTTTAGAAACTTTATTTATATGTGATTGTCTTGTTTTTTTTGTCGCTGACTCTGGGCCAGTTTGTGCTGAGGTCAGTTGTTCATGTGACAAGTGATAGAAATATTTGTGCAAATAATAATAATAATAATAATAAAAAGAAAACGCCCGACTAATCACTGCCTGAAAAGGGCGTTGTTGTTCGTCCATCTTTTTTTATGCACATTTGCGACTTACTCATTGAAAAGAGTAAATTTCTGAGTGGAAACGCAGGAAATTGGAGTTTTTCTTTCTTGTCTGAGGTGTGAAAGTATTTATGGGGATTAAAAAACAAATTTAAATAAATGATGACGCACCTGAATCATGTGACTTTAAACATCACAGCTGCAAACGTGACGATAAGGAGACTGTAACCTTCCTCACATTGATACATAAAACTAATAGAAACGTCATATTTCCATCGTTTGGCTGCTCTTAAAATGACGTTGTCTCGTTGTTTCTTCTTCTTCTGCGACGGTTTAACAGCGCCGACCTGGTAGGATGAGTTTGCAAATAATACATTTAGCATTTATACCCCAGATCTCCAACATCTGATGGAGGTTTTCAGACGCTTCATCTGAAGGTAAATGAAGCCTTAAGCTACCTTTGGTTATTGATCCCTAAATATTCACCTTTACAAACCACAGGTTGTGAAACATAAGAAACAACCTGTCTTGTGTCTTGTGTATATTTCGCAATATATCATTAAGTCATTTTCTTGTGCGCTTCAAAACAACAAACACAGCGTCTCCAGTGTCTTTCTTATGGAAAATTCAAATCCTCTAAATATAAGATGCACTCACAGATGTTGTTAAAGCATCCTCTATCTATCCAGCAGCTACCACAGCGTTAGCCTGAAGAACCTTAAAGCGTCAGTCATTGTTTTCAGCAAGTCATCTCGTTCTCAGTCTCTAAATTCAGCACTCAGCGTTCCCAGTAAGCTAGCGTTAGCTTGAGCCAGAGGTAGCGGAAACGCCCTGCACTCCTTATCCTGAAGCTCCCAGTCAACCAGCAGGTGACGTCTCACCTCGCTCTTTATAACAGCTAATATATAAATATATATATATATATGTATATAGATAGATAGATAGATAGATAGATAGATAGATAGATAATCTTCTGCTGTGGTGGAAGAAATACTCAGATATTTTACTTCAATAAAAGTAGCAATAACACAATGTAAAAATACTCAATTACAAGTAAAATTACTGCATTTAAGATCCTACTTAAGTAAAAGTACAGAAGTATTAAAAGTAAAAGTACTTATTTTGCAGAAAATCAGCCAACACATTTAGATTAATTGATGTAATACACACAGTGATAACATGCCAAACAGTTTGGGAACTACTGGTTTCATCCTGAGCTTGATTGTTTGTATTTTATAAGCTTATTATGTAAAATTTAATGTGAAATCTGCATGTGAAAAGTAACTAAAGCTGTCAGATAAATGTAGTGGAGTGGAAAGTACAATATTTCCCTCTGAACTGTAGTATAATGAGTATAAAGTAGCATCAGAAGTAAATGTACTTCCTCGCTGTCTCATGTTGTTTGTGTTTTTGCAGGTAAAAGAAAAAAAAAGTGTTGTTTTAAACTCAAGAATGATGATAGTAAAAAGTAAAAATGTCAGATTAACTTCAGCGAACGTCCCAGAATACCCTCATACATCACACTCCCACATTAGACACTGCAGTATATCTGCTATATATTAATTATAGCAAAACATGATGAGTCCTGCAGGAGAGTTTATGAATCTGAAGTGACGTTTTATTTCCTCGTTACTCAGAGGGAACAGTTCAGTCCTGATGCCGCCTGATTTATTTGGACTTTTTACAGCATGTTTCACTTTGATATCTGCAAAGTTTTTCATCTAAATCTTATTTCTTGTGACATTAAAAAAGCCGCAAACTCAAAGTGGAAAAGCCGAGCAGCAGCCAGCACTGCTGACGTCAACAAAGATATATCGTATCATTGACCTTTTGACCTCGAAGCAAAGATCATAGTAAACCAACGACATACGGCAGCAAATGAAAAAGAGCTTTTAACCACATCTGTATCGTCCCTCTGAAAGAAAAACAAAGAAATCTCTTTTTTTTAATCAGTAGTAGTGATAAAAATATAAAGTTTGGTCTGATGGTGATCAGACAGGATTCCTCCTCCGTGGTCCACAGCTGTGTTGCTAAATGGAAATTAAAGTATCTTGAGCTCCAGTTTTGACACAATAAAAGCTTCAGATCAAACAATTAAACAGAGAAAATAAAGAAGGATTGAAAGGAAATCTGTGACACAAGTTAAATTTAATCAGAGATGTGCACAAAGTAATTAAAGCTATTTAGAAATGTGCAGATTTCTCATGGAATGACATTAATTTACATGATATTCAATCTGAAAATGTTCATTTATAACAAAAATGCTCCTTTGTGCAGTGACAGTGTGTCTTTGTGTGAGTTTACAGAGCTTTGTCCCGTCATGGCTGCTGTTAACTATCATCAGAGTGAGTCACTTTCATTTTCACTTCTGATTATGTTTAATCAAACTCAGCAGTTTAATGCAACTCTCTCCACAGTTTGGGGTGAATAAAGCTGTCAAACGTGTGTAAAACTGGATATCTGCGTCTCTCAGGATGATAAATTAGTGGATTAGAAAGTGAAAAAAAAAAAAAAGAAAAGCTGAATCCAGATCCAGTCTGAGCCGTTCCACTCCAGGCTTTCCATCCTTCCCGCTCAGCCTGGTTCTCCTCACCCCCCCTCCCCACCATCACCACCACCACCACCACCACCATCATCACCACCACCACCACCACCACCTCCACCAGCCGCCATTTCAGGAGCTGCAGAGGCCTTTTCTGTCATGGAAGAACAAAAGCAGCTCTGTCTTTGTCTGCAGCTTCACATTCACATGCAGCATTTACATTACAGTCGCTTTCACAGCCGAGTCACAGCCACTCCAAGACTCACACACACACACACACACTAACACTCAGACACTCACACACACACACACACACACACACACCGAAAGAGACAAAACAGCAGCACTTTTAAATTATTAAAACATTTCAACATGTGGCTGAAAATTCACTCAGAGTGAAAAAGGTCAGCTGGAAATACACACTGAACATGTGTGTGTGTGTGTGAGTGTGTGTGTGTGTGTGAACATCTGCGTCACATTTAGTTCTGAAAAATGTGAAATACTTCCAAAACTACAACTGAAAATGTGTCTTATTCATGAAAACACAGTTAACTTTATCAAAAAAATGTATTTAAGTTCAGTTAAATCCGAAATAATCCAGCAGAGTTTCTGTTTGAACAGATTTTTCTGCACTTTATTGTGTTTTGTTTCATCTCTGATCCCTCAATAATGCTCCTTTAATATAATTTCCATCTAAACTTTGTACTTTATCCCTTTAAAATCTCAAATTTACTTCTCCTGCAGCTTTCTAACCTGAGTCCACCTCAGATTTTACACCGGAGGAAAAAAGCTTTTCACTTCTACGGTATGGAAACGCCTTCAAAACCCCCTCCACACACACACACACACACACACACACACACACACACACGCACACACACACCAACATCAAAACACTCCTTTGATACAGGATGGCCTTTATGTGTGTGTGTGTGTGTGTGTGTGTGTGTGTGTTGGGAGGGGGGGGGGGTCATGATAAACAGCGGGAATACCAAACCTACACAGTTACATTACACAGAATGGTAACACTGTACTTTAACCCACACATTCATTTAGTAACTGAGCTAAAAGTCCTGTTGGCGCCATCTAGTGGCCGGAAATGCTCACGGCAGGCAACTAGATCAAAGTGGTTCTCAACCTGAGGCTCGAGGACACCAAATAATATATACTGTGTATTGATTTTCGCTTGTAAATCATTTCATTTGAAGGATTTTGAGAAGCCTGGAGAGCAGAGGTCGACGGTATATTTACTCAACTAAGATAAGATTAAACTATTGATCCGTGGGGGGAAATTAGGCCACATACAGTAAAGACAGAGCAAGAAGAGGAATAACAATGTGGAAAATGACCCATAAATAAAATTACATCAATATAGAGATACAAAAACTGTAAGTATTATAATAATACATTAGGTAAAGAGGGAGAGGGAAGATGTTTGAATGATTGAAAACTCTTTGGGGCTCAGCAGACAGTGGAGCGGCCCACTCATGTTGCACATAATCAAAGATGGGCGCCATCTTTGGAACGATGTCATGAGAGCGAGGTTTCCCGTATGGCTGGGCAGGAAGGCCTGTGGTTAAATACTCAGTAGGAGCTTTGGAGGGCGTCTGTGGTGGTCGAGGTGGATAGGGCCGGGCAGTTCATCGAGGTGATAGCGGTGGGCTGCCGGTGGGTCGTCGTCTTTGACGAGGGAAGCAGGGTCCTCCTCCTTGTGGATGTGACGTTTGTCGTCCTCGTCGTATTTGTTGGGGGGAGCAGGCGGTCTCGGTGAACTTGCGGCGGAGCACAAGGCAGGCGATGCAAGAATCAGAGACATAGGTGAGGCACACGAGATGCAGACATGATGAATTCTTCTGTGACATTAGATGGTGAAACAAAGTTCGCAGGTGAAGATCTGTTCTCAAAGGTGGCCGAGATGGAACCAATAGTGAAGCCCGTTAGAGAGTTACACACATACTCATAGAACTGGAGTTATCTTCAGGTAACTACTACTATTTATTGCATTTTCTGTGTATGTTGATCTTTTGACAGATGTTCGCTGTCTCTATCTATGTTGAAACATGTCTGCTTAAATTGCACATATATCTCATGGTATTATATTTTGTGAAGCACCTTGTAACTTGCTTTGAAAGGTGCTGTATAAATACTCTTTATCTGTCTCTGTGAGCATACAATGAAATTATGTTTAGAAACTCTCTGAGACCAGCAGCAATAGAAAACTAAATAAAAAGGTGGACAGCAAGTTCGATAGTTAAAAACAATACAGAAGCATGTGAGCATAGATCTATCTGTATATAATACATGGCAGCTGAACTGTAACAGCTGGGATTTGTATGATGAATTAAGTATTTGTTATAACATTGATACAATGTCGTATGAAGATTTTGAAGATTTTATATTACAGATGTAATATGTGTTGTATTTAATAAAGTGTTGGAGTTCATTAGCAGCAGTTGGGGGTAAGGGGGATGGGGGGCTGACTTGGTAATATTTATCTGCAGTCGTCAGTCGTCAGCAGCTATGGGAGGGTGGGGGGCTCTGGGGAGGAAGCTGTTCTTCAGTCTGTTAGTTCAGCCTTTGATGACTCTGTATCTCTTCCCCGATGGCAAGGAGACAAACAGACTGTGACCTGGGAGGGTTGAGTCCTTACTGATGTTAGATAGCGAGCATACAGTGTGTCCAGGTTTGGGAGCACAGTTCCCAAAATCTTCTGTGCTGTTTTTACACCCAGACCAAGTCCTTCTGGTTCTCAGTAGTACAGTAGCAGAGGATACTGGGAGCTGAGAGCGAAGTTTGGCCTGTTTGAAGAAAAAACTCTATTGAGTTTTCTTCACCAGGCACCATGATGTCGTTGACGTTCTCCACCTTCTCACCATTTATGTGAAGAGGAGGTTATAGGGTCTCCCCGGATCTCCTAAAGTCTACAATGATCTCCTTGGTTTTTGTGGTGTTTAGGACCAGATTATTGTCCGAACACCACTCGACCAGATGTTGGACCTCGTCTCCGTGGTGTGTCTCCTCATTGTCGGATATAAGTCCTGCTACAGTGGTGTCATCAGCAAACTTCACTATAGTGTTAAAGGACATGGGTTTAGAGAGTGAAGAGGGCTGAACTGAGCACACATTTAGTGAGGAGGTCCATAATCCATAAAGTGGAGTGAAGTGGCTGATCCCTGGTTGGTGGGTTTTGTCTACCAGTTTATGGGGGATTATACTATTTAAAGCAGAGCTAAAGTCAGTGAAAAGCATCCTGACATATGTGTCTGGATGCTCCAGGTGGGACAGGGCTGTATGAAGTGATTATATCCTCCGTAGATGGCTGCTGCTGGCCGTCCAGATCAGTAGGGGTGCTGGCCTCGCTGTGAGATACTACAGGCCTCTCAAAGCACTTCATAACACCTGCTGTTAGGGTAACTGGGCGATAGTCATTAAGGCTTTTCACTGTTGTATTTTTGGGCACAGGGATGATGGTGGTGGATTTAAGACATGTAAGGACTACAGCTTGTTGTAGGAAGAGGTTCAAGATGCTGGTGAACACTCCTACTGGTTGGCCTCAAATCCTGTCTGGTCCTGTTGCTTTGGTGACAGCGTTGTCAGATGGGAAATGTTAGTGTATTGTACAAGAGGCTTAAAATTATGATATTTTAAGGAAAATTATCAAAAACAAGTCATAACCAAGAGAACAAATAGGTGTAAATGTATAATTTCAGAAAACCTCTGCCGCTGCCTTTGCTGCTGTACCATGTGCTGCATTCACCGATGCGCTATGAAGTCCTACTTTGAGGATGCATGGTCAGAAATAGGGCTCAAAAAATATCTCTAAATTAAAATATCTTGTCAAAGGAAGAAGCTATTTAGACAGCGTGATGTTCAGATGTTGCTCTACACATACAGCTAAATATGATAATTATTGTACATCTGGCAATGATATTTGGCGATGTCTATTTTCATCAGCGTGGATCTCACCTGGTGGCTCTGTAGGGATGAGTATGTGCTCCTTGTTCAATGTCATTTCAGCTCTCATTCTGCTGTTTAGGTTGTCAGAGCCTGTGAAGAACTGGTTCAGGGCATCAGGGAGTAAAACATCATGGCTGCTCTCTCGTAGTCTGTTATGGGTTTAACGCCTCTCCACATTACGGGGGTTGTTGATTTCAAAGTTCTCCTCAATGCACTGCTTTTAAAAGTACTCTTTAACAAGTAAAAGTCCTGCATGAAAGATCCTACCAAGGTAAAAGTACATCAGTATTATGAGCTTGATGTAGTTAAAGTATTGCAGTAAAAGTAGTGGTTTGGTTCCTCTGACTGATATATTATTATATATGACATCATTACATTATTAATACTGAAGCATCAGTGTTAGAGCAGCATGTTACTGGCCTCAGCTCTGAAGTCCAACCCCTCCCATCTGAGAGAGCTGGATCTGAGTGGAAACAAACTGCAGGATTCAGGAGTGAAGCTGCTGTGTGCATGTTACTGTTGTAGCTGCTGGAGGTGGAGCTAGTTTACACTACTTTATATACAGTTAGCTAGTTTAGTCCATTGGTTCCCAACCTAGGGGTCGAGGCCCCTCCAAAGGGTCAGCAGATAAATCTAAGGGGTCGTGAGATGATTAATGGGAGAGGAAAGAAGAAAAAACAAAGTTCTGATACACAAATCTGTTTTCAGTTTTTGGACTTTTTCTCTAATCTTTGATTTTTGCTGAAATATTGGATCATTTGAACATTTATTGAAATGAAAGCATGTGAGAAGTTTAGAGGGAAAAATCACTATTTGGTGGAGCTGTTAACAACTCATAGACATGTGAAATGTGACCCCGACTACACACTGCTTTTTGTAAGACGTCAAAAGACAAAAAGGTTGGAAACCACTGGTTTCATCTTTAACAATGTGTTGTATTTTAAAAGCTTGTTATATTATCCATTGTGTCAAATCTTCTTACTTCTACTTATCTAGGTCCAGGTCATGTTAAATGATTAATTAAATTACATGGACTTATTGTTAAATTAAAGCTTAACATGCTGATAAAAATGTGATCTGAAGGTAATAAGTGTAGGCTTTATTGTCTCCACTGGTTTTCTGTCATTCTTCTGTGTTGTATGTGGTATAAAAACATCTAATAAGTAATTTGTTGAATCCTGCAGAAACCCTGTGAAGTGACAGCAGTGTGTGGACAGTTGTGTCGAGGCAAACGACCTCTGAGCAGCTTTTTTATGACTTCACTTTGCTGTGTGACCTCACAGCCGACTGTAACGCTCTCTGTCTTCAGATTAGAGTCACGTTATCCAGACCAGGTGCTGAACGGACTGAATGGACAAAAAGAGAGTTTAGAACTTAAATCACTTTTTAATTCGTCATCTATCTATTTTTGTGCTTCTTATCTGTTCAATCATTCTCTGGTTTTAGTTTTTGGATGTTGTTCTCTGCGCAGAGTTTGTTTATCTGAGCTCACTTTAAACACCTCGAGGTACCTGCAGGATCTAGGACATCACAACTGGTTTGGAGCCAATCCTGGTCCAGTATGCAACTTATGCAAGTGCGATGTAGAAACTTGAAGCCTCCTGTGCACAAACACTGAGACTTTACAGTAAAAGAGGAGACATCTGGTGTCCAGCAGGAAAACTTTAAAAATGAACAATATTTACAGATTCAGAAATTCTGGATTGTTTCATGGAGGAGGAGATGCTGTTTGAAGGATTTCAACGTGATATTTGTACTTTTTTTGTGAAAAAATCATATCAGACACACATTATTATTCAAAGTAGAGTATTTTATCTTCAATAAAAGTTTTGGTAACTGAAGGTAAAATGCTATAAATAGGTTTTATTGATCAGTTAACTTGATCCAAAGTTCAGTAAACAGCAGAAAGCTAAAGTAAATCAATATTTACTCTGAGCAGCTTTGCCTCTAAAACAGCAGCAGTTCTCCTTGGTTCACCTGCACACAGTTTTTCAGGCGTCTCAGCTGCTTCTGTCTCTTCATGTTAATCCCAGACTGACTCCATGATGTTGAGATCAGAGACCACCTGTTGCAGGACTCCTTGTTCTGCTGTTAGTTAGTTCTTTATGACTCTGGCTGGATGTTTGGGCTCGTCTTAATGCTGCAGGATACATCTGTGGCCAATCGAAACCAACATCTGAAGTGTCTAAAACCTGTGCACAGTACTATACATCTAAAACAAGTGACAAGGTCCCAGAAGTAGAGTAGTAGTAGCCATTATACAAATGCACACAAGTTACTGGTTTAATATGTAAAAACCTGTATTGTATAACTTGTATTTTGTAAATGAACCCAGTAATTTGTCTGGAAATTAGTGACTTTAGCTGCCAGATAAAAGTGCAGTATTTCCCTCTGAAATGTGGACGAGTAGAAGTATAAAGCTGAAGACAATGGAAATCTCCGAACTGTAGGATCTGGAAAGATGAGATCTGAAGCTTAAAGTGCAGCAACTAACATCAGAGTAAGAGGAGGCCGTAGTGGTGTTTGCCTAAACTCAACTAATCCCTGTCTGTCATTGGACAGACAGGTTCTGGGTGTTGCTTACATCCAATGCCATATTATGATGGCAAATAAAGTATATAGTATATACAGTACATATCATAAAAACTATAAAACTAACAATCCACATGTTTCAGTGTGTGAATCCAGTAGCGTTCTTTACATTGTAAACAGTCTTTTCCAGACTTTGAGGTTAGAGGCCAGACACACCAGACCTCAGAGGGTGTATTTGTGTAAATATACTTGGTTACATTTCACCACTGGGGAAAGTAAAGCCAGAGGAGTTCTGCTGAGTAGACAGAGGTGAGGACAGAATCGATGTCATGTGAGCTCGCTCCCTGTGCAAAGTGATCACACTACTGGGAATCACAGGAGCAGCAGCAGTAACATCAGTCACTGGAGCTGCAGATTAAGCCACACGGTGAGTATGGATGGATTATGAACTGCTGCTGGGACGCAAGATAGAGCCGGATCAACCCTGACTGGGTCAGCTGTGGCGAAGGTGAAACACCTGATGACCCCGGTCACATGACCAAAGATGAGCCCCAGTGCATTCAGAGGAAGTATCGCACTGACTAATATGGTAAACAGACCATTGTTGTTAAAGGACGGGTTCACCATTTTTCAAGTTTGTCTTAAAACAGTAGTTAGGAGCCCAAATAAAGAGTGAAAGCTGTTTTTTCTTGCTGTAATCATTCCTCCTGTTCATACTGACCATTAGAGGATTCCCTTCATAATTCACTTATGAAGTGATAGAGGACAAAATCCACAGTCCTCCCTGTATTTAAAAGTTTATGTGAAGCTAATATGAAACTTCAGCATCCAAATGAGTCAAATCAAGTAGATATCTTTCAACGTTACAGTCTTTTTAGTGGCAAAGTCCCCCTTTTTGTTACTATACTTCCACCTGCAGCTCAACAGGGAAACACAAAGAGGAGAATTTGATGCTAAAAAGACTGTAAATGTGTATCCACTTGATATGACTAACTCAGACTGCAGAAGCTGTATAGAAGCTTCACACACACTTTAAATGACTGTGTGGACGTACTGTGGATTTTGGCCTCCATCACTTCCACTGAAAGCACATTTGAAGGAGATCTAATCTTAATAGATTGATCGACTTATCTATTAAACTCTGTAAGATCCAGATCTTCTGGATCAGAATAAGATCCAGAAGATCTGAATATTATCTTTCAAAAGATACTGCACTGTCTGTGTGTCGTCCTGATGACGTCTTCACAGCAGCTGTTTGTCATTTCCTTCTTAAATCAGAGCCGATGATGAAAGTATAAATATGTGTGTCTGGGTGAGAATTGGTGTGAGTTCAGTTCAGGTTGAGGCTTGATGCCGGAGACCTCGACGGCCTCCCGTCATCCCACAGCGACACAAACAGGAAGCGCTGTGAATAATAACTAATCAGCCTAAATATAATCAGTAATGTGTTTGACTATAATACAAATAATACATTTAGAGAACGTTCACACAAAGTAGATCTGTGTGTTGTTGAGCTTCAACAATATTTATGATACTTTTATCTTCTTTTTTACTGCTCGTCAGCCTTCTTTCAGGTATGATGCTGTGAACAGGAACTGTCATTATTCTGCCCCATAATCACCTGATATCAATTTAGCACAAATCTAATCAGTTAACTGCAACACTGAGATCCTTTACTTATAAATATCCTCTGCTTTCAGTATATAATATGTGTCCAATATGGTTTGTCCACAAAAAAATGAACTTCTTAAAATCCTTCAAACATCATCTCTTCTTTCTCCATAATCTCTGAATCTGTAAATATTGTTGATTTCTACAGTTGTTCTGCTGGACACCAGATGTCTCAGTGTTTGTGCTCTGGAGGCTTCAGGTTTCCACATCACACCCTGTTTCCTAAGAAATTATGTTCATTTTTGACTAAATTGAAACAGCATGAACGTTTTGCTTATGAGAAAATGTTGTTAATTGACATGTCTGACAAGTTATTTGGCAAAAATGTTGATATTAAACATATGAGTGAAATGTTCAAATGTACCTGGTTGGTTTTTTCCATTAAAATATTTGATCTCGCTTGCAGAAATTACAGTAATATGAAAGTGTGTTTGTGTTCAGACTCTGGCAGCACCTGGTTAAGGTCAGAGAAAGATCATCTACTCATTTTTATATGTTTTTCCTGATTTATAAAGTTCAGCTCCCTTTCTTCGCAGGTCCTTTGACAGTTCTTTTGCGTTCCTCGCAGATCAGTATCCAGTAAAGTCAGAGCAGCGCTGGATGAAATGTGCAGAAACTCATTTATATTTATACACAGACACGAATTACAATCAAACAAGTCACAGATGTGTCAGCTCACAGTTCATAACCATTTAAACCTGTGTGTGTTTATTATCAGGTCAAACATTCAAGGGGATGTAAACTTTTGATGAGGACCATTTTGGTGATTTCCGTTATCATTATGATGTAAAAATGGCAAATACATACAATTATGTGAAAATAAATTGCGTCATCTGACCACTATCCCTAAATAAAACAAAAGTTTTCAGGATCATCAATCATATTTTCCCAAAAATGGCCAATATTTCACAAAGTCTACCAGGGTATGTAAACTCATGAGCACAACTGTATGTGGACCAATTTCCTCATTCAGAGGAGGCTGGATGGAGGCATTAACCCAACAGGGGACTTTGCCACAGGAGACGTTCATTTCCTGTTTCCAACCGCCAAGGTGGCCTAACTTTAAGGAAGTAGTAACTTTAACCCAGCATATCTTTCTCTAATCTTAACAAAGTGATCATTTCAATCCAAACCAGGATAATTCCCTAAACCCTCCCTAGACCTGAACCACAGCGCTGTCACATCATAAAACATCATTATTGTTTAACAGTGATTTTCTTTCTATTATGAATTTTTGATCCACGGAGGTTTTGTACAACTTTCCAAGAAAAGCTTTAAAAATCTGTGATGTCATCACAATGTGAACCCTTAAGGTTTACTGCTACCTTAAGGTTTAGTCAACAAATACAAATAGTTCTTGTGTCATCACCAAAAATGATCCTAGACTAATTATTGCATGTTGCCTTCATTTGGTGGATTCAGATTTATTAATTTATTGAACTGCTCAGACAGTAGGTTCAGATTAATTTTGGTTTTCATTTGTATTTTCTCAATATGAAGAGTCAGTTTTTCATTTGATGCAAAATAACTTCAAGCTGTAGTTGCTGCTGTTGTTCATCATACAAGTGAAGAGCAACTGAAATAAATCCCGACCTTCATCATGGCTTGTGTTGTTTTTATTGTTATAAAAAGAAACAAACATAACTTATTTTAACATGTATTAAAAACACACTGCAAGTTTTCATCATGTATGTTTTCTTCAAACAACAAAAAAGAGGAGTTTTATACTAATATCCTGAATATGTTTGTTTAGAAACTTAATTTAACGAGTTGAGTGAACTCAGCTGTTGATTCATTCAGCTCATCATTTCAAGTCAGAAGATCATGTCAGAATTCATGAAGATGAGTTCTGACATGATAGTGAAATAATTTTTTTATGCTGAATTAACTTGAAATTAAAGAATATATATATATATATATATATAAAAGTTGACAAATGTTATGACTGTGTATTTTACATTTACAATTTACATTACACATTATTACACATTATTTTACACAATGCTGTTTGTCTGCATAAGTGCACATGTGTATATCTGTAGATCTACATCTTGTAATTCATGTAAGCTGCTAGTAATTGATATAATTTACATCAGCAATTTATGTCTAAATTGCACTCTGGTTAGATGCCAACTGCATCTCATCTCACACTTGTACGCATTCATTGATAATGAAGTTGAATCTAATCCAAAAGGCTCTCACTTTTGTGGCCTGTGACCCCTTAAAATAAAGCAAAGTCAACCCAGGAGCCAAAAATTAATCATTATATCCATAAAATATCAGAAAATAGTGAAGGAAATCTGTTTAAGTTCCCCAAACCCCAAAATATTCAGTTTATCATCATGTTCCACAAACATAAACAATAAATCACATTTGAGAGGCTGAAAACCAGCATTTTAAAAATATTTTTGCCTAAAAAATGATTAAAATTATTCAGTCATAAAAATAGTTGCTGACTAATCTTGACAATTGACTAATCAATTAAAGAAAAAGGATTTATTTTGGTTTATTTTAATAACTTTTAGAGGCTTGAGGAGAAAACACAGAAATCCACATGAAATATAGTAAAAATTAGAAGAAAGCTTGAGAAAAATCATGTTTGTGTCTAAAATATTTTGTCTAATTTAATCTAATCTAATCTAATCTAATCAAAAATGATTAAATTACAAGTAAAAGTCCGGCAATTAAAATCCTACCGTAAATAAAAACTGAAGTATTGACAGTTAAATTTGAAAGTAAGTATGAAATGTCGAAGTATTCTGAGGAGAATTGAGACTGCTGCAGGAAGAGGTTCGACTTTTATTGTTCAATACATAAAGAATTAAGAAATGCATTTAGATAGTGTTACATTAAATAAAGGAATAGAAAACATACAATTAATGAAAAAAGTGAGACGTTTTAAATGAATTAGATGAAATGAGATTAAAAAATAACCAAACTGAAAAATATGAATATGGCAGGAAAAAGAGAAATAGTTTTAAGATATCATGAAATTAAATAGGAATGGAAACAATAAAATAACCATTAAGAAAAGACATGATTTTTTGATAAATAAAGAAATGAAATGAGATAATGAAAACAAAATAAGAAAAAGGAAAGAAAATATTATATAATGATAATAGTAAGTATGCACATGCTATTTAATGAGCCTTTGAGTATTTCCAATATTTATATATGTATTTATTTATTACATATTAATTAAAACTAATATGATATTGACATATATAGCTCTTTGGCTGTTGGTGAGTTTGACCACCAGATGGCAGCAAATTACTTCAGATTTTAAAAAAATACAATATTAAACTGCCACTGATACAGATGCTGCACTATATAATGCATATAAAATTAATGTAAAATACTATTTAGTAGTTACAGATAATAATTTACCTACTATTATTACTATCAGTAAGTTTAACCCAGAATGTACATAAGAACATAATAAATTATTATTATCATAACAATTACAGTGTGATGAGAAAAAAATATCTATGATGAAGGAAGTTCTGCTGTTTTCTCTGTTTAAGTAAAAACAGCACACAACCACATCCATATAAACATGAAACTAACATTTACAACAAAGTGAGGGTTTAAGATGTCATCATGAGCATTGATAGCCTCCATGGATAAAAACACACAGGAAAAAGTGAATTTTAAAGAAACTGAAAACATCAACAGAACAAGAAAAGATTTAAAACAGTGTTGACAATCCCAGTTTGATTGACAACTGATCTCTGTGCAGTTCAGAAACACCACAGCAACGAGCTCTCAGAAACAATGGAGACAAAAACATGAAGAATTACAACAGAATCTGACACATGAAGTCTGAAATGACTTCTATCTATTTGAGTTTACAGAATTCAGCTGTGTCTCCATGATTATAAAACCCAACTCCAGCATAGAGAGGCTGAGTGAATGTGGTCTGGACTCTGTGGAGGAGAGTCATGGTTTCAGAGACTCTGTAGAAGGACAGAATACCTGCTCTGTGATCCAGGTACACTCCTAGTCTGGAGGAACGAGGACCTGAGACAGGAGTTTTGATACTGTTGAACCAAAATTCATAACTGTTAATGTCACATCTTAAAGCCCAAGATTTGTCACTGAGTCCAAACAGACATTCATTCGAGCCTCCAGCTCTGCTGATATTCTTGTATGCAACTGCTACACAAACTGCTCTTCCTCTCTTCTTCACCTCCCAGTAACAACGTCCAGTCAGACTCTCTCTACTCAGGACCTGACACCATCCAGTGAATCTGTCTGGGTGACGAGAATAAGACTGTTGTTGTCTCCCAAATTCTGCTTTTCTGTTCCCCTTGGATAATAACACATATATGTATGCTGTGTTTGGATCAAGAGTGATTTCTTGGGAATATTTAAGGAACTCATCTCTGGTCTTGGGTTCTGGTTCTGACAGTAAAACAACTTCAGTCTCTGCTGCTGAGATGTTTGTCCATTTGTCCCTCAGGATGTCCTGTAGTTGATCTCTGAGCTCTGACACAGCTGCTGTCACATCCTCAAAGTGTCTCAGAGGACTGATATTGATGCTGGATGAGTTTGTAGGTTCACTGAGTTGTGACAGTGAGGGGTAGTTGAGTAGAAACTGGGTGTGATCCTCTGTGTGTGAGAACTGCTTCAGTTCAGCGTCTTTCCTCTTCAGCTCAGTGATCTCCTGCTCCAGCTTCTCCTGAAGCTCTTTGACTCGACTCACTTCAGTTTCCTGCTGGGATCTGATCTGCTGCTTCACATCAGAGCTTCTTTTCTGGATGAGACGGATCAGCTCAGTGAAGATCTTCTCACTGTCCTCCACTGCTTTATCAGCAGAGCGACTGACGGCCTCCACCTCCTTTTGAAGCAGCTTCACATCTTTCTCTCTGTCCTGGATTCTCTGCTGGATGTTTTGTCGACTCACCTCGAGCTTTCTCTGCCTCTCAGTCCTTTCTGCTGCAGCTGAGACTGTGTCGTGGCCTTTATGTTCATCCATAGAGCAGAGAGAACAGATACTCTGCTGATCAGTACGACAGAACATCTTCATCACCTCATCATGATGAGAGCAGATGTTCTCCTGGAGGTTCCTGGAGGGGTCGACCAGCTTGTGTTTTTCAAAGGCAGGTAGTTCATAGTGAGGTTGAAGGTGATTCTTACAGTAAGAGATCAGACAAGTCAGACAGGATTTGAGGGCTTTCATCTTCCTCCCAGTGCAGACATCACAGGCCACATCTTCAGGTCCAGCAAAGCAGTGATCAGCAGGAGCAGCTTGGAGTCCAGTCTTCTCCAGCTCCTCCAATGAAGATGCAAACATGGTGTTTTTCACCAGGACAGGCCTCGGTGTGAAGGCCTGTCCACACTGAGGGCAGCTGTAAATCTCCCTCTGATCCTCTCCATCCCAGTGTGTTTTAATACAGTTCATGCAGTAGATGTGTTCACAGGGAATAGTCACCGGATCCTTCAGTAGATCCAGACAGATCGAACAAGAGAAGGTTTCTCCGTCCAGCTGAGCTCCTTTCTGCTCCATTTCAGCTCTCAGTCTGACTGTCTGAGTTTAATTTCCTGAGGAGTTGAACAAGTTTGAACTTTGATCTGAACATTTGTTTCTGCAATAAATGCAGCCTGACAGCTCTTGTATTACATTATATATTGGTCACACCCATCTTCAAACTGTAGATCTGAAGGGGAGGGAACCAAGAAATATAAGCACAGAGTGGACTTTATTCTGTTTGAAAGAACAGGGATGGTTATCAAGATGAGGAAAAGAACTGTTTCCTCATTTACAGTGAAGTCTCAGTTAAAAGCTGCTCACCATTTCAAAACACTTTTGTATTTAGATGTAAAATATTAGTCCGGTGAGATGATTGGTGGGAGAGGAAAGAAGAAAAAACAAAGTTCTGATACCCAAATCTGAAATATGGTCAGTCTCCCCTTCTATTCCTGAGTGATTACTTCATCATTATATCCTATTAGACGTGTGTAAAACTTTGACACAATTAGTGTATAAATTCTTGAGTTATGGCCAAAACCTTTGACCATCAAATTTTAATCAGATCATCCCTGAATCCAAGTAGACGTCTGTGGCAAATTTGAAGAAGTTTCCTCCAGGCGTTCCTGAGATACCGTGTTTATAAGAATGATGCAAGTGCAATTATACTGTAGTTTCACCGGTGAAACAGAAACAATAATGTAAATATAATGAATTAAATAAAACATGTGACAACAATTCAGGAATACAACTATTGTCCTTACAGGGAGGCAAATTATAAAAATAATGTGCTTTATGTTTAAATATAATTTAATTTTGGCGAAATTAAAAATTTTGTTTCATAATTTGTTCATTGTTTTGTTTGCTTTGTGCGAAATGAATAAATGATGATAGAATAAAAGTATATAGATCAGTAATAGAAGTGATAAATGAAAAGAAGTGTAGTAGTGTGTGTCTGTCTGTGTGCAGCCAGCAGATGGAGGCAGAGACTGAAACACAGACTGAGTTTACTTCATTTATATTAATATATTTATATACAATCTGTATATAAATGACTGTATATGAAGATATTTATATACAGTTAATGTCTCACTCTGTTGGAATACTTTATAAATAAATAAAAGTTACATTGATAATGATTTACTATAATAAAAAAATAGACTAAAATAAATCAAATACTTACAAGCAATATTAATGAACAAATTTAATAATTACAATTTTAATATTTTTAGTTTCATTTTTAAGTGATTTTTATGGTATGAAAATTATGAATTTAATTCATTTAAACATAAAATATCTCTTTAAAAATTCAATTTTAAATCTTACCTTCTTTATATATTATTATATGATACATTAAAGAATGTATTACAATTTTTGTATTACAAGTTTTTTTATTGTATTTTTCAATTCAAATTTTTATTTTGAATTGCATTTAAAAACAATTTTTAAATAAATGTCATGTAATTTAAAATTTCATTTATTTTACATCTTCACTGCTTCTCTTCTTATGATGATGATATACATAATAACTATAATCTAAGTACTTTTATTTTATTCTATTTTTGTTTTTTTAGAAATTCAATTTAAAATATTTTTTACATTTATCATATTAAATCAATATTGTCAATCAAAAGTGTCTTATTTTATTATTATTATCATATACAATACATGTACACATGCGTGCACGGCCGTATGATACATGTACACATAAATATAAAATACATAGACACAGACATGTAAAATACATGAACACATACATAAAAACATTATATTGTCATAAGATACATGTACAAATACATGTGCACATACATGCACTGTCATATGATACATCTAGACATACATATAAAATACATGTATGCATACATATAAAATACATGAACACACACATGTAAAATACATGTACACATACATGCACTGTCATATGATACATGTATGCATACATTTAAAATACATGAACACATACATGTAAAATACAGTATTTTGTCACAATCACTGATTGTTTTCTAATGTTTTTACTGTCCGACCTCAACAGGCTGAATGAATCATGTTTCTAATTAAATTATCAGTGAGGGAAGTTTCATGACATCATCGTAGCATATAACTCTGTGTGTGCATGCGCATGTGTGTGTATGTGCATATGTGCATGCGTGTGTGTGTGTGTGTGTGTGTGTGTCCATCTGCCTGCTGGAGATCAATAATTAAACACGACTAATGGGCTGCAAGCTGCAGCCAGAGACATCTGTCTGACTCTGTGTGTGTGTGTGTGTGTGTGTGTGTGTGTGTGTGTGTGTGTGTGTGTGTGTGAGTGAGTGTATCATGGAGCCAGACGGAGCATGCTCAGTTTTGCTGTATCATAACGAGGTCAGAGCCTCAGTTTGACCTGATGACCTCCAGAGACACAACTACTGCAGATAGTTAAAATATTAATGTGCTGATACTAATACTAGTACTGATACTAACACTAGTAGTGATACTAATGCTAGCAGTGAAGTCAAGTCAAGTCAATTTTATTTTTACAGCCTGATATCACAAATCACAAATCTGCCTCGGGGGGCTTTACAGTCTGTACAGCAATACAACATCCTCTGTCCTCAGACCCTCGATTCACATCAGGAAAACACCCTAAAAACCCTTTAACAGGGAAAAAATACACTAGTATCGATACTAATTCTTTAAAGTATAATTTACCTATATAGTGGTATTGATTTCTATCACTCTGGTTTCGACTGGCACAATTTTGTAAACATATGTAGTCTTTTGGTTTTTTTTAATGAGACATAGAAGAGTGTGGGATGAAATCACATATTAAACTACAAAAGTCTGGCATTTTGTTCTCCTTCCGGTTCAAATTTGAAGATTAATGGATGATATATTGAACAGGTTTCAGAAGTAAAATATATTAAAGAAGGATGTCAAAATTCATTCAATTCAATTCAATTCAAAAACTCATTATAGATTTTTTTTTCACCATTTTCATGCTGCAAACTGTTTCATGCACTCGATGATCTTCTGCGTTACTACATCTATGACAATTACGCCTGTCATGATGATTTGTAATCAAACAATTCAAATTCTCAACACAAAGCCAATAAGATCACCTCACTGCCATGTTCTTAAGAATTTAAATTTTTTTTTTTTTATCATTTTATTAAATTTGCTAACCTTAAACTCTTCTACAAATGCCTAAATAAGAAGCTGCTGGTTCCTCTCAGGGTAATCAGAGCTGCGTCTATTGTGAATGTAAGGAGCCCTTTAGTAAATCCTCACTTATTTTGTGCTTTAATGTACATTATACCCTGGTCTGAGTGAATGCTTGATTCTGATTGGCTGCAGGGTGTCCATTTATTCCTGATAACGGACACCTACTAAGTAGTTCCAGTGAAATAGTTCAGGGACGTAGTCAAAGCCTCTGTTTCAATTTCTTTTAACCTGTTTGGAGAATATGAAGACTGATGACCGTTGAAGAAAGAGAAGCTGAAAGGAAAAGGTAGAAACAGCACGAGGAGTTAACACCGGTATAGCTCGCTCATCTTGTTAAACAACTGTCAAATGATATTTACTGTTTGTCAACCGTTTGTGGTGTTACTGACTCTTGCTAGCATAACATTAGTTTTCTGGCTCATAGCTGAGACACAGGTTTCTATGAGCTGAGCGGACTAGAGGTCGTATCTAAGGTTCATCCTATTTACTGGAGTAGTGAACAACATTTCCAACCTTATGGGATGGATATGATTGTTCCAGGTATTAGAAAATAAAAATGAACAATAATGGATACCTTGCGTTATGCATTACGTATATATGTTGTTGAGTCTTGTGTATATTGTGTATTTTACTGATGAGTTTTATTTACTTTAAAAGCCCATCTGGGGACGAGCACTGCAAAACGAGCTTAGGCTGTAAATGTTGTGGTATGTGGTGTTAGTTTGCTTTTGACTTGTTCCTAAAACAAATAAACATTAAATAAACAGGAACATGCACAGGTACAGTTCAGAAGCTCAGGAATATAAAGTCATTTAATGTAATGAATTTATAGTAAGGAGAGAACAACCAAACGATCAATACTCAAACCCAGTGTCATTGACATTAACTGACCCACTTTTACCCAAAAAGCCTAAATATGTATCGCAAATGCCAACATGTGTCCCAGCACACATACACACTGCCTGCAGCAACAGCACTGGAAATCATCTATTGATTATAAATCATTTTTGATGGGTTTTTTTGTGTTGGGATCTCAGATCTCAGCGCGAACTGTGTGAAATCTGACAAATTACCTCAAGTGATGTCACTTGGGTCAACATGACGACATGTTTGAGCTCTGCAGATACCTCCGTCCACAATAAAACACCATTCTCCTCCTACTGGGCATGTGCAGAGGACAGCCACAGAAAAAACAAGCGAAGAAGAAACGGTGAACTGTTTCCATTTCCATGGCGGCTTCCTGAGTTTATTGCAGTAGATTCCAACAGTTTGAGCAGAAAAAGGTTTTAAACAAGCTGTCAAAGTAGACAAAAGAGAGAACATCACTGGCATGAAGCCGTCTCTCATTGTTCTTATTATTGTTGTGTTTATTCTTCTTCCTCTCCCAATTAAACGCTGTGTTTCTACCATCATCCTAACAAAATAGAGAGAAGAAGATCTGATTCTGAATGTAGCCATGTTAGTGTGGACGTGGTCTCAGTGAAATATTGTGACAATAGTGTGACTCAGTGTGAGTCCCAGAGCCAGAGAGAGCAGCAGGTGAGCCAACTGTCAGCTGTCAATCAACACCCACACAGCAGACATCAAAGCTACTATCAAAGTCTTCACATCTTATTAACAGAGCGATCATTTCCAAAATGACCACCAGCACATTTATTAGAGGGCCTGAATTTAGAGACTGAGACCAGAATGGCTCGTTGAAAACAATGATTGACTCAATATTTCTGGAGAGTCAGTTAAAATCCTGTTTGTAGGGTTTGTACCAACATGAAACATGAATCATCAGATCTAAACATGAACAACTGTGTCTTCTGTAAAAAAGCTATAAGCTATAAGACATAAGACATGAAGATTTTGACTCCCAAGGTGCATTTCAGCAAGAAACAGCCAATCGCAGACCTTCAAATAATAAAAAAAAGACTTTTAATTTCTAGTTGAGTGAATTCAGTAACCATGGCCACATTTTTTGTTTACAACTTCAGAGGCGAAGCGTTTTTAATTCATTACGCTCCGATTCACACCTCTGACTGGCGGCTTCTTCTCCGTAGTGACGGCAGCCGAGGCTCATGGGTATTGTAGTATTCCGTCTGCTAAAGTCAGAGTGTTTACAAAGCGTAAATAATTTAACTGGTGTCAGAATATAAACCCATAGGAAGGTTACATTATCCTGAAGAGCCAGAATGAGGAAAACCACTTTAGGAACCAGCAGCCCCTCAAACTTCACAGCTCTGTTGACCTTAAAGAGATGCTCTAAAACCTCATTTAAATATACTGAGCTGTTCTCACATTTCCACAAACAACTCACCAGATAAAAGTTTGACATTGAACAATTCTGTCTCGTCGTAGCTGCAGTGACTTTAACCTTCAGCCCATTTTCATGCACATTTTTTTTTTGCTCATTTAATGGAAAATATATTAAAATACATCAAATTCTGCAGCTGACAGTTCGACAGACAAAAGTTTTCACTTCTATGATGGAACTACAACAAACAGCAAACAAGATATATGATGTTTGTGAGATTTACAGGTGTTGGTAGGATGTAGTCTCTATGCTAAGCTAAGCTAACCACATCCTGTCTCCAGCTCAGTATTTACAAGATGGGTTAACACTTTTTAAAGCATGTCTTAAAAGAACAGGAAACCTGTTTCGTTCCTCCTGTTCATACTGGCCATTAGAAGATCCTTCATAATACACTTACAATGGAAGTGATGGAGGACTAAATCCACAGTCCTCCTTCTGTGCAAAAAAATATTTAAAAGTTTATGTTAAGCTAATATGAAACATCAGCGTCCAAATGAGTCAAATCCAGTAGATATCTTTCAACGTTACAGTCTTTTTAGTGCCAAAGTCCCTCTTCCTGTCTTCACTGTTCATATGGACACCTGACTGCTGTTTTAAGACACTTGAATAAGTGTGGACTCATCCTTTAACACAGAGATTAAATATGTATAAGATTGATCCGAACACTTCACTGTGAGAAAGAAAAACTATGTTTTCTCAAACTAATCCTTCACCTTAAACTCTGAGGGTTCACTTGCTGCTCAGTAAAAAGCTGAGCTAAATTTAGATGTAGAGATACTGGTTTTCTGTTTGTTTTTCTCCTCGGGTCAGTTTCAAACATTGCACACGAGGAACAGAGTTCATGTCTGCTCTGACACAACTCTCAGAGAGAGAAATGTGTCTGTTACATGAACAGGAAGTTACATCTTGCCTTTTCCTGTTGCCGCTCAGTTTTCATTTCTTTGGCTCTAGTTAGGTGCAGTGCTTCTAATCATAGATTTTCATGCTTTGATAAATGCAATATTTATGCTGTGAGGAGGGTTGCAAGTAGATACTGCCCGCTTTGAAGACTGTGGAAATAGTTCTCCCCTCAAACATGTCTTTAAGCTTTTCAAATCTCTGTGGTTTATGATGAGGATTTGTCAACGTCTCCTGTTGTCCCGTTTCTTCCCATGTGACCTGAACGCAGCCTCGTCAGCCTCGCTGCAGCTCTGGGAAAAGCAGCGTGGACCTCCCTGCTCACATGCATGAGTAGCTGCAGCTCGGCTCCACAACAGCGCTACAGTTCATCAGTAATTGTGCAGAGAAGGGCGCATTATCTCTCCCATCATTCCCATTCACTAACTGGTCCTTTCAGCTGGGAGATAAAGGCTTGTTGTCTCTCTTGGAGGAGAGCAGATTCACAACACCAACTGAGACTGATGACTCCTGAAAGAAAGTTAAAGATGGGACTTATAATCAGAGTTTGTGTTATTGAGGCATTTCTGTCCAGCGCAAAAACCAAGACGTCAATTAAAAACATGTGAAGTGATTTTATTCATGAAGCAAACATTCATAACGAGAAGCTTAAGCTTACGGCGGCATCTTGCTGTCACCATGAGAAAAAAATATTTGCTCAGTAGTCCTCATCAAAGCCTTTTCTCTTAAAAAAAATAATTAGACTGTTTCAAAATGCCAATAAAAACATGCTTGACTGAAATATAACGTGCATGCTTCAGTATAATACTGCGCTATAGTACCAGGGCTAACTAGCTCTACACTGCAACACAAGGACAGCATTGTTTCATTATTTCCATGTCTTCTAAATGGAGAGGATGACAACTTTTTACCTGAGAACTGTTAGCTTTAACTTCATCTTCTTTTACCCTTCTTTAGTCTTCAGTTATTATTTTAATATTATGTATAGTATGAAGCCATCTCATGCATATTTAATAGCACTTTACAGGATTCTTGTTTTCAAATGAGATCATTGGAAAGACAAAAGATGGTCAGACGGTTTAGAAATTTGTTAAAACTTCTTTGTCAAAAAGTCAGCTGTAGAGTTTCCAACCAACTTGCGTGGTTATATTAGTTAGCGAGGTTAGCAAATGGTCAGCTAATTACATTAACATTAAAACACTGCTGGAATTTTACTGTCCATGCAGTACAGTGTATTTTCATTCATCACAGAATATGAAGGACTGGTGACAGGAACACTCTGACTGATACCATGTCGACACACAGAGAGTGTAGCGTGAGCAGCATGTTTAGCAGAGCAGCGTCTGCTCCGTCTGTGCGTCTGCACTGAAGCGTTTAGGTACAGTGTTGAGTGTAGGTCACCTGGAAGCATTTAGAGCCTAATACACAATTCCTGTAGTTATAAATGTAAAACGGAGGAAAATAGACCTGAAACCTGATAATATGCTTCAAGTAGCGGTTATGTACGTATAACATATGTGACAGGTAAGCTGTTACACAGATTGTTTACAAAACTGTTTGATGAACAGTTAAAGATGCGTAATGTTCCTTCAGATGTGCACAACATGGACGACTGAAAAACACACCTGAGGAGCTCTCCGTATAGACACGGTGTGCGGCTAATACAACAGAAGCTAGCTTAAAAACATTTCAGTAGGGATGCACAATATTATCGGCACGTCATCAGTATCGGCCGATAAAAGTTCTAAAATGACGTATCAACATTGGCGAATTCTGCAGATTATTAGAGGCCGATATGTCACCTCCCCCTCCGCCGCCTGACTGTGGCTCCCTTGATGGACTGAGTCACCCCAACGGTAATAAACTCAAAGAAAACGCTACTGCTCCGCCCACTTGGCAGGTTCATTACAGTTTTAATAGTCTCCTCAGCCAGCTGGAAAAAAATATGTTCATATATCAGCATCGGCCACAATGAGTTGGAAATATCGGCATATTGGATATTGGCAAAGAATCCAATATCGTGCATCCCTAAATTTCAGCTCTATGTACGCCCTCAGGTGGCCAATGTGAAGTACTGCATCAGTTACCAAAGAGGGGATGAGTAATAAGTAAGTAAGATATTGAAGTGAATCTGCTAAAAATGACACTTTGGCTGCGTTTAGAACAACATCAGCTTCATTTAAAAACTCAAAGAGCTCTGCAAAACAATGTAGAGTCGTCCTGCAAAAAAGCTGAACCTCATTCAACATGCGCCATCTTCTGGCCAGACGCTGCAATGGCTGATCACATGACCTACATGCAAGTGCGAATTCCTGGTGGTTTATTTTGTAACGTGGACACCTTGCGACCATCACAGCAAAACATAAAACAGTTGCCCCCTTGAAACTTTCAATTGTTGTAAAATCCTGTCTGTTAGTATCATTAACCGCTGTGCAGTGTTTCAGCGTCTGATAAACCTTTACATGCATGAATCTGTAGCTCCAACTTGACTTCCTGGATTGTATTTCATTGTCTCACTAGTACCTCAAACAACCATGGCAGCCCTTTGAATTGTTGTAACACAGAGCTGATTTCAGTCTGAATGCAGCCTCAGACACATTTGGTGTTTGTGGAGAGGACGTGCACTGTGTATCATAGTTGTAGTTCCCTCCAGCTGTCAGTAGGTGTTAGTAAAGAGTCATATTTAACTCTTAGCACCTTTAAAATGTTTCAGGTGCAGAGTTCCAGTTAGTCTGGTTCAGTTAGATGGAGTTATGAAGTAACAGCTTTATTTGAGTGGGCAGCAGAAGCACCTGGAGGAGTCATCTGAGTTAAGACAGTGATTGCAGCTTCCCCTCCCCCACCAGCAGCCCCCCAGCAAGGGTTTGGACCAAACACTTCCTATTGTTACTGGTGAAGTCTCTCAGAGTCTGTTTTCACGCTAATGCGTCCAGCACAAAGGCAGGTAACGCCTTAATAGGAGCAGAAATAGGTCATGTCAAACTGTGAGAATGTGTGTTTATGTATGAGGTAATGTTGTCTTTAGTGTGTATTTTTTTAACCCATTTATTTAAACCTCTACAAAATATTACAACTGTAAACTTTAAAGAAACAGTCTGATGTTTTGAGATCCAGTGAAAGATTTTACCGTGAAACAGTTGCAGAAAGTGTTGAGTGTTTGATTTACAGTTGAGAAAGACCAGCTTCCCAGGTGTGTTTCTCCAATAGAGTTGCAAGTTTTTACTGGTTTACTGGTAAAAATCCCATTTATTATTCCCATAAAGTGTGTTTACATGTGCACTAGTATCCTGCTTTTGATTATATTTAGGATATGAGAACAGATGTGTGTATCAGAACTTAGTAGTGTAAACTAGCTCCAAGTCCAGCAGCTACAACAGTAACATGCTGCTCTAACACTGATGCTTCAGTATTAATAATCTAATGATGTCATATATAATAATATGTCAGTCAGAGGGACCAAACCACTACTTTTACTGCTATACTTTAACTACATCAAGCTCATAACAATTATGTACTTTTATTGTGGTAGGATCTTACTTGTATTTTTACATTGCTGTACTGCTACCTTTACTTAAAATTGTGTTTTTCTTCTTCTGTGTGATTCATCCGCTCAAAGTGGAAAGTTTCTCTGAGCTCAATGAAAGTCAGACTTTAAGAGGCTACAAGCAGGATTTGTGACATCATAACTAGTTTGGAGCCAATCTTCGTTCAATATTCAGCTTATACCCGTGTTACATGGAAACTTGAAGGAGTCATCTTGTTTCCAGCAGGAAAACTGAAATGAAATATATATCAACACATTAATAGACTCTAGAATTTTTAATGAGGGAGAAAATGTAGATTTTAACGAGATAATTAAACTTTTTATTATTATTATTATTATCCAAAGTAGAGTATTTTATATACATCTTAAACATGTGTGAGGAAGGTCTTTAAGTAAACGATCTGAATACTTCTGCCATCACTGGCGGCAGCAGCTGGTTTAGGACAACAGCCGGCTTTTCCCAGAAACACTCAGAGTGTTTACCAGGAGACGAGTGGATACTGAACAGGTTAGAGGAGGAGGAGGAGGAGGAGGAGGAGGAGGAGAGCAGGTCTAGAGGAGGAGGAGGAGGAGGAGGTCTTGGGGAGTATAAAGAAACAGAGGCGGTTTGTTGAAGCAGTAGAGGAGTTGTGGAGGAGCAGCAGGATTTTGAGCCCCTCACTGTCTCAGCTTGTTCTTTCAAACAGAATTCCAGCAGTAAATGTGGAGCCTCAGGCTACGGGCTCGTAAAGCTGCAGAGACGCCTTTTAAAAACACCGACTGAGGGTGTGTGAGTGTGTGTGTGAGACAGAGACAGAGAGAGAGTTGCATACATACACTACACATCATTATTAGGATTAACAGGAGAGTGTAAATGTTTTCATACATTTCTGATAACTGTGATCCTGATCAGAGAGGAAATCCTCCTGGAACAACTCATCCTGTTTGTTCCACTAACTGTTTTAACTTCTGCTGGTCTTCTGGATTATATTCTTCATGCACTACAGATTTATGACTGCTGAGAGAGCAGACTAAACAATAATACCTGCTAAGGTGTCCTGCTTTATGAACGCTTACACAAAGAAAGAGAGAGAGAGGTTGTTTTTAAACTGTCATCAAGTTTAAATCATATTTGATGTCATATAAACGCTGATTACACTGTTATTATACAATTATTACATTATGACACTCTGCTAAATGTCTAGTTATGTTAGAAAAACGAGGTAGTTGTGCTTAAATAATAAAAAATGTCCACACTTGCCAAACCAAGTGAGGTTTTGAATAGTCGATAGACAGAAAATTAATCAGCAACAATGTTAATGAGCTGATTGATTAATCTTTTAAGTCATTTATCAAGTAAAAGTTCTCTGGTTTCAGCTCCTTTAGTCTGTTTTATATCCTTGTAAACTGAATATATTTGGGTTTTGGACTGTTGGTTGGACAAAATGACATTAACCTGATATTTGATCTCATTTTATAGACTAAATGGTTCATCGATTACCTAAACGAACACGGACAGATTAATCGCTAATGACTGGGAGTGGCAGCTTTTTTTTTTTTCTGGCTCTAAATTTGCTTTCTAAAAGGTTTATTTTAATGATATTCTTAATGTTCTTCAGCAAAGAAACACTGAATTAACTCCTGGATAATGTAAAGATAATCAAAGTTTAGGTTCTGACTGTCAGTTTTGATTATTTCACCTTCGTTTTTTTTTTTTTGAGAAATCGTGATTTTTTTTTCACACTACAGTATCCATGAGGCTCAGCTTCTGTTGCTATGGAGAAGAAGCCAGTCAGATCGCCATAGTTACTGACTTCCACACTGATCCAGAGTCTGTAAGTGAACTGATTTGAGCTGCTGGATGTTTCATCAGGTCTAGCTTCAGCTCAGTGAGTATTTCTAAAGAGAAGTTGATGTTTTTTGTCGATTAATCGATTAGTTGCCAACTGTTAAATTAATCACAGACTATTTGGATAATCAATTAAATGTTTTGAGTCACTTTTTAAGAAAAAAATCTGATTCCAGCTTTTAAAATGTGAATATTTTCTGGTTTCTTTAGTCCTCTATGACAGCAAATTGAAAACAAGACATTTGAGGATGTCAGCTTGGATTTTGGGAACGTTTTTTTTTAAATCATTTTCTGACATTTTATGGACCAAACAACTAATTGATTAATCGAGAACATAATTGACAGATTAATTGATAATAATAATAATTGTTAGTTGGAGTCCTGGAGTCAGTTGGAGCCGGGGTGTTTCTGGAACCAGTATCTAGCAGCTGTCAGTGGTATTGCACTTTAAGATACTGCAGCCTCAGCTGTGGTAGCTGCTGCTTGATTAGGATGTTTACTGGCATGTTGTGATCAGGACTGTGCGTCATATCATTCAATAAAGAGTTACTGAAGAGGCTAAAATCTCTCCAAGCTAGCTGGACAACACAGGACAACAATTTCACACCATTTATTCCACAGCTGTATCACTATCACTGCCTCCTGTTTCACTACTGTGTGTAAACCAGGTCTCTGTTGTGGATCAGTTTTTACTCCGACAGAGGAACTTCAATAAATAGTTTATTGACTCTCCGTCCTCTCAAAGGTCGGCTCGGTCGAGATGGTTTGTTATTGGTCAACAGAGCGAAAGTTAAAGGCGTGAAGGTTCACCAAAGTTGAACTCGAGAGACTAAAAAAAAAAAAGACTATTCTGAAAATAAAATCACAAGCATAAAAAACAGCACATGGTTTGTACATAGAATGTATGGAAGACTTAAAATGCCAAAATAAAGGGTTAGGGTTAATGTAATAAACTGTTAATGCATGCATTTATATGTATATATTTACTGTGTCATAATTAAATGGTACACACCTTTTTTTTTATACCTTTTTACCTTTTTTTTATCTTTTACAACAGAATGATTTGTTCTCCGTGCCACATTAAAATCAAATCACAACACAGACAAGAACATAAGAGGTCTATTGCCTTTTAGTGTTGTGCAGCAGACAGCAATTAATCAGATTAATCAGTAATTATGTTTAAAAAAGTGAAAAATCTGATTATGAAAATACATTTAGTGGTAGAAAGATAAGGTTTTGTTAACCGAGCCCAAGATAAAGAGTACACTTTGAACATAAATATGGATAAAACATCTGTAAAGTGCTCAAAAAATATTGAATTTTTCAACACCAGGACAACCCCATCTCATAATGAAGATCATGTGATAAAAGCTCCGGGTCAGCTACTGAATGGACCTTGAGGTGAGATTGTTTGGTCTTTTTTACTGTGTTTATTAAATATCTGGAAGCTAAAAGGTACTCTGCTGAATGAAAATCATACAAATAAAACACAGCACATGGTTTGTACAAAGAATGTATGGAAGATCTAAAATGGCAAAATAAAAACAAATCAAATAAAGTGAAATACATTACACATACACCTGTTTATGTGTAGATTTACTGTTGAAGAAGAGCTGCCAATACTAAATACAAATCTTTGTCATTAGTTGAGGAGGTGAGAGGGAGCTTTTCTCTTTTTTGAGATTGGAGACGTGTTGTCCATGCCAAATTAAAAAATAATCTATCCAATCACAGCTCAGGGGTGGGACTTGAATTTTTTTTTTTTTTTTTCGTTTAATGATGACACAGTAAATGCATACAACCAAAGGAAATGTGTGTTGTATTTCACTTTATTTCTTTGTTTGGTTGTTTTTTTTTTTTTTTTTTTTTTTTTAGGCATTTTAAATCTTCCACAGCAGTGACTTTTAAGGAATGATTGTAAAAACATCCATGATATATTTAGCACAAAAGGGGCATCAAACATAGAGGTGATAATCAGTAATCTCCCTCCTCCACCCTCTCTCCTTCATGTAATGTCATACATCAGGCATAATGTCCTTGCCGGGGTAATCGATAGAGAGAGAGAGAGAGAGAGAGAGAGAGAGAGAGAGAGAGGGGTGATGATGAAGCTGTGGGCGAGTGAGCAAGATGGGAGAGTCATGTGACCCTGTGGAGGAAGATGAGAGACAGAGAGAAGAAGGGTTTCATTGGCTGTTGGTTATTAAAGAGGACAACAATGTAGAAAAACCACATTTTTTGTTGTCCCCCCCTCAAAAAAACAACAACATTTCCTCCATATGTGACAGTATAACATGTGATTGTGACACCATGTTCAAGGAATCTGCTCTTTTCCCAGCAGATGTTGACACCAAGCTGCACAGACTAACTAAGTACATTAACTAAAGTTCTGTACTCAAGTCCAGTTTTGAGGTACTTGCACTTGAGTATCTCCATGTGATGCTACTTTCTACATTTCAGAGGGAAATATTGTACTTTCTACTCCACTACATTTATTTAACAGCTTTAGTTACTTTTCACATGAAGATTTGACACAATGGATAATATAACAGGCTTTTAAAATACAACACATTGTTAAAGATGAAACCAGTGGTTTCCAACCTTTTAGTCTTTTGACGTCTTACAAAAAGCAGTGTGTAGTTGGGCTCACATTTCACATGTCTATGAGTTGTTAACAGCTCCACCAAATAGTGATTTTTCCCTCTAAACTTCTCACAATGCTTTCATTTCAATAAATGTTCAAATGATCCAATATTTCAGCCAAAATCTGAAAACAGATTTGTGTATCAGAACTTTGTTTTTTCTTCTTTCCTCTCCCATTAATCATCTCACGACCCCTCTGTCATGTACCAGAGGTGTGGAGGAACCGGTGGACCCAAATGCAGATAGTGGAAACAGGCAAATAAAGGACTATGCGCAACACCAGTTTAGTCAGATTTGCCTGTTTCCACATTCTGCATTTGGGTCCACTGGGAACAGGGAAAACAACAGACGACTTGACAAGGACTGAACTGAAAACAGGACTATAAATACACAGGCAGTGATTACAAATGAAACACATGAACTAATGAAACACAGGAAGTAAAGTGACCAGACACAAGGTAGCAGGGAATTCAAACTAAAACAGGAAAACAAGCACCAAGCACACATCAGACAGCAGGTAAAACAAAAATACAAACTGTAACAAAAACCCAAAAGTCCTGATAGACCATGACACCCTCAGATTTATCTGCTGACCCTTTGGAGGGGCCCCGACCCCTAGGTTGGGAACCAGTGGACTAAACTAGCTAACTGTATATAAAGTAGTGTAAACTAGCTCCACCTCCTTTGTGAGCCTCTTCTCACAATGAATCTGCACGATAAAAGTTTTCATGAATTTCCTCATTTAAAACGATTAGAGAGCAAATTCTGCTGCCTGTTTTATTAAGTGCAACGCTGCATAAACCCAGAATATCAAGATGTTAAGTTAATGATATAAAATTAACAATACAGAGAGAGAAAGTGCTGATCTGATGCTTTGTTTTCTCACAACATAAATGGGAAAAAAATCGTTGGAAGAATCTCCTCAACACTTGTATTAAAGTGTTTTGTGGTTTGTTAAACTGGATATTTAATAACTTTTAATAAGGTAACAAAATGTGCATCTAATCTCTAAATTCACTGTTTAGATTTTTACAGCCAGTGAAAGTTCGCTTTCAGACATGAGACTTGTGAAGTGCACGTCTGAAAGCAGCTAATACAAGGTGATAACATCTGATTAGTATCGCTGCATGGAGTGTGTGTTTCTATGAAAGTGTGCGATAGCGTGCAGGCGGCGTGTAACCTGCGTACAAGAGGAAGTGCAGCGGGTTCGTCTGAGTCTGACTTCCTCTCAGTGGAGCAACAAGTTGAAGGGTTCCTGCCGTATCTGTAATCCTGTTTATACGTGTTTGTCCGTCAGGTGTTTCTGTTTCTATGTCTGTGATGGACATGAAATCTCTCCCGGTTGCATCATCAGCATAAATGTGAGACACAGAGAGAACGCTGTTGTAATCAGAGAGAGAATTTGTTGGGAAAAAAAATCGGGGGTTTTGGACCAATTTTGGATCTTTTCAGCCGCTGTGAACTAATTTAGACTTTTCTCAGCTGCGTGGGTGCGAGAGGCTTCAGATTTCATCATCTGCTGATGTTCAAGATGTTTTATTACACAGACAGACTTCAACATGTCCTCGCCCTTCAGTCGTTTGACCTTTCACCTTCTGACATCACCACATAGTAACAACTAAAGAAAAAGTTACACCCTCACAACACAAACTAGAAACAAGTCTGGCTCTAAACGGACAGCGTGCTGCAGCCGACCGCCGAGCGCAGTAACTGATGAGCACCTGAGAGACTGTGACAGCGTCCAGACTGAGTGACCACAGTCTGGCAGCAGAGAAGGACGCAGGAAGACCAGAGAGGACAGACTCCACTGTCATTACACTTTCTAACAGAGTGTCAAAACTACAGAAATATAAGGGAGGGAAAAAAAATGGAAAAAGTTGATACAGAAAAGGCTTTTATTCTTTTAACTCTTATTGTTATTCACATTATTTTCTGTTAATTTCATCCTTTAACATTGTTTTTTTCATAATCATAACGCTAGTGAAGCCCTTCGGATTGAGCTGAGTTGTTTGTTTGTTTGTTCCTGTTGACACTTAACACTCACTGAGCACTTTATTAAGAACACCTGTGCAATCTAATGAACTGGAAAAGTGTTCCTAATATTTTGCTCCTCCTCATGTATGTTAACGGGCTGGACAAAATATGTGGAACACTTTTCATACTTTAGAAACTTCCAACAGCAAATACATCTTGTAGGTGATTTGTCTCAGCGTATCTTGCGAGATTAAAACCAAGTTCGCATCCATGTCATCCATTAACAGTGTTTTTAGGCTTCATTTGTGTTTTGGTGCTTGACGACTGTGACCAGAACGTGTCCGTCTGATCAGCTGATGACATGTTGACATGTTTGTTATTGGTGCCAGGTGGAGAAATTATGGACAAATGACTTCATTTGTGCCTTTTACTTAATCATTTGAGTCTTTTTCTTTTTAAAGAGCAACACAAACTTTTATGGGACAAGATAATCTCAACTCAAAGTTCCACTCACACACCATTTCAGAGCTTTCGACCACCTCTCACAGACTTCTCGTCAGCCAATAGTCGAGGTATATCCAGGTATCTCAGCCCAAAAAATTAAAATAAATTGATTTATGATTCACGCTGATATTATAGATATTTTTATTGAGCATTTTGGTTCATATACAGATAACAATGAGTCAGTTATTGCTCAGTTTAAATATTGTAAAGCCAAAGGATACGATGTTCATACCAGTAAACACTAAATAAAAGGAAAAAGCAGAACAGTCACGACGACCAGTTAAACTGAGGAGGAAAGGGAAGAGTTTGTTTTTAAAGCATATTTCATCTATTTTAATTTAGACACATCTTAATATCTGTAACACTGTTTTTTTTTTTTGCCGTAATGGCAATGGCGTCATTGTTGATTCAGATGAGCTGATGATGATGATGATGATGATGATGATGATGATACGACCTCTTGTTGCTTCAATGATGTGGCATCTGTCACATAGAGGAGAAGAGTCTGAGTAGATTTAGTGTCATTCTGTTCTAGAGAAGAGGAGTCTGTGTCGTATCTGGAACTGTATTGTTGGGGATTGTGTGTATGTGTTGAATTATTTGTCATTTGTGGACACAAATTATTCATTTAAAGGAACAATTGATCGGAAAGTTTCCCCCTGACGCCTGCTGGTACTAACCTGAACAAAAAACACTGATTTATTAGACCTAATTATTCAGATCGCTGTGATGTTAAGTTACATTTATGTATAAATACAATAAATGACTCCCTGCAAATCCTCCAATCACAGCAACCGCCAGCTAAAACCATCTGAAACTCAGTCTTAATATATATTTCTTCATGAGGAGCTGTAAATGGAAGTGTGAGATATAATGAGATACGTGCAGACACTCTGAGCTGTTGTTTACTCTGCTTGTTGGAAGCGTCCACTTCAGCGCGCCGTCGCAGCGACAGGTTCAAACATGCAAACTGCATGCTGAACGGCTGATGCACAGCGGCCAAGTCAGTCACCACGAGACATTTATCTGCCGCTTCTCTCTGTGTTAACTTATCTCTCACTGCTGCTTTTTTCCTTTCCAGCTATTTCCCTGTTACAAAGAGACGAGCAGAAAGTCAGTCAGCGGGAAAAAACCAGAAACAAAACAGATTTAAAGGGTCTTTTCTTGTTTGAGCAACGTTTAGTCATGTAGACCTAATTTATCCCCTACAGGGTGAGTCGCAGCAGTCAGGATTAACTTTAAACCGGGATTAGTGTAGTCTCTGAGGCTCCAAAATATTTAAACTTTCATCATTGATGAACTTTAAACGGAGTTGAGGTGGTTTGATATCTAGAAGCAGCTGCATTTTTAAGGTAGAGAATGAAAAATGAGTCAAAGTGTAATGATAATTTAGCGTTTAAGCAGCTAATAGATTAGAAATGTAAACCTGTGTTGCTGTTACTCCTCGTAGAGGAGACAGATTTAGTATTTTGTTTTCCATTCAGATGTATTATGGATCATTTCTAGTGATAATTGTCTTTTTGAATCGAATAATTAGTGTTACTTGTTTGATATGTATGTTTATTTGTGGAGCAAGTTCCAACAATAAGGCAATTGACAGTGTTTTAGAGAAAAAACGGCAAACACAAGGTTATAAAACACACGACACACAAGTAAATATTTAAATTATATATATTTTATTAAACTTTTTGCCTTTGTACCAGATTTTAACATAAAGTATTTTAAATTAAAATACAACTTTAGCATTTTAAGCCAAATACACTCAGTATTTGGTATATTTTTCATTTCTAGCCCTAAATGTGTATTTAATTTGTAGCTGTTCTGTTGAAAAATCGTCCAATGTGTTTGCATCAAATTATTCCATCTTGAACTCATACACAGTTATTAATCTGTTGAAGAAATGACTGTACTTTACTCAGGTTACACATCTGCACTCTCAGCTGTATCCTGCCAGATTAACCTGTTACGTGGCCCCACAGCAAAAATGTGCTACTTGGCCCCAATTAGAACTAAAATAACCCGGTCTTAACGCTGTGCATTGACTCAGGGCCCCTCTCTCTGTGACACAGTGACAAGATTAAGTGGTGATCCGGGACCTGTTTGAGTCATATTGTACTCCAGTGGTGTAAATTCCTAAACAAATCTGCAGTTAATCAAATTATGTACAACCAATTGCCACACAGTGAACCTGGGGCTTTAGGGGGGCCCTCAAGGTCTAGGGGCCCCCTGATGCAGCTGGCTGCAGCCTGGCGCTGGCCCATATATGGCTGATAGATTTGTTTGGGCCAGTGCTAGAGCCCAGAACCGGGCCAGAGGACTGATTCTGGGTCAGATGTAGAACCATTTTTAGTCCTTTAGTCGTGAACTTTTAAGAACTTTCTGTGTCTTTAGAACAAGTTTATGGCTTGAGTTTCCACTTTATTACAGAAACCAGCACATTTCAGATATAGGTGACAGCGGGACAACCATGTCAGTCTTATATGCTGTTTGATCTGTGAGTTTTCTGACAGATAACAATGGGAGAAGTGATGCTGCTATTGTTTCTGAATCTGCTGCAGCTGATAGAAGACATTCAATGGCCCAAAACCACTTTGTAGTGTTTTGCTTTGCACGCGGTGCTGTTGTGATGCTGTAATCTTGTTCCATGTTGTCTTTACTTTTTCCCTGCACTGTCTGTCTGTCTTGTATCCTCATTTCTGCCACTTCTGTTTGCTGTGGTCACGATCAACAGCATCGCCACCGGCCCCTGAAAGAACCTGGGTTTAGAATGACCTCCTGAGCAGATGAGCCTCAAATTTAGTCCCCAAAGTGGGCGAAGAATGTTGAAAAATCATACGGCAAAAGAATATTTCTTTTATTTTGTACTATAATTAAACAAGTGGTTGAGGAGTGACGTCAAACTGCCCCTGAGGAACCCAAATGAAAATCTTAATGTTTTTCCTCAGTAAAAATTGTTGAATCTTTTCTTTTTGTGCCACCATCGGCACTTTTTCCCATCTATGCGGAGCTCTTTCATGTCCCCTGTGCTTTGCATCGCAGCGCCCATCAGTACTACACTTAGATACCATGCTGTTTTAATGTGTGTGTGCTGCATTTCTACTTGATTTTGTGAATTTTTTGAAGTGTGAACGAACCACATACTCAAAACACGGTTGGTGGGACAGAGTTTGGTTCTGATGAAGCATCCAGGCTGTGCTCTCTCAGATATCTGGTTAAATATTTTATAACGCAGCTTAATGAAACATGAAGAGGTCTGCTTTTCCAAGCAATTACACACAATGAGTGCGGTTTCAGAGATCATGGCGGTAAAAAGGCGCGTTTCCTCGTCAGCAAAATGGGAAAGAAAACATATAAAACACTGAAGTGAAACTCTACACTGACTCCGCAGTCCTGATCCACACTCCGGACCCGTAGTTTGCGGCGCACCGACGGAGCCCAGTTTGAATTGACGGACGTCCACGACAGCCAATCAGCGGTCGACGTGCGCCAAAGCTGTGTTTATTCCACTTAGTGAGCCAATCAGAGCCGTCCGTTGTGGCCGAGTGCGTCACCAGAGCAGAATGTGAATGTGGGCTGCTGTTAGCGGAGCTCCCATCCCCCATCCAGAGCGAGCAATGGCGGCTGGTTTTTTGCCGCTTTGTCCTTCTCATGTTCCGCTTGTAAAAGCCATGTGTACAAAACTCGGTAAGGAAAAATACGTGTTTCATAAGAATGCGTCAGTTCATGAGCACATTATACTTATTTTCGCACTTGTCTCATCGCATGTCTGTTATGTCGCACTGCTTTTTTCTCTCCGGGCTCTAACAATGGAGAGGCGGAGAAAACGAGGCCACCGGCACTGTGCTGAAGCAGCCTGTTCACACTGATTAACAACACTACCACGGTGTTTCACGTTTACTTTGTTCGACGGGAGATCGTGTGTTTGTTTGTGTGTCGACCTTGGCGCACGAATGTATGTGCTGTTATGTAAAAATAAATAAAAAAAATACCTCAGTGTGTGAAGTGCGCACATACAGAGAGGAGTGAGGGAGTTTCAAACATGGACGTCGGGAGGAAAGAAGGGGGAGGGGAAGGGCTGTGATGAGACATGGCGGCGATGCTCCACAATTACATTCTCTCTGCCTTTCATCTGATTGATAGTGTTCACATGGCGGCTGTAGAGGTGACAGCAACGCTGTAGAGGCAGCTTTAATCCACAAACACTGTCCGTGTCGTCGACATTTTGTCCCCTAAAGACTTTCTCTATCCCCTCGTCGCGCCGGTGGGCGGGAGAAACGCTCCGGAGTCGCCGCTCGACTCGACCAGATGAACATCAATCAATCAAAGTGTGACACTACGTCAACCGAAAGCTTGGCCTGTTCGGTATATTTTGTGCGTAATTCGGTGCAAACTGACTTTTCTCGGTTTCACGGAGTCGAAAAGGTGCTAACAGCGGAGCTGTGGTCCGTTTAGTTCGGTTTAATCGGGCCAGATTGTTGTTTTTGTGGGCAGAAAGGACGGTTGCAGTGGCGAACAGGAGGGGGGCGTGGTCTCCGGGTTTAGAAATTCGACCCATTGTTCCACTCCAACGCGCGAAGAGAACACCTCTGTGGAGCCGCGGGCCAATCAGCGCCCGCCATACACTCTGAACCCCGCCCACAAGCCTATATTAAAGGATCGGCCGTAAGCAGCGCTGGCCACTGGCACAATATCATTCTGATCGATCCGCTAACCGAGGAGAGGGATTTACTTTATTCAACCTTTCATTTCAGCCGTCCTTTATTTTATTGAACTAAAACAATGGCAGACACACAAGTTGACTCCGGCTCGGATATCTCTGCCAAGGTAAGCTGCCTTACTCCTCCACCGGAGCCGCCTCTGTCTCTCACTAAGCCCCTCAGCAGAATAAAGCTTTTCCAGCCTGTAACCTAGATTTTTTAAAAAACCTTTCGTCGTCGCTTCGCGCTCATTCCGGCGAAGTGGGAGCCTGTTGGACGAACCGGAGGCGGATAAAGAGCGGAAAGAACCAGTGTTCACGTCTCTCTTTTTTTCTTTTTTTTTTTGGAAAACTGCTGGAAAATGTCACTAAAATTAAGCGGGGGGTCTCAGCACCGCATCATGGAAACAGGCTGCGTTCATTGTCCGGAGAGTAACAGTCTGCGCGGGTTCTTTGTTTATACAAGCGGCTCGGTTCTCCTCCGCGAAACACGCACATCAAGTCCGAACACACAGCAGCCTCTCCAGCTCACACTTCACGGGTATTTTCGGGCTCATTCTCAGCAGGCTCTTATCGCAATTGACGCGCCTTATTCGCACATTTTTATTCCACATCTTTCATGCAGGGCTGCTTAACGCGAATTAATTCGAAGGTAAATCCCGCTTCCAGTGGAAGAGAAACGCTAATATGCCCCTTTGGTTTGTCTTGTATTAATAGAGGAGCGATAACGAGCTGCTGGAGCTGAGCAGCGGAGTTTAAACGGGATTTCTGAGGCTCCAGCTGGGTTTGTAGTGTGAAGTTGGTCCGTTTGAATGGAGCACAGACAGACAGACAGACAGGCGGTGCGTAATTCACACCGATGTCAACTTTCGGGGCTCGCCACTTCCACAGCCTTTACATTGTTATTTGTTTGTTTTGTGGGGTTTTTTTAAAAGGCACCGGCGGGCCTGCACCGTCCGACCCGGTTTGTTTACCGACACAGGAAGGTCGACGGAGGCTGCTTATTCAGCCTCCGTTTACCGGAGAGAGACTCTCTCACAGCGCGCCGCGGCTTCCGCTTTTTCTTCAGTATTTTTGGAGCATGTTTGCAGGGCGCGTTGATGTCTCAGGGGAAAAGTTTTTCTTTCTTTCTTTTTTTTTTTTTTTTTTTGTAATGCAGCCCACTTCTCTCTCCGTGTGTGTGTATGTGTTAGTGTGTGTGTGTGTGTGTGTGGCCAGGCTGTGGAGGTGTGATGTGACGGTGCTGGTTTTCCCCTCTTTGTGATCCGTCACCGGTTGGGCTTTCTTCCTCTAACCAGACCAGATCTTTGTGCTTTTCTTAAATGTTAATTTCCGTCCAGTTGGACTTTGGATTAGATCGGGTAAAACTTTAATAGCCCCCGCGGGGGGAGTCGGTCTCCGCAGCAGCGGGGGAGAATAAGATCCAGCCTTTTAGATAATAAAGGCAGCAGCGAGCCGCGGAGGTGAATAATTATGAGTGATTATAACAAATGAACATATGGAGAAGGTGGAGAGGGAAAAGTTGGGGGGGCCTGGTATTAACGCGGATAATCCGGGGTGCCTGTTCAGACACTATTTATAGTTTGGAGCATTTTTACGCACAAGCGCCTTTTTACGCACAGCCAGTCGGTCTGTCGGTGAGTGAGCGCAGCTCCGAGTTGAACTGAGGCTCATTTTGTCTCCTGCCAAGGAGCCGCTGATGCTCCTAAACAGCTTAATGGATTTTAACCAATAAGATTATGTAAAGCAATTAATCAATAACAGTGTATGTGTTGGATGCGCGTGCAGCGCGGAAAAAAATGGCTGTGAACGGACGATGTCGACAAATAGAGGAAACCGAGCGCTATTAATAGGCTCGGCGGGCGGTTTTCCGGTCAAAGTGGAGGAGAAAAAGCCCCTGAAGGTGTTTGTGGTGTTGTGTTTGCGGCTCCAGCCTCGCGGCGCTGCCTTATTTTCGCTTCTCTCGCCTGCCATGTGTCGTCTTCTATTGTCCTTTCCAGCCTCCGTTACAACAAGCGGCCAGCAGCAGCAGCGTGCGTCGCGCTCGCCGCCGCCTCCTCCTCCTCCTTCCTCACCCCCCCCCCCCCTCCTCCTCCTCGCTCCCTCCCTCCCTCCTCCTCCCCCCCTGCTCCTGCGCCCTCCTGTGTTATTTTAAACGGAGCGGTGCATCCTGGGTATTGCAGTGCCTCTCCCGGGCGTGTCTCGTGACATATGGCGGAGACGGCTGCCCGCGGAAGACTACAATACCCAGAGTGCCCCGGGGGCCACATCAAAGTATCAGATTACAACACATTAGAGGGGATGGAGTGGGAGGAGGAGGAGGAAGAGGGGAGGATCTGCAGAGACCAGTATGGTGTTTAAATAAGAAGAGCTTCATTCTGACAGAGAGGGCTGAAAACTGCAGCTCCCAGCAAGCACTGGGGCTGCTCTAACTAGGCCATTAGGTAGAAGGGCAGGTAGCAGCACAAGTTTGAATACATCAGCTGAATCCTTGTGAATGTTTTTGAACTTTTCAAACTTTTAGTTTCTAATGTTTTTTTTTTTTATTTTATTTTTTATTTTGTCAGGACCTGAAAGAGAAGAAGCTGGTGGAGGAGAAGGAGAACGGCAAAGATGCTGCCACCAACGGAAAGGTAAACACACCTGCTGGTTACACCTTTTTAACATTTAAAGTTTGTATCCATGCAGCTTCGGCGAGACACTTAAACCTTGTTTTGTCGTTTCCAGGAGAACGATGAGAACGGTGAACCCGAGGTAGACGATGAGGAAGACGAAGAAGTGGACGAGGAGGACGAGGAAGACGACGGAGAAGGTGCCTGAGAGATTTTTTTTAATTATTTTTTTTTTTACTTGTACATGTTGTGTTTTTCTCCCAAAACCTTGCAAAAGTCTGACTCTGCTGCTCCTTTTCATCCTGCAGGAGATGAGGAAGACGAGGAGGACGATGAGGATGATATCGAGGGCGGCACAAAACGGGCAGCTGAGGACGACGACGACGACGACGAGGTGAGACGGCGGCTCTTTAAAATCCAACTGAATCTAAGCAACCAATCAGGCTACGAGCTGGCCAGCTGACTAACCCTCCATCTTCTTCTTCTTCTTCTTCTTTCAGGACGACGTCGAAACCAAGAAGCAGAAAACCGACGACGATGATTGATGCGTTTTCCCCCCGCGCCATCCTGCTGAACCACTTCCTGATTCTTCACCTCTGCCCGTTTTATAAGGCACAGGTGGAGGGGCTGGAGGACTGATTTAAGATAAAAAAAAAATAATAATAAAAAAAAAAATCCAACATGGTCATTAGCAAGTAGAGTTCAACAACATCCACCACGTCCACACACACTCGATCTCCCCTCAAAACTGCGACAAATTTTCTAGAGGAACTTGCCACCACAGCGACGCAGAAATCCGGCTTCTCAACAACAACAACAACACGAAAGGAGAATTTGTTTGTATTTTTATTTACATTTTATATTTTTGTACATATTGTTAGGAGGGGGGGTCAGTTTCTCTCTCGGCAGCGATCTCGTCAGACCAAATCGGTGCTTCTTTAACAAAAAGATTTTACTTGGTTGACCATGTTATGATATCTCAGCAGATACTAGAAAAAAAAAACATGTTAAAAAAAGCTAAAAAACATTGAAAGACAACCTCTTCAGCCGTTGAACTCAGAGCATTCCAGTAAATTTAATGTATGTACTTTTAGCTGTACCATAACTAGTTTGTTTGTATGGGAGGGTAAGGCCAAAGAAAAGAGCCTCTTTTCTTTTTCCTTTTTTTTTTCTTTTGTTTTTGTCAGCGAGTTTTTGTTTTATGACGGCCTGTTTTGATGTATGTGCGAAGTTTGTTGTTTGACAATAAACCGGACTTTTATTTTGTGAGTTGTACTTTGTATCTCTGCTGGTTTCTTCCTCTTCTTCTTCTTCTTCTTCTTCTTCTCCTGGCGATGAGGGAGGATTGACGGAGCCGTTCAGGTGGAGGTGAGCTCACAGGGCCACTTTAAAGAGGGTCAGGTTATCACACAGGGATGACAAGAAGTAACTGAGTACATTTACTTAAGTACTGTAGATGAATATAGATTTAAAATACTTTCCATTTTTATTGTACTTGATATTTGACTACATTTAAAATATGTCTATAAAACAAACCCTCCTTGATGAGACTTGTAGCTGGAAACAGAAGTGTTATAATTAGAAATACTGCTCATAATTATGAGGATGGTTAAATTAATGACCGTTTCCAATCGTAGAAAGAAACTAAGCACTAAGTACTGTATTTGAAATACTGGAATATTTCTATTTTTATCCATCTTCATACTTAATGTTTCGGAGGTAGTTGTTGCACTTTTTATTTAATAACATTGAACATAAAAACTTAACGTTTTTAAATCACAACACAAAGGTTAAACCAGTATTTCCAAACCTAATAGGACCTGTAGCTGAGAGAATAAGTTATTATAATCAGTAGAAATACTACTGATAATAGCAAGGTTATATTAATGTTTCAGAGAATCAGAATGGAAAGTAACTAATTACATTTACTTGTACTTTACTGTTTTATTTCCATGTGATGCTACTTTCTACATTTCAGAGGGAAATATTGTACTTTCTACTCCACTACATTTATTTAACAGCTTTAGTTACTTTTCAGATGAAGATTTGACACAATGGATAATATAACAAGCTTTTAAAATACAACACATTGTTAAAGATGAAACCAGTGGTTTCCAACCTTTTTGTCTTTTGATGTCTTACAAAAAGCAGTGTGTAGTCGGGGTCATATTTCACATGTCTATGAGTTGTTAACAGCTCCACCAAATAGTGATTTTTCCCTCTAAACTTCTCACATGCTTTCATTTCTATAAATGTTCAAATGATCCAATATTTCAGCAAAAATCAAAGATTAGAGAAAAAGTCCAAAAACAGAAAACAGATTTGTGAATCAGAACTTTTTCTTCTTTCCTCTCCCATTAATCATCTCACGACCCCTCTGTCATGTACCAGAGGTGTGGAGGAACCGGTGGACCCAAATGCAGAAAGTGGAAACAGGCAAATCTGATGTATACCGTTTAGTCTAAAAAATAAATTACAAAACACAAGGACTATGTGCAACACCAGCTTAGTCAGATTTGCCTGTTTCCACTTTCTGCATTTGGGTCCACTGGGAACAGGGAAAACAACAGACGACTTGACAAGGACTGAACTGAAAACAGGACTATAAATACACAGGCAGTGATTACAAATGAAACACATGAACTAATGAAACACAGGAAGTAAAGAGACCAGACACAAGGTAGCAGGGAATTCAAACTAAAACAGGAAAACAAGCACCAAGCACACATCAGACAGCAGATAAACAAAAATACAAACTGTAACAAAAACCCAAAAGTCCTGATAGACCATGACACCCTCAGATTTATCTGCTGACCCTTTGGAGGGGCCCCGAACCCTAGGTTGGGAACCAGTGGACTAAACTAGCTAACTATATAAAGTAGTGTAAACTAGCTCCACCTCCAGCAGCTACAACAGTAACATGCTGCTCTAACACTGATGCTTCACTATTAATAATCTAATGATGTCATATATAATAATATATCAGTCAGAGGGACCAAACCACTACTTTTACTGCAATACTTTAACTACATCAAGTTAATAGTAATAATAATATTAAAAATAATGACTTTTACTTGTAATGGAGTATTTTATTTTGTAGTATTGGTACTTTTACTTTTGTAAAGGATGTGAGCACTTCTTCCAGCTCTGTTGGATAGCAGCCTGGTTTCCTGTTGGCGCAACAACAGTTAAAGTATCTAATAAACTTGGCGGTGAAACTTTATTGAAACAGTGTTTACACACAGAGCTTTACAGGAGGGAGAGAAAAGACAGCAGCAGTGAACAAGAGGAAAATACTGGATTCCCTCTTAAATGTCTTCCTCCACATTAACATGCTGTGTGTCTTCTTTGCAGCTCTTTATTGTGGGAGTTCAAACAAAACTCAGTTGAAATACATGAGTTTGTGCAACATTTTACACCACAGGAAGAAGAAGTCTTGCAGACTCTGGTTTTATATGTTTTATTATAAAATATTATAATGTTTCTACTAAAATTTGCTGCTTTGTGTGAATCACTTTTTGTTTGGGGGTTTGTATTAAGTATTAAAATGACTCTAAAAGTACTGAAAATGCATTTACCCTCTAAAAAATGTAAAAAGTGTCTCGTTACAGGTGTTTTCTGCCTGTTTGACTCGTGTCTCTTAATGTGGACATGACTTGTATTTGGTCTTCTTTCTCAGAATCTTTCATTTGAAGGATTTTTAAAGGTCTGAAGGTGTTAAAATATTCAAAATTTCAATAGAAAATGACTGAAATAACACAAAAAAAGACACATTTTGTGCAACAGAAGTGCCATATGTTTGACTTTTATGTTGCTTTAATCAGAAATAATCTCTGCTTTTTGTATCTTTGAGGTCCTGATCCCAAGTTAGGAACCATGAATGAGTACTAAATGCATTCATCAGTAAGCAGCATTGAAAAGTTGCGGCTAAAGTCACTCAGCGACTCAGTGAGCTGTTTGCTGCCGGTACAGTTTCCACTGCGGACGATTTTTTTTCCCCTTCCTGTCAGTTCAGGACAAACATGATGGAGCCTGAACGAGAAGAGGAGGATCTGATCTGTGTTCAGTCATGTTGGCTGCAGCCTGCAGGGCCGAAAACTGACAGAGGAAGAAGTTCACACACAGGAATGTTAAACACACCGCAGGAGCCTCATTACACACCGACACAGGATGATGGAAACCTGGAGACACGCTGGCTGTATTCAGAGAGTTACTGTACAGGTGTTTGTGTTGATGTGATACATTCAGGAAGTGGCTGCATGAATATTCTGTATTTTCTTATTTGTTCAAGGATTTTTTTTTCATTTGAGTATTTTTTTTTTTTTATAAGTTCAAGCATTTGTTTTTGATGGTTTTGAATGAGACCAGTCAGCAAAAACACCTAAAAACATAAATTCACAAAAAAAAGGAACAGCAAAGGTTATTTTTAAAATTCTGAATAAATCATCTATTTATTATTTAAAATGTATTTTTAAAACTTTTTATTTTTTTATTTTTTTTTTTTTGGGGGGGGGGGGGGGTACAAAATGTGAAATTTTAAATCATAAAATTTCTACAAGATTTTAAATTTCTCTATATATTTTTAAATATTTTCAGTACTGTATTTGTATTTTTTAACTATATAGTTTGTCATTTTATGTATATATATTATTTTATTTATGTATTTATTAATATATTTAATAAATATATAACTGACTAATAAATTATGAACTTAATATTATTTGAAGCTGCAGTGCCGGACTTTTGTCTCCCTCCTCTGGCTGTGACAGTAGAGGGGGACGCTCGGCTGTGATTGGCTGACTCAGGCGTGCAGCAGCTCTGATGCGAGTACTCTGCATTACAGTTCAGTACCACAGTCACACTGAACACACATTAAACACTGATTGAACTTAAAAAGCTCAATAAAAGAGCTAAATAAAAATGAACAGTAAAACCAGCAGAGTCCAACAGGTCCAGCTGTCAGACAGGTCCATGTTACTGTGGTATTAATATTACTGTAGTATTAATGACGTTACTATAGTAATAATATTACTGTGGTATTAATGACATTACTATAGTGATAATATTACTGTAGTAATAATGATACTGTGTTAATAACGTTACTATAGTATTAATATTACTGTAATAATAATGATACTGTGTTAATGACGTTACTATAGTAATAATATTACTGTAGTATTAATGATACTGTGTTAATGACGTTACTATAGTAATAATATTACTGTAGTAATAATGATGTTGTAATATTAATAATACTGTTGTATTAATATTACTGTAGTAATAATGATACTGTGTTAATAACGTTACTATAGTAATAATGTTACAGTGGTATTAATATTACTGTAGTAATAATGATACTGTGTTAATAACGTTACTATAGTAATAATGTTACTGTAGTATTAATATTACTGTAGTATTAATGATACTGTGTTAATAACGTTACTATAGTAATAATGTTACTGTAGTAATAATGTTACTGTAGTATTAATGATACTGTGTTTATAACGTTACTTAATATTACTATAGTAATAATGTTACTGTAATATTAATATCACTGTTGTATTAATGATACTATAGTAAAAATGTCACTGTAATATTAATATTAAGTAGTATTAATGTTACTATAGTAATAATGTTACTGTGATATGAATATCACTGTTGTATTAATGATACTATAGTAAAAATGTTACTGTAATATTAATATTACTGTAGTATTAATGATACTATAGTAATAATGTTACTGTAGTATTAAATATGACTGTTGAATTAATGTTATTGTGGTAATAATGTTATTGTTATTGTTATTGTGTGTCTCAGTCTGCTGCAGCTTAAGTCCGTCAGATCTCTGAGTGGAAAACCTAAAATCCGACTTACCTCAGCAGGTGGTCTGGATCTGTGCACAGCAGCTCCCTGCAGCTCTCACATGGTTCCTCCCAAAGCAGAGCGGCAGAGCTCAGGGGACGGTCCATTACTGCAGGGAGTGGGGGGGGGGGCGTTAACTACAGGAAGAGTTAGTGAGGTTATTAATCCTGCAGTGTTTGCAGAGCAGAACTGAGTTGAGTTTCTTCCACTTTGGACTCTACAGCAGGTCATCAAGGTCAAAGCAGCTTTAATGATTATCTTCTCTTTAACAAGCTCCAGCAGCTTTTGTAATGGTTGAAAACTGTGGTTCCCAACCTGCGGCTCTCGACCCCGCAAAGAGTCACAAGATGATTTAAAAGATTTTTAGTAACCACACACTCATAGTGGGCATGGTAACGGCTGTAAGAGGTGTGGTTTCATGGCTTCATAGTGTGTGATCCTGGTGGTATTAGACTGACCATCACTCAGTGTAGAGCTAACTGCTGTCACACTGCTGTTTATGACATTATCATTGTTTATCTCTTTAAGTCTGAATATATTAGGGATGTGCAGAAGGCCCACTATTTGTGTCTGTGTTTGTTGAGGCAGCAAAATTATTTGTATAGAAGTGGTATGGGGATTAAAAATTCTGTTTTGTTTTTATTACACTTTTAGTTTTAGAAACTTAAAGTGTTACAATAAGTGTTCATGAAAAAACTACCTAATAAAGGACGTTCCCACACCAGATCTCTAACTGGAGTCCCAGATCATAGACGACTGCGCTACTAAAACTTTACTCATCACCTCACTGCAGACAGACTTCTACCTATTTATACACCATAACACAGAGAATCACAGCATGTAACATGTAGGGAAAAAACTTCAAAGGTGATTATTGCTTTGGACTTTTCATTTATTGCCTATTATTTTACAACCTTACTTTGTGGAAAGGAGAAGGGGAACAACAGGTTTTGAAGAGTCTGTTAGGAGCACTTCACTCACTTAGCTTAACTTCATCTCTGAGGTACACCCCCAACTCTGGGAGTGATGTCCAAATGAAATGCGCATCATGTAGCAGGTGGATGTTTATTTATTTCTTTTCGAAAACAAATAATTTTTACAAATATTTGTATGAAACAAATATTTGTAAAAAAAAAAAAAACAAAAAAAAACAGAAAACAACAACAACAACAAAAAACACTATTTGTGCTTTGCTGAAGAAGATATTAGTATTCAGACACACTGTAGACACACAGATGGACATATCGAGACGTTATCAGATTACATTTTTAACATTAAACAGTGCATGACAAGCTTATAAAATACAAAAATGAATGTTAAAGATTAAGCAATTAGTTCCCAAACTGTTTGTGAACTAATGGTGGTGTGTTACCACTGTGCGTAGTTGTAAGACCAAAAAAGGTGAAACTTTACAATATTCGCAAATATGCAATATGCAAAGTTTAGAAAGAAATCTGAAGAATTAATCAAGATTTGTTGACTGATTTTCTGCAAAACAAGTTTGTTTTTTTTTTTACTTTTAATGCTTTAAGGAAACTTTTAATGCTTTAAGGAAACTGAGAATATTTCTGTACTTTTACTTAAATGTAGGATTTGTATTTTTAATGGATACATTACTGAAGTAAAGGATCTGAATCTGTCTTCCACTACTGGAGGAAGATAATAATAATAATAACAATGATGATTGATTACATTTATATGGCATTTTATCTTGATACCAAAGCAGCTCACAGTAAAGGGGGGAAACTCACCTGGACACCATTAATGTGTAACATTCACCTGGGTGATGCAGAGCAGCCATTTTGCAGCAGAATGCTCACCACTCATCAGCCTGAGGTGGAGAAGGAGGGAACCATTGAGCCAGTTACACTGGGGGATGATTAGGTGGCCAGATGGCGAGAGCCAGGTTGAGACACCAGGGAGCCCCCGACCCTTTACAATAAGTGCCATGAGATCGTTAATGATCACAGAGAGTCAGGGCTGTTTAACATCTCATCTGAAGGACAGACTGTAGACAAACTCAACATTACATCTGTAGAAAAACAGGACTTACACATCTTTTAGTGCTATACAGACTTCATACAAAGAGGTAAGATGTCATCTGTTGGTTGGCCAGGAGCTTTCACATAAGGAGTGCACAGTGTTGCCTTTCTGGAAACACGCCCCACTACCTCAGACCCAAGCTAGCGCTAGCTTACTGGAGACACTGAGCACAGCATACTTGGGCATTTGTTCGCTACTTTACCTGTAATTGTGCAAACAAGTATTATAATCAAGTAACATTAAACTTAGTGTGAGTCCTGGAGCCGTAGAGAGCAGCAGGTGAGCCAGCTGTCAATCAACACCTACATGGCAGACATCAAAGCTTTCACATCTTATTAACGGAACAATAATTTCCAAAATGACCACCAGCACTCTTATTAGAGGGCCTGAATTCAGAGAATTAGACCAGTTTAACTCATTAAAAACAATGATTGACTCAGTATTTCTGGAGAGAAGTTGGGAGTCAGTGCTTGGGTTGCTGCCACAGAAGAAGAATAAATCTTTGGCTTGTTTGTATAACCACAGTTCTCTGAGTAGTAGGACGTCAGCCTTGTTAATGCTACCAGCAGCTCTGTGAGAAGCACAAACTGAGGCTACAGTTGGCAGTGCTCTGATATTTATAGAGCTGCAACCATTAGTCGATTAGTCATTTTTCGATGAAAATGATTTACAGAGTAAATAAATACATGAAAAAATCAGAAACTCATGTAAGGATTTCACACTGAAAGATGTTCTGCTCTCAGATCTGACACATCGCCGTTCACGCCTGCGTCTATCAGTCTCCAAGGTGTCCAGCTGACCACTTGTTTCACACTTCGTTACTGCCTTCGTCACTTCCACTAGAAGGTCAAAGGGCCTTTAAGAGCACAGTTATTACGTCTGTCTGTCACCAGATGAGAGCTGCTCCAAGTGTTGAGACTGGCAGGACAAAGTTATTTGGCGTTCTGGCGCTCTGTCACCAAAACAACCACCACGTCACTGCATTGATGATGTAATTTCCTGTTACGTCACTGTCGGCGATGCATCAGTGTTTACACTACAAAAGATATGTGGTCAAATGCGTCCCAGCCGGATTGGATCGCAATATGTCTGGGTAGTTGTTTACACTTTAGAACTGTCCACTTGTGATCCGATTACCCAAGATGCATTTTAAAGCCAAGTGTGAACAGTGTCTGACTCACAGTCCTGCAGACGTATTTTAACACGATAACAGAAAAGTCAGGACACTTTCCTGAAATAATAACTTGCAGAGGTGAAGCAGGTGAGTGAAAAGTTTCTGCAGAGAGTTTCAGAACACAACATACACGTCCTAGAAGACAGACTTTTGGGATTTACTCGACAGACGATTGTGATCCTGAAGAAAAAACACAATTTTCTTTCTATTCGTTACTGAGCTTGTTCATGACATGATTTTTTTTTAAAATTGACTAGTTTTGACCTTTGAGCCGGTCTTCAACTAGGCTCAAATGCAGAGAGTCTTAACATAACATAAACCAATATAAAACAAACACACTTTTAATCCTGGTTTAACAGTAACAGCTGTCATATGTATAACGAGCACTTTGAATATTTAGGTTTTATTGTGGATGAGCGTCTCATATTTAAAAGGATCATTCTGGTGATTTTCTTTATTTTTCATCTAGTCAACAAATCTCATGTTTGGATCCAAACCAACAATGAACTGATCTACTAACAAGTATTGTGTGTGTGTGTGTGTGTGTGTGTGTGTGTGTGTGTAATGTGTGTGACTCACTGATGTGTTTTTATAGTTTATGGGCAAAACCGCAGGTCTCCAGCACAGAGGAATAAGACATATCAGGCTCTGCAAGCTCTGGATACACACACAAGTCAGACTATTGTACTTTTACACAACTGTATGTTTTGATTATGTCTTGTGTGTTTCCTGTTTCAGATCATGTGTCTGTAAACATGTGAATTGTAACGCAGAGCATTAAAGAGCTATACAGTTACATTACATATGATTGGCTCCAAACTAGCTGTGATGTCATAAACCCTGCAGGTACGTCCAGGTGTTAAACTGAGATTAAAGGTGAGCTCAGAAAAAAACAAACTCTGCACAAACATCATTCTGCACAGAGAAGAGAACAAGATCCAGCTGAAGGAACAAGAGGAACTTGGTTCTGGGTGGAGGGGGACTTAAGTGTGTTTATTCTGTTTTTTTATTAGATTATTTTTTGTCATTTTTGCCTTTATTGGACAGCGGGCGGCCAAGAGGCAGAAAGGAAACAAGGGGAGAGAGAGAGATGGGTATCTCACATGAGATCACAAGTGATCATGATCTCAATGAAACAACATGTTTAAAGGACACGTGTCATGATGTTTGTGGTTTTCTGTTATTTATATCCTGTTCTGACGTTGGATGATAAACGTGGTCAAAGTTCTGAAACTTGAGGTGAACAAATGTAGAAATGTTGCCTGCAAGTCAAAACTCAGGGATTCAATCTGCTCTCATCCCTTTGTTTGCAAAGTTACTTCTACTTCCTCTTCAAACTGACATCAGGTGATTCATAGAAGCCCACAAATGCCCATCCATGCCATAGTCTTGGTTGCTCAGGTGGTTGCTAAGGTGTTTCCATGTGTTGTTGTACGGATGGATTTGAGAAGTTGAACATTTGGAGTAAAGAAGGAGAAAAAGAAGTGAAATCCTGCCACTATAGTTTGTTTACATAGCCTCTAGAGCCAGAGGCAGCTTCCTCAAAGCTGACCAATCAGAAGAGAGCGGGCTCATCAGGAGGCGGGGCCTTAAAGAGACAGGAGCTAAAACGTCCTGTTTCAGACAGAAGCTGAACTGAGGGCCTGCATAGGACCAGTAGAAGATAAAATAAATCATGCAAAGATATTCCAGTAGAGCCACAGAATATAAATCTAGAGGCTGAATATGTGCAGAATATGTGACCTTTAAATAAAGAAACAAATCTTACTCTAGAGATGGTGAGGATGATGATGCTGTGTGCAGATGCAGCAGACTCTCAGGTGAGCTGACACAGAGATGAGTCCTGACATGACATCAGAGCCGCAGGGCGAAGAAATCCAAACACAGCACCGACAATCATCTCCTCCGTCCTGATTGGCTCTGCTCACCAGAAAGTGATGACAATCCATCCAATCAGGTGAGAGTGTGGAATTTGAACTGCAGAGCCGCTCCGCTCTGCAGGTTTGCCTGACCTGAGCGTCAGGTGATGCTGCTGTCAGTCAGCCAGAGAGCAGTTTCACCACGCTCATACGTTCATTAAATGTTTTTATTATAAAACACTAGTCGATTAACTAATGAACAGAAAATGAATCCCCAACTATTTATATAAATTGTTTTCAGCCATTTGAGTCAATAACAAAATGCTAAAATTCTCTGGTTCCAGCTTTTTAAATGTGAATATTTTCTGGTTTCTTCAGTAGTTAGTTTAGTTTAGTTTAGTTTAGTTTAGTTTAGTTTAGTTTAGTTTAGTTTAGTTTAGAGGATCCCTTCATAATGATCTTACAATGGAAGTGAGGACAAAATCCACAGTCCTCCTTCTGTGCAAAAATGTATGTCAAAGTTTATCTGAAGCTAATATGAAGCTTCAGTGTCCAAATGAGTCAAATCAAGTAGATATCTTAACTTAAAAAGAGCGAGGAGGCTCCACCGTCACTCCGATCCATCCCAAAGATCAGTTTTATTGTTTTCCACAAGACCAGCCCTTTAACAGGTCAGGACATGACTGCAGACAGTTCAGGGACACAACGCTGGTTCAAATGTCACAATGCAAATGTCAGGATCAGATGAGTAAGAGTTGCTCTTTTGTTGGATTTCGACTCTTTTATGATTTATGACACAGGTGCTTCTTTTTTCTTTTTCCTTAAAGCTCTGACTCTTTACATCAGTGGCAGTGGAAGAAGATGTACACGCAGCAGTTAGTAGAGAGCTGAAGAAAAACTCCTAGATGTTTTTAAAAAAAAAAAAAAAAAAGACTTTGACATTTGTAAAGAGTCAAATGACTAAAACTCCAGCTTTATAACGTTCAGCAGGTTCTCTCAGAGATGACAGTAATTATGCCGACTGTTGACTCTATTAGTCATCGTAGTGTTAGTAATTGTTATCGTAACGTTTCAAGTTCTACACCTGTTTATCCTGTTCAGGTATGTGAGGGGGCGGAGCCTCTGAAATCCAGTCCAGCAGTAACAGTAACAGTATCAAGTACTACCATAATCCTACTACAATACTACCACAATCCTACTATAATACTACTACAATACTACCACAATCCTATTATAATATTACTACAATACAAACTACAGTACTACTTCAATCCTACTACAATCTTACAACAAAACTACTACAGTACTGCCACAGTCCTACTACTACAATCGTTTGTATGGAAGTTCTTTAGCGTACCTTAAAGTCCAAAAAAAATCTTATTTTATTCTTATAAAGAAAATCAGAATCGCCAAAAATCAGATAAAATTGCAATCAGTGCATCATTGATATTGATGTGAAACAGCTGTGTCACTTTTGTGTATGTCGGCTCTTTGACCTGCCAGAGTGAAGCACTGGAGCCCATCTTGGGACTCGACTCAACCTGAATGACTCAAACTCGGACTCTTCTTTGGTGACTCAGACTTGGACTCGGACTTTGAACACTATTTCTAATGGTTGGATTGAACGGGAGGAATGATTACAGCAGTTTTAAGACACACTTGAAAAATTAGAAACTTCTCCTTTAATCCAAAAAGTAACTAAAGCAGAAAAATAATGTTCTTTGATATGCTGTGCTCCTATCAAATAAACAAATAAATACAAATAAATGAAGTACAGTAAAATTGTTCTTCAGTCGAAGTGTAAACAAGTAGTATAAAATGGAAATTCTAAGTAAAGTACCGTAAAAACTGTACATAAATACAGTACTTGAGTTACTTTTCTACCATTAACCAACACAAGGCACTCATCTGCTTCTTGTTCTGCAGATAGTGAATCAATCTGAGGTCTCAGCTGGTTAAACTCTCCTCTGATGTTTCGTTGCCCCCATGTGTCCAAACTCAGAGTTGCATTTTACTTCTTCTCTGCAGACTTTTTTTTTTAATCTTCACATGCTCTGTTGTTTGGTTGTTTCTTTTAAGAAAAATGTTGATTGCACATCTGGAAGCCGATCAGTCGTCTTGATGTGCAGATTTTTATACAGTTTGGATGAGATCTGCTGCTGCGGTGTATCTGTGTGACTCAAAATATGTTCCACATTTAGAGATGTTGCTTGTTTTACTGGCTATTTATCTATAATCAAACTCAAACTTGGAATATGTATTTCACTAAGATATAAGTTCGTAATACTCCATGAGAGCATCTACACTGCTTATATGGTTTAAGATATTTTAACTGTACAAACACTAAAATGTGAAATAAAATCCTGCATCACATCCTTCTTACAATTTATATATTTACAAAGATGTTTCCTTCTTCTGAATTAAAACTGTAACAACTAACATCTCAATAACCAACATTATTGTCCCCTTTATATTTAGTGTGAACTGTATATATGTAAAATGTGTTGACTCTTGCTGTTTTTTGTATTCTTTTATTGGGAAATCTTAATCTTAAACATAGGTGTTTGGATCCCAGATACTTATCTATTTGTATTTATTGTTTATTTAGCATGGACAGTGTACAATACATATATTGCACCAGATATAGCTATAAGCTGTCTGTACTTCCTGGATGGAGGCCACTAGTGATGCACAGGTTACAAAAGATAAAAGATCAGTTATAATAAATGATTAACTTACACTTTGTATAATAGATAAATAAGCCATACAAAAACTAAGAACCAAACAAAAAGTAACAATTACCATAAAACAACCATAAGAATACCAACACTAGACTCCCAGTATGGAGGACACCACCAGTACCATTTAAAACACACAGTACTGCTCAGAGTCTCGTAGCTCAGTGTTTTCATACTAAGGTCATAATGTTTAAAGGTTTTTTTTCACTCTCTGATACTCCGCTGTAAAGAGTTTCACATCCCGGCTGCTTTAAACTGAGATGCAGTTTTACATAAATGTTGCAGACTGAAATCTAACACAACAGTCCCCTCTAGTGGAAGCTCTGGTTAACCTTTATCACCACTACATATTGTTACTGATGTTAGATTGTGAATAATCTTAAATAATAAACCAACATTTTGCCAGAAACAGAAAATGTTCAGATGTTGATAGATTATTCTTTTTAACTAGCTTGCAATAACAATGAGAGTTGGGTTTTTTAATTCATGATTTTTATTGTCACCAGGTTGTAATACAATATGAAATATGTGATGGTATCATTGCGTCCATGTGCAGTTTTGCTGCATCTGAACTCATTTGATTTCTAATAAATCTAAAATGAGCAAGTCTTTATCCCTTCTATCATTTTATTTTATCACATTGTATTTTTTTCTGTGTATTTATGTAGCCGTCCTCTTCATCACATTCTTCGTATATATTATAAATACATTATAATATTGTCACCCTGTTTGTCCATGCTTGTTGTTCTGTACACACAACATCTATTTCCTGTCTGGAATCCTCCTCTGATCCTCCTTCCTGAGCTTTAAAGGGTTTTTTTTTTAGAGAGTTTTTCCTTATTTGAATTGAGGGTCTGAGGACAGAAGATGTTGTATTAATGTACAGATTGTAAAGCCTCCTGAGGTTAGTTTTTGATTTGTGATATTGGACAATAGGAATAATATCAACTTAATCTGATTTGACAAGTATCTTATTACTATTTATTTATTTATTGGCCTAGTATAACATAACAAAAGACATAAGAACAGAAGATTTAAATCACAGTTTTGAACTGTGATTTAAATTCAAATTTCATATTTATTGTACGATTGTTGGTAGCACTTTACATTAAAGCTCAATAATAACAAAGTAATAAGTAAAGAGTAGACTCACAGGTCAGTTTCTGAATGCTTTGCTTGTTGAGACTGATGACAAAGAAACTGGGTGAAAATAATTAGAGAATTTAATAAAACCTGCATTGCATAACTAATCCAAAGTCTTCAGAGTGGCCCTTAATATCGTGGCGATGACATGCAGTTCACTGCAGAGGAGAATGGGAGGGAGAGCAGCATTTCCAGGGGTGTAGGTTTATTAGTGGCAGTTTTCACCACCATTCAAGCGACTAACATGCATTTAGAAATCAGCAGACTTCAGTAGGTGGAGAGTTCTGATTGTCTGGTATTATGAGACTAAATAACAAGCTCTATCTTTGTATTAATGATGGGCATAGATAGGTAATGTTAGACTTACATTCTGTAACAAAGAGGTAATTATGTGGAGACACATCTAAAGATAACAATGAGGCAGCACTATTTAGTAATAGCAAAGTAAAATTAAGGTGGAACACAGTAAAAATAAACTGTTTGTCTCTCACACAAATTAGCACCTGAAAATGATCATCTGTCAATTTACACAAACCAAGGAAGCGCCACCTGGTGGTCGGAGGTGTGCATAAAAATAACATAAACATATACAACTGAAAATGGCTCCTACAGGCTGTAATGGCTCCTTGAATGTGACTCATATTATGTTTCACAGCAGGCGATTATACTGTTTATAATGACTGTCAAAATCAAACTTAGTTCAAGTTGAGATAGTTTTGGAAAATCAAACCTGCTTCTGCATCTTATTTGTTTCCATATGTTTGTATTTATTGCTCTTCTTGACCATGTCTCTGTTGTAAAAGAGATTTTTAATGTCAGCGAGACTTTTATCTGGTTAAATAAAGGATAAACCAGTCAGATACATGTTAGCACACCTATATGTTTACATGGTTTGGGAAAATATGTTAAAATGTATGTGTAAATGTAATGTGGAATATTAATGAGTTATGACAGAGACAAGAGAGAAAAAGACAGAAGGGAGAAAGAATAAGAAATAATTTAGTAATAATAATAAATAAAAGAAAAACAGTAACAATGGGAGGTGGTCACTGGTCTTCATCTTATATTGTTAAGTATCCTGCATTGTATTGTTTTTTACCTCTACACTGCTACTTAAGCGAGGACAGAGAGGATCAATGAGCGGGAATAAAAATGTAAAAAAGGGGAAAACTACACTTAATTCCAAATTTAATTAAAGCTACAGTATATACAGATACAATAAGGAAGCAGTAAATACACAATAAAAATTACTGGGTTCAATTTTTACCAAGTTTGGATCAATAAAACAGCAACACATCATTAACATTAACAATCAGTTATTGTGAGCTGGTGTAACAAACAACACACTTTAGCTAAAAACTGTTACAAACTTAGTGTTTCTTGTACAAAAAGATGTGAGTATGACATTCAAAAGATACACAAGTTATTATCTATCAATAAAAAATCAGGACATGTACGCTTAAAAAGAGCAGATTATAATAAGCTTTAGTTTGTGTGAATAACATTAAAAAGGCCTCAAAACTACATTAACACAGTGTTGTGTTGGTGCTGTATCAACTCAAAACCAATGATTTTTAATGTGCAGAGAACAAACTGTGCAGTGATTTGAAATAAGAAGCTATACAGTACAGAAGTGTGCTTAATGTGCAATAATGACTAATGATATGATAATAATGAATAACTAATGATGAACATCAGAAACAGGTTTGCACAGAAACACAGAGTTTGCTTCTGTGTTTTGGTACATTACAATAAAACAAATAGAAGGTAACAGAAAATACAACACAAGAGGAATAAATGTTATTTATTTAATTATAATCTATTTATTTTGCATATTTTATAATTTTATTTTGTGTTAATATCTTGTATTATCTTTTATTATTTATCTTTTATTGTCTTTTTTTCTTTTATGTGTTTTAATCTCCAAATTCATATTTATCATCCTGTATGTTTGTCAATCACTTAAAGTTTTTTTGCATTTGATTTGTATGGACGGTGCTATATGAATTAAGTTTGATTGGTTGGTTCATTGACACCAAAAGACAAGTAATCATACAATTTTATTATAAAAATATTAGATCAGTAAAATATGTTTTAAGAGATAGAAAATACTGTACAATAACTAACTTATGATGTAAAAAAACAATGATGAGATCACTTAAAAACAAAAGTAAAGGATAAATAAAATATGTGAAATGAACTTTAATTTTAAAAACAAAAAACACACACACTTGCAGATGGCACCTCAACCCCCCAAACACACACACACACATCGTCTGGTCCCCACCCACTTTCATTGTGTCACTTTCACACCCACTCCCTATAGAAATACCACACACACACACACACACACGCTCCCTCCTGACTCCACGCCATCAGGGGGTCTATACATCGCCCCGGCAACCAGGGGCTCGCCTAGCAACAGCTGGTGTGTTAAAGCAGTATGAACCCCCACTTTACACACACGTTTGTCTTTGCACACAACACGTGATGGACATCACTCTGCATCCCTGAATAATGTCGACTCAGTGGAGGAAAGTAACTGAATACATTTACTCAAGTACTGTAATTAAGTACAATGTTGAGGTACTTGTATTTTACTTGAGTATTTCAATGTGATGCTACTTTATACTTTTACTCCACTACATTACAGAGGGAAATATTGTACTTTCTGCTACATTTATTTGACACAGTGGATAATAATATGAATGTAGGCCAAGGCTACATTCATTAAAAGTGAATGAAGGAGAAGCATCTCTGGATGAAATTGCAATCATATAACAAACTTTTAAAATACAACACATTGTTAAAGATGAAACCAGTGGTTTCCAACCTTTTTGGCTTTTGACGTCTTACAAAAAGCAGTGTGTAGTCGGGGTCACATTTCACATGTCTATGAGTTGTTAACAGCTCCACCAAATAGTGATTTTTCCCTCTAAACTTCTCACATGCTTTCATTTCAATAAATGTTCAAATGATCCAATATTTCAACAAAAATCAAAGATTAGAGAAAAAGAAAACAGATTTGTGTATCAGAACTTTGTTTTTTCTTCTTTCCTCTCCCATTAATCATCTCACGACCCCTCAGATTTATCTGCTGACCCTTTGGAAGGCCCCGACCCCTAGGTTGGGAACCAGTGGACTAAACTAGCTAACTGTAAAAAGTAAAGTAGTGTAAACTAACTCCACCTCCAACAGCTACAACAGTAACATGCTGCTCTAACACTGATGCTTCAGTATTAATAATCTAATGATGTCATATATAATAATATATCAGTCAGAGGGACCAAACCACTACTTTTACTGCAATACTTTAACTACATCAAAACTCATAATACTTATGTACTTTTACTGTAATAGGACTTTTACTTATAATGGGGTGTTTTTATATTGCTGCTTTGATACTTGTACTGGAGTAAAGGATCTGAGTGCTTCTTACACCATTGTACTAAACCAACCATTAAACTGAACCCTAAAACCAAAGTAAAGAAGTGAGAATGGTCCTCACATAGCAGAAATGCCCTCACTACAAAGGTTTGAAATAAAACTGGTCCTCAGAAAGATATATGTACAAGTACAAACACACACACACACATAGGCCACTTGGACAGCAGGGGGAAGGTGGGCAGGGGAGGAGCGGGGGTTTTAAATAGAATACACTTCTTACAATGGATCGTCGGCAGTGATGTGTGCAGTGCTTTATTGTGCCTTGCAGGTACTTCACAATAACTACCGATGCCTTTGAGTGATTGCATTACGTCAGCATTTGGTAAGTAGGCTTGCAATTTCAGAAATGTCTCTTGTGAGTTCAGAGCGCCAGCAACACAAATTCTGTAGCCTACGGTACAATACAGGAAATAACTAGTTAGACTGGTATAAACTACATAGCATACAGCCTAAGTGGGTTACAGTATTTCAAGTATATATTAATCACAATGAATTAGATGAGATCATGTAGTGACATGAAGCTACTACACATAAATACATTAGTCACTAACTTTTGTTTGAGAAGTGTTGGGGGAGCAATAAAACCAGGGGTCTGTGAGTTCTCCCCCAGGAGGAAAATTGCAATTTGAATCCCAGACTGGACTGACAGGTCTGATTAGTCCAACTGCAATAAGACCAATGCGTTGAACTGATGAAGCTGCTTGGATAAAAGGTGAAACATCTTCATAAAACAAATCTAAGTCCAGTTCCCTTTGAATCAATTGTTTGCCTAGAAATAACTACGAGCTAGATGAATGAGAATGTTCATAGATTAAGGGACTGAGGTTTCCAATACAGAATCTGGGAAATAATTAAGTTGTTCATTATGCTCAACTCTGCCATAATAGTACATCAACAGGTCTAGACTAGAAAATATGATTATCCTGGGCTAAATTATTGAATAGCTTTCTAATCAATGGAGGAGGAAGCGCTGCATCCAGTTCCCCAAGCTGGATACGGTTGGACAAGTAAGATGCCTTTAAAACCTGTGTGGGTGCAACTGATTGGTGCCACATTAGCAGGTCTTGTATGAACTGGAAGCTGTTTCATTCCATCTAGCTCCAGGAAGTCTGAGACAGTTGTGGTTTTTAAATACTTTTGCACACACCGTTCAGGGAACCACTGTATGGAAATGCTATCATTTTCATCATGTTGAGACCCACTGTATCATAGAGGGGGCCTTTGGCATGATGAAAACAAGGTGGTGCAGCATTTCCCTCAAGGCCCTTGAGGTAGACTTTGCATTTGTACCTGCAATAATAACCTGCTGTGCAGCCCTCCATAACATCTGCCAGGGAGCTGAGGACATTTGGGAGGCTGTGTAGGACGCATGGGGGGACAACAAGGATCAAGCCCCTTGTGCTGTTGAGGTCAGTGGTATGAGGGATCCAAACATTATGGTTTGTTTTTTTTAACCACTGATAGTTTGACTTTTTTCATCTCTCTAATCAAGTGTAACATGCCTTCCCTCTCTCTTATAGGTCAGTGGTGCGGCAAGGAGAAACTGGCAGGCCACATATCTGCACCAGCCCAGCAGCTGCTGGACTATGATTATTAATAATTGGACACACATGTTTCTTTCATGTCTTATTTTCTTAGGGGTTCATATCAAAATATTTGGACAAAGGCAAAAGAAAAGTCTGTATGTAACAGATGTGGTGAGGGGATGTAACAGAAAGACACAGAGGGTTGGTTTCCAGCCTTTTATTTGTTCCCACAGAAGACAATGTAACACCTTTAATTTTCCAATATACAATACATAAATAATTAATTGGGCATCACAGAATCTACACAGATCAAATGTTGCTAATATAGAGACATTTTTAACCAAGAGCCATTAAATTTGACAGGAAACTTCTCTTTTTCTTTTCTTTGTCCTAAATTATCACAACCAAGTCTGAACTTTCTCCTCTTCAAAACTTAAAAACAGCATAAGGACAAACAGTGCCACCTGGTGGGTAAAGTAAACAACTACACTTTAGCATTTAAAAAAAACAAAGCACATACCTGCAGAAGACAATGTAACACTTATAATTTGCTTTCTTCTCTCTGCTGCACATCTGCTGCTAAACATGCAAAATAATAGAATTTATACTCAGAAATAGAGGCTAAAATCTCTGCAGTGCTACGTTGACTACATGACGCAGGGCAGCCTACCATAATACAAACAACACCAAGAAAGTTAAATGAAAATATCTACAAAACTCGCATTAGCAGTCAAAACAACACAAAACAGCTAGGTAAAGTAATGGTATTGACAATAAACAATATGCATTAAAATTTACAACATAAACTGTTCTATTTCCAAAGAAAACAATAAAATAGCACAGCAATTACCCACACAGCTTATCCTCAGCAATGCACAATGCCACTGTGAGGAATGTAAGGAGGGCTATGGAAGCTCAGGGGGTACAGAAGGGAAACACAACAAAAAAATGATGAATAAAAAGTGTTCATTAAGATAAAATTCACAAACACAAATTGGAAATCAGGATCATTAAAGTGCTGTTACATGTAGACATATAATTTGATCACTAATAACAAAAAACCCTCAGAAATAAATTCATGTAGACTGGAGACAAAAAAACCAAACAAAACATTCACATAATTGAATAATCCTCCCATTCTGAGCCTCAAAGCATGCGCATCTGCCCTTTTCTCATTCTCCCTCTTGCAGTTTGCAGAAGTGGATCTATTCTAGCATGACTTGGCCTCTCACTCCTGTATGGCTGAGGTTGTGGAGATGGGGTGTCCCCCCTTAAAAGGATTTCAGGGGACCCTGGCAGACTTCTGGCTGTGTTGAGTTGGTCTTCCCCTGTGTATCATGACTGATCCTGTCGTTAGGTTATGTTTTGTTTTTATTTCCCATTTAGTTCTGCATTTCCTGTTTTATTTTGGTATCCAACTCTCCTCTCGTTTCAGATCCACTTCCTGCCCCTAATGTCATCCACCTGTGTCTTATTACACTCACTCCCCTTGTGTATTGAGTCTGTGTGATCCCTTCTCTCTGTGCCAGTTCGTCTTAGCCTTTTTCACAAGTGTCCCAGTGTTATTATCCTTGATATTGTCTTCAAGCGTTTGTTTTTTGACTCTACCTTTGCTTTTGCCTGGCACTTTTTCTCTTGTTGCCTTCTCTGACTGCCTGCCTGTGTACCGAACCTGCTTAGTAAAGACTTTGTTTTTGAAACTGACCTTGTGAATCCTGTGTTTGGGTCTAGCCCTTTCACCCCTTGTCACTGTGCATGACACAATGAGCGCTGGAGGAGTTATGGATGGTCTTGAGCCAACTGCCTGTTGCCTGCTGTGGCTTCCCCACTGATCAGTCCATGCTCCTGTGGTGGGGTGAGGGGGTCAGGTCCTGTAGATCAAACCTAATTAACTCACAGTAGTAGCATCTTAATATCAACACATTTGTTTTCTAAGTGCTGTAGCTTATTGTTACTGAAACAGATATAATGTACAACACAGGACCTTGCATTTCTTTTTGAGGTTTGCCCTTTGTGGTTCCTGCTACAAACCCAACATCTGTGCTAGTTTCCTGTTGGCACAGAAACACAGAACAAGATGACAACATGCAACATGTGAAATGCTTACAAACTTATGCAGTTTGCTACAAGTGCAATTAGCTTTAATAACAAATGAGACATGTAACATGACTTTATTTGGAACCATTTAAAAAACGACTAATGTGTAATATGAAGTGATTAAATGATGCTTCAATTTAAAACAAGTTTGAAGGCCAGTTTGGTAGAATTGTGCTTCTCTGTGAAATACCAAAATAACTAATAAACATAACTAACATGTGAAATGGTGAGCAAAACAGCATAATGCAGTCCCAAATAATTGGGAATTGTAAAATTCTAGTGAAGTAGTTGCATAAAGTAAATTCCATAGTCTGATAAAGACTGATTTTCAACCTAATAACTGATTATCTGGATATTGTTTCTTGCACTTGTAGATCATTTGCTCAGACATTCTTTCTGTCTGTTCCAATCACAAACATCTGTTTTAAATGCTGTGAATCAGCAGCTCTCTGATGTTATAGCTGAAATGACTAAAAGTCCAGTGTACAGTGGTTAATCTGCATCCCTCCTTCATGGCGGCTGGGATTCCCATGAGAGGAAGTCAACAAGGGGAAGATTGAACAACTAATGAAAAGCAGTTAGTGTGTTGCAACTCAGTTGAGGTTTAAAATTTTAAATATTTGTCTCTCTGTTCAGTATTTTCTGTTCACAGCAAATCCATAATTTGATCATTTCCAAAATACAGTTATTTTAATTATTGAATATCTACATGCAGATTGTTTTTTTTTCAATTCATTGATTAATTGTTTTGTCTATCGAACATCAAAAAAATTCCCAAATGAAAAGGTCAGAGGTCATCACCAGCACACCTGTGTCTTCATTTATGGGGCCTCACTATCCAAGTTGCCGAGTTACGTAACATCTTTCATTGAGCTCCCAGCTGATAACCACAACACCAGATCACAGAGTAGCTTGGCAAGTTCCTCGCACTAATTCTGAGTAGGGACTGACTGGTTCCCAGTAACACCTCACTACTGGAAGAACTGGAACACAGCTTCTAGTTAGAGACACTTGTTACTCTGAAGTTTTACTGGCTGATAGTCTTCATAATTCATAATTTGTGATTGTTTTTAAAGGACGGGTTCATAATGTTTCAGTAGAGTTCAAGAGAGATCTGAGAGCACATTACATATACACAGAATCACAATAAGACAATCACAAAACAATCATCATACACACTCAGACACGCAGCTTAAAGGTAAGGTTCACAATGTTCCCAGTGTGTCTTCAAACAACAGTCAGGTGTCGAGCTTTGTCTTCAATGTAAGTAATGGAGGCCGAAATCCAGCGGTGACAGTACTACCACAATACCACTTCAATACTAGTGCTACAATAATGCAGGAGTTAAAGTATTTAAAAAATCAGCTTTGCAGATGTTTTATGAGGAAGGAAATGAAAACACATCAGACACAACCATATCTCCTAAAAATTACATTTATACACAACTAAATAATTCCTCCTGTTCATACAAGATATCAAAAGTCTCATCAAATGTGCTTTCAATGGAAGTGATGGAGGCCAAAATCCACAGTGTGTCCACACAGTCATTTAAAGTCTGTGTGAAGCTATTCAGCTTCAGAAGTTTGAGTTAGTCATATCAAGCGGATATCTGACACATTTTCAGTCTTTTTAGCATTAAATTCTCCTCTTTGTGTTTCCCTATTGAGCTGCAGGTGGATGTACAGTAACAAAAAGAGGGACTTTGGCACTTAAAAGACTGTAACATTGAAAGATATCAACTTGATATGACTCATTTGGACGCTGAAGCTTAATATTAGCTTCACATAAACTTTTAAAAACAGTTTTGCATTATGAAGGGATCTTCTAAGGGTCATTATGAACAGGAGGAATCAGTATAGCAAGAAAAACAGGTTTAATGTTCATTTGGGCTCCTGATTGTTGGTTTAAGACATGAATGGAAGATGTTGAACCTGTCCTTTAAGTAGTGTGCACGATGATTGTTCTGTGATTGTGATGAGAATGAAACATCTAATTGTAATCCTGTATAGATGCCAACTGCTCTCAAGTCTCTCTGATAATTCTTGAATAAAGCTTAATAAATAATAATAATAATAATAATAGTAATAAAAATAGTCTCTTCTGAGACTTGCTCCATTTTTTCTCTCTTGTGCTGCTGGAGTTGTGTGCGTGTTCACCCCATCACAGATATCCAGCTGCTTGAGCATCATCAGTAGATGTTGGTGTTTACAGCAGTGTGCTGCTGCAGCCACACGAGGGCAGCAGAGTACAAGTCTAATTCCTGTCAGCAGCAGCAGCAGCACAGAGCAAGAAGAAGAGGAAGAAGTAACTGAGACACTTATTAGGAGTTTAAAGGTCAAAGAACATCCATGTAAACACAGTATGACAAATAAAGAAACAAGAAACAGTGGTTTTAAATGTATAAGATTAAAAATTCAGAATCAACTTTATTGACCTAGTATATTAACAAACAGAGGGAATCAGTAGCTGTCAATAACCTCAATGATAATAATTAATAATAATCTCTATTTGTATAGAACCTTCTGAGATTAGGTATCTTTTCCTCTAATTATGAGATTCTGATCTTATAATAATGAGAAAAGTTATTAATTAGTCATTAATATCACTATTTGAGAAGACAGAGGCACAACATCATGACCTTACTTGACTGAATTTGCTTTTATTTCCTCCTTGGTTTTAATCACCAGGAGATGTTAATGTCACTGACAAATGTGGATGGTATTATCATTAATATGTCAACATTGTGCAGACATCTAAAGTCTTTGGGATTACTCAGGCATAAAGAAAACTGATTGTTCCTTCAGGAGCAGCGGAACGAAATACTTCATGTACACAAAGTCATGTATCTTATATTGAATATGTTGCAATCTGCAACTTCATCACTAAATGCCACTAAATCCTACATACTGGTCCTGGAAAGAGGCAACTGATGAAGCTGAGTAGGATCAGATCTGTATGCTACTGCTGCTTGTCATGTTAAGCAATGATATGTTACCTATTATTATGTCATATCATGTAAGTAAGACAAAGCATATTGTTTTCATTTTATGCCATGATGTTATGTATTGCCATATCATGTAAGTAAGACAAAGTATATTATGTCATGTTATGCTATGATATGTTGTGTATTGTTATGTCATATCATGTAAGTAAGACAAAGTATATTGTGTCATGTTATGCTGATATGTTATGTATTGTTATGTCATATCATGTAAGTAAGACAAAGTATATTGTGTCATGTTATCCTATGTTATGTATTGTTATGTCATATCATGTAAATTAGACAAAGCATTTTGTGTCATGCCATGATATATGTTATGTATTGTTATGTCATATCATGTAAGTAGGACAAAGTATATTGTTTGATGTTATGCCATGATGTTATATATTATGTTATATAATGTAAGTGAGAAAAGTATATAATGTCATGTTATGCTATATGTTACATATTTTTGTGATATATGATGTCAGTTAGACAAAGTATATTGTGTCATGTTTCGCTATGTGAAACATCATGTGAGTAAGACAAGACAAGACAAAGTATTTTGTGTCATATTTTGCCATGATGTTATGTATTGTTATGTCATATTATGTAAGTTGAACAAAGTATATTGTGTCATGTTATGCTGATATGTTATGTATTGTTATGTCATATCATGTAAGTTAGACAAAGCATTTTGTGTCATGTTATGATATGCTATGTCATATAATGTCAAATCATGTAAGTAAGACAAAGTATATTGTGTCATGTTATGCTATGGTATGTTATGTATTGTTATGTCATATCATGTAAGTTAGACAAAGCATTTTGTGTCATGTTATGATATGCTATGTCATATAATGTCAAATCATGTAAGTAAGACAAAGTATATTGTGTCATGTTATGCTATGGTATGTTATGTATTGTTATGTCATATCATGTAAGTTAGACAAAGCATTTTGTGTCATGTTATGATATGCTATGTCATATAATGTCAAATCATGTAAGTAAGACAAAGTATATTGTGTCATGTTATGCTATGGTATGTTATTTATTGTTATGTCATATCATGTAAGTTAGACAAAGCATTTTGTGTCATGTAATGATATATGTTATGTAATGTTATGTCATATCATGTAAGTAAGACAAAGTATATTATGTCATGTTTTGCTATGGTATGTTATGTATTATTATGTCATGTATTGTATTGTTATGTATTTTGTGTCATGTTATGATATATGTTATGTATTGTTATGTCATATCATGTAAGTAAGACAAAATATATAGTTTTGTATTATGTTATTTGTTATGTATTGTTATGTCATATCATGTAAGTTAGACAAAGTATTTTGTGTCATGTTATGATATATGTTATGTATTGTTATGTCATATCATGTAAGTAAGACAAAATATATAGTTTTGTATTATGTTATTTGTTATGTATTGTTATGTCATATCATGTAAGTTAGACAAAGTATTTTGTGTCATATTATGATGTATGTTATGTATTGTTATGTCATATCGTGTAAGTAAGACAAAGTATTTTGTGTCATGTTATGATATATGTTATGTATTGTTATGTCATATCATGTAAGTAAGACAAAGTATATTGTGTCATGTTATGGCATGGTATGTTATGTATTGTTATGTCATATCATGTAAGTTAGACAAAGTATATTGTGTCATGTTATGATATATGTTATGTATTGTTATGTCATATCATGTGAGTGAGACAAAGTATATAGTTTTGTGTTATGTTATGGTATGTTATGTATTGTTATGCCATATCATGTAAGTAAGACAAAGTATTTTGTGTCATGTTATGATATATGTTATGTATTGTTATGTCATATCATGTAAGTTAGACAAAGTATTTTGTGTCATGTTATGATATATGTTATGTATTGTTATGTCATATCATGTCAGTAAGACAAAGTATATTGTGTCATGTTATGGCATGGTATGTTATGTATTATTATGTCATATCATGTAAGTTAGACAAAGTATATTGTGTCATGTAATGATATATGTTATGTATTGTTATGTCATATTATGTAAGTAAGACAAAATATATAGTTTTGTTTTATGCTATTTGTTATGTATTATTATGTCATATCATGTAAGTAAGACAAAGTATATTGTGTCATGTTATGGCATGGTATGTTATGTATTGTTATGTCATATCATGTAAGTTAGACAAAGTATATTGTGTCGTGTTATGATATATGTTATGTATTGTTATGTCATATGTAAGTTAGACAAAGTATATTGTGTCATGTTATGATATATGTTATGTATTGTTATTTCATATCCTGTAAGTAAGACAAAGCATATTGTGTCATGTTATGCTATGGTATGTTATGTATTGTTATGTCATATCATGTAAGTTAGACAAAGTATATTGTTTCATGTTATGCTATATGTTATTTATTGTTATGTCATATCATATAAGTTAGACACACTTTATTGAGTCATGTTATGCTATGATATGTTATGTATTGTCATATCATATTATGTAAGTGAGACAAAATATATTGTTTCATGTTATGCCATGATTATATGTATTATGTTATGTAAGTGAGAAAAAGTATACTGTGTCATGTCGTGCCATGATGTTATGTATTATGTTATATCATGTAAGTGAGACAAAGTATATTGTATCATGTTATGCTATGGTACGTTATGTATTGTTATGTCATATCATGTAAGTTAGACAAAGTATTTTGTGTCATGTAATGATATATGTTATGTATTGTTATGTCATATCATGTGAGTGAGACAAAGTATATAGTTTTGTGTTATGTTATGGTATGTTATGTATTGTTATGCCATATCATGTAAGTTAGACAAAGTATTTTGTGTCATGTTATGATATATGTTATGTATTGTTATGTCATATCATGTAAGTAAGACAAAGTATATTGTGTCATGTTATGGCATGGTATGTTATGTATTATTATGTCATATCATGTAAGTTAGACAAAGTATATTGTGTCATGTTATGATATATGTTATGTATTGTTATGTCATATCATGTAAGTAAGACAAAATATATAGTCTTGTGTTATGTTATTTGTTATGTATTGTTATGCCATATCATGTAAGTTAGACAAAGTATTTTGTGTCATGTAATGATATATGTTATGTATTGTTATGTCATATCATGTAAGTTCGACAAAGTATATTGTGTCATGTTATGATATATGTTATGTATTGTTATGTCATATCATGTAAGTAAGACAAAATATATAGTCTTGTGTTATGTTATTTGTTATGTATTATTATGTCATATCATGTAAGTAAGACAAAGTATATTGTGTCATGTTATGATATATGTTATGTATTGTTATGTCATATCATGTAAGCAAGACAAAGTATATTGTGTCATGTGATGTCATGATATGCTGTCATATAATGTCATATCATGTAAGTAAGACAAAGTATGTTGTGTAATGTTATGCTATGGTATGTTATGTATTATTATGTCATATCATGTAAGTAGACAAAGTATATTGTATCATGTGATGTTATGATATGCTATGTCATATAATGTCATATCATGTAAGTAAGACAAAGTATGTTGTGTAATGTTATGCTTTGGTACGTTATGTATTGTTATGTCATATTATGTAAGTTAAACAAAGTATATTGTGTCATGTTATGCTATATGTTATATATTGTTATGTCATATCATGCAAGTGAGACAAAGTATATTGTGTCATGTTATTCCATGATGTTATGTATTATGTTATATCACGCAAGTGAGACAAAGTATATTGTATCATGTTATGCCATGATGTTATGCATTATGTTATATCACGCAAGTGAGACAAAGTATATTGTATCATGTTATGCTATATGTTATGTATTGTTATGTCATATTATGTAAGTTAGACAAAATATATAGTTGTGCGTTATGTTATTTGTTATGTATTATTATGTCATATCATGTAAGTAAGACAAAGTATATTGTGTCATGTTATGCTATGGTATGTTATGTATTGTTATGTCATATCATGTAAGTTAGACAAAGTATATTGTGTCATGTTATGATATATTGTATGTATTGTTATGTCATATTATGTAAGTAAGACAAAATATATAGTTTTGTGTTATGTTATTTGTTATGTATTATTATGTCATATCATGTAAGTAAGTCAAAGTATATTGTGTCATGTTATGCTATATGTTATGTATTGTTATGTCATATCATGTAAGTAATACAAAGTATATTGTGTCATGTTATGCTATATGTTATGTCATTTTATATAAGTAAGACACACTATATTGAGTCATGTTATGCTATGATACGTTATGTATTGTTATGTCATATCATGTAAGTGAGACAAAGTATGTCATGTTATGCTATGATATGTTACATATTTTTATGCCATATCATGTCAGTAAGGCAAAGTATATTGCGGTATGTTATGCCATGATTTTATGTTATTTCATATCATGTAAGCGAGACAAAGTATATTACATCATGTGATGTTATGATATGCTATGTATTGTTATATCATGTAAGTAAGACAAAGTATATTAAGTATATTGTTTCATGTTATGCATGTTAAGTCTTTAAATTCAAAGATAAAATTGACAAATACAAAAGTACCCTTTATTCGAAACTCAACACAGTTCAGTGTAAAAGGTTTATGGTTGCTTTGACAAAACAGGTAAAGTAAATGTTCAAATAACATAAAAATTGAATGTATTCCTTTAAAATTAAAACTCAGTTTATGTAACTCCATCCGATCTTTAATCATTAACAGAAGAAGGTGTGGAGAAGAAACAACCTGACTCCTTAGAAATGGTGACCTGTATGAACCTGAAACCACTTCTGGTTAGGCAAAAGTCAATGGCATTGTGCCAGGGGTGTGTCCTCTCACCACTTTTATATGTTTTAGATAATTCAGTTGTTGTGTCCCTGCTTAGTAATGATTAAACTACCCTTCATCTAGTAGTGGATGAATATAGTGACTGGTGCAAACGTTTTTTCTTGGATATAAATGTGTCTAAAACAAAAGAACTTTTACTGTCAGGACCCCCAAACTCTGGAGTTCACTTCCTGTACAGATCTGACTGTCCACATCTGTGTCACCACAGATAACATTCTTGTAATGTAAGCAGATTGTCAGGAATTTGGCAAAAGCAGGACCCAGGCACAGAGGTGACATTCAAAAGTCTTTTATTGTGTATCCAAAAACAAAGGCAAGACTATGACTGTGACTATGACTATGACTGAACCAAATGAACCAACAAGGACAGAACTGAAAACCAGGGATTAAATACTCAGACAGAACTGACGAGGGAATGGGGAACAGGTGAGGGGAACAGGTGGAAACACTTGGGGTAATCAGACAGACACATGAGGAAGGGAAAGTGACCAGAGACAAGGAGGAATCATTTTCAAAATAAAACAGGAAGTGACGAGACAAAACATGGAGACAGGACAAAAACTAAACTAACCAACTAAACTTCAACACGGTGTGACACAGATCCAGTATTATGACCCTAAACCCGGGTCCCCAGAGCCCCAGGCCTGCCTAACCAGCAATTTGGCACATCAGGAGAAATCAGTATCAATGCTGCACAGACTCACCAGGATTCAAGTCCTGGACCCGATGACATGAAAGGGCCTACGAGACTCAGGGGGAAAAATAATTATTTTATGTTATTATTTATTTTATGTCTGTTTTTGGTGTCTTGACTTATAGCGAAGTGAGACATCTGTCTTCATGTTTAGCAGGAATTTTGAAAGCAGCAAGCTGAGGTTAGCATGCTGGGGCTAACAATCAAACAAGTTCAATTAAAACAGAATCATGTTCGACTTAACATGTCATTGGAAAGTGACATTATTAGAACCCTGGACTTTACAGCTCTAATGAAGGACTTTGCCAAATATAAAACCAGGATGAAAATGTTTTAAAGGTAGGAATGAACTAATACCTGCAGTTATTAATTATTCGTGCAATGTTCTTATTCTCGCACCACTTGTGATTGGACAGAAGGATGTATGCAGGCCTCACATTCCAGTCTTGTTTTTGGACATTGATACTCTCTTTTATTGTTGCCATCTAGACTTCATTGCACTTGAACTTATCAGGCAAAGGGCTCGCTGTGTGTGTGTGTGTGTGTAACCACGCATATGTGTGCATTTTGATTACACAACTTCTGTGTCCTATATATATGCTTCACTATGAACTTAAAATGATTATGTCACTTGTATTTATTGCCATGAGTCATCAAATTAAATTGCAGTAATCTGCGTTCTGTAGACCTTGGACATGTGATCAAAGATAAAACTTATGGGTGCTAGTGTTTGTCACCAGCACGTCTCTTAATGTTAGAGGAGTGAGGTTTGGGGACCGAATGTACCAATGTTGTGTGTGTTTGTTGTATGTGTGTACATACATAATCTCACTTTAATCTCTGTAATATTCCATTATATTTGTTCATGATCTACCTCAGCACTGCTCTGTCTGAATAGTTATTTTACTTCCTTTACTTTTATTTCCATCCATCTTATTATTTACAGTTCTTTCTTTCGTCGTCCAGAAAGATGAAAAATCTTCATTCTTTTGAGATCATTTCAGTACGTTCGAAACATAATGTTTCTCCATCTTTCACAAACACAATGCAGTTTAATCCCTCTTGCAGTTTTCTATAGACGTCTTGGGAAAATTATCATATCATCATTTAATCACAAACTCTGCCCTGAATCTCCATAAAATGATCATGTGACACATAAGCTTTAACCTCACAGCATATACAATGGTATCTGTTTGATAGTCTGATGATCTCTAATTACAGCTATTTGACATTAACAGAACTGGATCCTTCATGGATGGATTCATATGCATATCTGTGGAAAAAATTCAAAGTCTGATAAATGAACAATAACCTGAGTTTTCTACCATCAGTGATCTCTGATACTTCAAATACTTCACACTGCACAACATATTTAAATCCATATTGAGCAATAAGGAGACTCAACCTCAAGCATTCAGAAACTAAATCATTTATTTTTTTTAATGACAAATTTATGAACTTTTTTTCTTGACCAACTGTGGCACTACTGAACAATTATTGATCATCTTGTGATTAAGAACACAAATGGATAATATTACAGGAAAAAATCCAAAAATAAAACAATAACTATCAACCATGAATTTTCTGCCATGTTAAAAAAAACATGTCCAACAACTTTTCAACTTCAGAAAGTCTTTGTTGTTTTCTTCATTCAGATGTTTTGGAGTCTTTGAATGTTTCCTTCCGGTTTCTTTCTGACCCTTCATCACACATGAGACTCATCTGACCACCTGCTGGGTAGAAACAGTCTTTTATTGTTTTACTTGGAATACATCTTTATTCTACAGATAGAAAAGTTGAGTTGTGCCACGACAACAGCAGATGTCATTTTCACATTTCACATTAATTTGCTGTCACTGTGTGGAGGTGGGTGTTTTCTTGTGCTTGGATCATTTTTATTAGCTGATGGATGATTTGTAAAACTAAAGATAATCTGACATGAATTTCAATTAGCAGTTGGATTACTGAATTTCTCGGCCTTTCCTCGGCCTCCATTCTTGCTTGAAATATTTGATGTTCCATCAGTTTTTTTCATGTCTGTCCTTTAACGTATTCCCCCTCTTTCTGTCTGTATAAAGCTTTTCCTCTTATTACTTCTTTAGTTTCTCCTGCTCTTCAAACTCTTTCATCCACTTTGGGAGTCGGGGGTATTTCATATGCATAACAGAAAGGTGAAATGAAGCAACCATTTTGGTGACCCAACCACTGTTCTCAGCTTCCTTTCTGGCCTGAAATTCTTGCATTTCCTTCAGTATTTTAATTTCCCGTTTTCTTTGTTTTTCACATTCTTCCTTTAATTTAGTCTCCTTCTCTGTGTCACCCTTCACCTCTCTCAGCTGTTGCTGATACTTTTCCTCTATTTCCTTCCTCAGTTTCTCCTGCTCTTTGCGCATTTGCTCTTCATTGTCTTTCAGAATTCGTTGTTTCTCCTCTTCTATCGCTTCCTCTGCCTTTTTGAACATTTCAGTAGTGTAGTAGCTTCCTCCATTCTGCACATTTATATTTCTGATCTTCTCGAGCAGCTCACTGACTTGAGAATGATCCTCCAGCTTATTATTGAACACGTGGTACTGGCCATTACATCTGGTCACAAATTTCTGCAGATCTTTGTCGTCCTTCAGTAACTCCTCAACAGGTTTTCCTTCAAGCTGGTCACCATGGGTAAAGAGAATCATGCTGTATTTGCCAGCTTCCTCACCAAAGATTTCCTGAATCTTCTGCACTGTTTTCCTTTCTTCCTCTGTGAATCTGCCCAGTCTGATGACAATCAGGAAGATATGAGGTCCAGGAGAAGCAAGTGAAATGCACCGGACAATAATTTTTAATATTTTCTCTTCAGTGTCTGTGGTGTCAAACAGGCCTGGAGTGTCGATAACAGCAACCTTTTGCCCATCAACCTCACCAACAGCCTTTTGACAGACTTTAGTCGAAGATCTGAAGCTGAATTCTGATTTAAAACACTTTTGTCCCAGAATGGTATTTCCTGTGGCACTTTTTCCAACTCCAGTCTTCCCCACCATCACAATCCTGTTCAGCTCATTATTGTTGTAGACTGAAAAAAAATGACACACAATTAACACTATAAAAATGAGAACAAAGAATCAAAGAGAGGTATAGATTTCATATTATATGATATAAGAGTAATTATCTGTGTTTGCAAGAGGCAATAGTAAGGGTGTTATTTTATCGAGTCCAGTTATTTTTGGGGTTTGTTATCTCAGCTTAAAATGTAGTAACTTCTTATGTGCAAAAAAATGTATTACATTATTGATTTAGAAAGTTTATTACATTATTGGCTGTTCAAAGTCCTCTCTTTCCAGCAAGGAGTCAGAACACCTGCTGTCAGCTGTTTTATGATAATGAATGTAGACATCTTGTCCAATCTCTGCAGATTTCTCCCAGCTAACTGATATCTCACCTGATTTTGCTTCAACTTTAGGTTTCCCTGGAGGGCTGCAAGGTAAGGTTTTAATGGAACCACTGACTTCACCAGCTGGCCCAACACCTACTGAGGTCACTGCTCTGCATCTGAACATATACTCTGTGTTAGCAGTCAGACCGCTCACTGTGACTTTTTCATCCTTTGGTGTTAGTTTTTCTTGCCATCCATCCTCTCCACTGACACAGTACTCTACAGAGTAGGAGGTGATGTTCTCTGATCCAAATCTTGGTGGACAAATCTTCAGTGTCACACTGTTGTGGGTTACGTCAACTGCTGTCACTGTTTTAGGCTTTGAAGGTGGCTCAAAGTTCTCACTGACAGAAAAGCCATCGTTATAAAGGTAGATGCTTGAACCTTTCTGTGTCTCATTTGTTAAACCTACTGTCAGGAACTTTATGTTCTTCTCCTTGTTGGCCTCTGCAAAATCACTGAATAGCTTTACTTTGTTCCTCATTGCATATGATACTTCTTTTGAGGTGTACCATTGTTCCTTCTCTATATCATCAGGCTGTGGATCTTGAGGTTTGTCTGGTTTGGGTGTTTCTTCCAAGTAGTTTGATAAAGCTGAGAGGTATGGTTCAGCACTTCCCAGTGAGGTGAAAACAAAACACACAGCATGTTCTGTACTGAGAATTTCTTCATCAAGCACATTTTCAGATGGGACAATCTTGGTGTTTTTCATCATGTTGGTGAAAATTTTTAACCTGTTTATTTCCTTCTCTTTACAGTCCATCCACTTGTTCAGGCTTGTGTTGTTGAAAGGAGAAGAATGTCTCTTCTTCAGGATCTCTGCGAGCACAGCCTCCTCTTCCCCTCCTCCCCGGATTGATGGAAGTTTATTTGCCAAATTTTGTTGGAATTCCAGTTTGTACCCGGAGCAAAATTCTGCAAATGTTTTAAGTTTTTTACCAATCTGCGGGAACTGCTGTACAGTGGTGGTTCTTATTGCATCATTGCACCTCATTTCCAGCTCAGTGAAGTCCTCCAGGACACTCTGGGTTTTCTGCACTAAACTTATACTAATCTGACGGACGAGTTTAGCAGCAGATGGGTCTAAACTCACAAGTGGCATCAGCCAGACCTTCATTGGTACAGCATTTTCTCCATTGGTTCCCAGTAATTGCGGCAGGCTTTGGTAGACTTGTATGGCATCCTGAAAGGATGTTGGAGTTTTCTTCAGTAAAAAGTCTCCATGGAATTTGCAGGAGAACTTCTCCACCCTTTCTCTATCGTTCTCATCCATTTGGACAGAACCTTCTCCCACTACTGTGATGGTGGGGATTTTCTCAATCATCACCTTCATGTTGCCCTGAATGTTTTGATGACTTTCTTCATCAGACACCTCATGGTCAAAGACAAAGAAGGCTTGTGCCCCATAAAGGATACCTGTGACGACATGTGTTGCTATTCCTTTATCAAAAACATCCGGATGCTTCACATTGTCTCTTCCAAGATGATTCATTGACAGTTGCTTCATCTTTGTGGTTGCTTGGTACTTCAGTGTTACTCTGGCCTGATTTTTGGATGTTTTACTGTCTTTCAGGTATTTGGCAGATCCTCCAACCTCTACTAGTCCACCAAGGAAACTTGCCTTCAGGGATGCTTCTACATTTAATGCTGAAGATTTATCTGCAATTGATTCAGATGCAACGATCTGAAAATCGTTGCAGTGCTGTGGTCTTTCTTGTATATCATTTTTCAGATCTTTAAGGTCCCACAATGTCATGCCTACAAAAGAAGAAGCAAAAATCAAGATCAACTTCCTTTAATGAATAAATTAATGTTCTGCCATTTCATGTCCATTTCTTATGGGATGATAAGACACCTTTAACAGACAGAGAACAGAGAACTGATCACTGCTGATCACAAATCAGTCCATGTGATCTAATAATAAATAAAACAATAATTGTTCGATCCTTATACCTTACTAATACAAGGTTTTATTACTGAACTCTCATGAATTAACTAAATAAGTTGACAATTTAAAGGTCTCTTTTTCAAGTCTCTCATATCCAGCAACACACTTATATCCTTTATAACACTAAACAGAAGACAAAAGATCCTCATTTTCTATTTCTCACAGATCACACACTGGACAAAATCAACAGTTTTCTTCCAAAGCAGTGTACCAACCCATTTCAATGTTCAGAATGTTTTGGTTGTTGTCTAGTTGTGATGCATGAAGTATTTCTACATGTGAGTTCTTACCAGGGATGAGTTTGTCTTTGCGGCAGTCATACAGCATCCCGAGGCTGAAAGGCCGGCCGAGCGCTGCCACCTCCATCGTCCCCGTGGTGTCGGCGTCCATTGCTCAATGTGAACTGGAAAAAATGGACAACAGCTTGTTAGTTCTTCCTGTTGTCTGTAACTTTGTAATGCGGCTGTGACACAGGGGTACTGCAGAATCTATCAAAATAATAATTATAGACATACGTTTATAGGATAAATATTCTTTGCAATATCATGGATACACACGGTCTTATAATATAAGATTTGCAAAAATCCACAGAGATACTGTGGAGTGGTTGGCTTCCCAAATGGGTCAGTAGTAACATAAGGGAAAGAAAATGGAGGGAAGTTGTTCGTTGCAGTAAACAGAGAAAATGTAATCAGCTCAATGTGTGTAAACTGAAATCCAGACTAGCTGCCCATCACTTTTTGTGTTCCTTGTGCCTTTAAGTTCCTGCATTAGCGCTCAAGTTGAGCAGATAAAATGGTCTTAATCACTCAAAAACTATTAAACTAATTGCCATTAAATTTCATGCAGAAATTCATGTTCCCCAGAGGATGATTCTGAATCCAATGACTTCGACAAACAGCCCAAGTTCGACAAACAAGATATTCAGCACTAATGCACCAAAGAGGGAAAGTGTCTATGAGGGAAAGTATTTCTTTTCAAATACACCTTTTGTAAAAAAAAAAAAAAAAAAAAAAAAAAATTACATACAACATTCATGAACATGTTAATCATATGGGAGGAGATGATACAAAAGCTTCCCATTTGGAACAAGGGACAAGGTGATGTCATCAAATGTCAAGTAAATGCCTTTTAAAATGGGGGAACAGATACAACATGAGTTACAGACATGAAGCAGTTATCATGAGAGTATCGATCAGAGATCATTAACATTTCATAACTTATAGATCACCAAGTACTGAACATCATAGTTTGACTTCAGCTACTTGAGATCTAGTTTTTAATATGTTCTTTTTGTTATGTTATTTTCCCCCCAAATTCTGTGTTTTCCATTTAAATTTTTCTGAATTCTGCGTTTTATGACTGAAGCACATTTTGGCATCAGAAAGATTGTCTAATGCCAGAAAGTCCTGTTTAGGTGTATGTCATTGAAGACTTAAACAAGGGCAGTCTCAGTGCTGTGGTGTGGTCGAAATCCTGACTGGAAGACCTCAAAACAGTTTAAGGTGTTCAGCTATTAAAAAACAGCCTTTTCAATGATTTTTCTTAATAATGGGAGGTTTGATATGGGCCTATAGTTGCTCATTCGTGATGTGTCTATATTGTCCTTTTGTAAGAGTGACTTGATGACGGCGGTTTTTGGGGCTTGTGGGAAGACACCTGACAGAGGAGATGTGTTGACAATCTGTAGAAGATCTGAGGCCATGCACTTTGGAATAATTTTGAAAAAGCCTGTAGGCAGAATATCAAGACAGCAAGAGGAGGATTTCAGATGTTGTATCATGTCCTCCAGGTTTTTATGGTTGATCGGATGGAATTGTGTCATACTACTCAAACTGATTTTAAATGGACTCAGCATTATTATGCATATCCTGAAGAATGAGGCAAATTCATTGCAGGACTTGGATTTGTTAGCCTGTCGACAGTAGCAAATAAGGCACGTGCATTATTATTTTTGGCAATGATTTCAGAGAAGGACTGCCTTTCATTTATCAGTTCCAAATTATAAATGTGAAGTCTCTGTTTATAGATGTCAAAATGAAACTAAAGATTTGTTTTTCGCCACCTGCATTCAGCTTTTCGACACTCTCTTTTCTCCTTTCTGACCAGCATGGCATTTCTCCATTGAGATCTTTTCTTACCAGAGACAGCCTTCATCTTGGTAGGTGCAATGGCATCAATGACATTCATAATCTTAGAACTGAAATTATCTACAAGCTCATTGACCGAGAGTCAGAGGGTGCCTGAATGAATATTTCACTGGTGTTTTCAGTGATATACCATGTTGTGACTACCTCTGTTTGAACATGTGCATGGAGATAGTTACCACAACCTTAGAAATGTTCAGACCCTTAGAGATGATTAAGTCCAGAGTGTGCCCCTTGTTGTGTGTGGGCTCCATTACATGCTGAGTGAGCCCATAGTTATCAAGAACATAACACAGTTAGCGACTCATTAAACAAAATGGCGACTCCACCTCCTTTCTTATGCACTCTAGCTTCGCTCATAAAACTGAAGTTGGGAGGGGTTGACTTGATAAGAACAGCTGTAGGGACGCTATGTCAGGATTTCATCTTTATCTTACCAATATTCTTATCAGTCCACTTCTTTATCAACACTCTTATTTGCTTCTTTTTCATTACTAAAGAATTTAGGTTTTTTTATTAATTATTTAATAAAAAATAATAATTCAGACCAGAATTAGAATAGATTTATATTTTAAATATATCTAAATATTGTTTCCAGAGCAGAAACAGTATGGTCACTATATAAATTCAATAATATCTCACTGGAAGCTGTCAAATGTTATCCTGATGTCAAAATACTGAGGGAAGTTTTTAAAGAAAGAATCATTTCAGATCAGTCAGTATCAGACCTTCCACCACCTCCTCCTCCTCCTCCTCTTCCTCCTTCTGCTGCTGCTGTGATTCACTGATGCAGGTACTGCTGATAGAGAAGAGGAGCTGCTTTGTCTCAGCCAGCAGCAAGTTTACAAGAAATTACTTCATTTTAAGGTATTATTTGTGGTAACTGAGTTAAACAGTTAGACTACATACAGACAGCTTTTATTAGAGCTTGTTAATAATTAACTACAGACAAACCAGATGAAAATATCACTTTTCTACATGTTTCTGCTTGTTGAACAGGTGGTTTGATTAAATAGAGCTGCAAGCAGTGATGAACGGGTCCTCGCACCCTTGCATATGTCGAGGAGTGGTGCAGTTGAAGGGCTTCTGTCACAGGCATGTAAACATTTTCAGACCTTGGCTGACAGGTCTGACTTAACAAACATGTAAAGTTTAGTGCAAACTGGAGCATTTACAATAAAGTTAGAATTTAAAGTGAGAATTTTCTGCAGCGTGAGACATGTATGTCTGTTCACACTTGTGTCATCAAAATTATGCAACCTTTGGGCCCATTCACTTGAATTTCAATTAGTAAATTGAAAATTGATGAGTTTGTGTGTAAAACAAATTCATTTCCTAGTCTATTTTTAGAAAAGTGAAGACTTTTAACCCACATGACCTGGTCAAAGTGTGATTGACATGTGTGCTGTCAGGTGTGTAGAGACAATAAGTAACTGCAGCTGAACACAGAAAAATACTCATATATTTGAATGGAGAATGTGAGCAAACCCACACCTTGCTGAACATTTTCTGTTTCCACATAGTTTTAAAAATAGATTTAATGAAAATTAGGAAATGAATTTGTTTTACACACAAACTCATCAAGAGTTTTTCTCAGAATTTCTCATCCTCACACTGTTGAGATTTGATGTTTGGTCATGACAGAGGAAGTTCCTATAACTTTATTGCACATACTCCAGTCTGCACCAAACTTTACATGTCTGTAAAGTCAGACCTGTCAGCCCAGCTCTGAAAACGTCCCGTGACAGAAGCCCCGACGTACGTGAGGGTTTGAGGGCTGCTTGCAGCTTTTATTATTTTATTGCACTTTCAGTAACAAGTGTAAACACCAACTCAGGTAAAACTTTATCTTTTGCTTCACCTGAGCATGTGTGTGTGTGTGTGTGTGTGTGTGTGTGTGTGTGTGTGTGTGTGCAGTAAAGACTCAGAGAAGATTCTTCTGTTCATTCACATAAATCTTATAATAGTTGAAAAACTTTGATTTTTATAAATTGCATTTTCCATTTACATTTAGCAAATTCCATGATATTCTGCATTTTACATTTTAGTCCATTTTTAATCAAGTTCAGTGATTCCATCGATATAAATAGATAGGTAAAAAACTAGAATAGAAACTACAGATATAACATAACTAGAATATTAGTATATTTACACTGTAGACTGAAAGTGTTGTCCTTTATACTGGTCAATTCATGTATCTTAATTTTAAGTGTTTCAGACCTCAAACAATCCTGTACAATAGTTATTAATAAAGAGACTTTTATATGAAGCCACACCATTGAGATAAAGGTATTAAGGACGCTACAGTGCACAAGTAAAAAGAAAAAAAGAAAGATAAAATACCCAAGAAACAGCATAAAACATTAAAATAACACGGTGCGGGAACTCTTTTAGTTTAAAATGTTGAATACACAGTGTTGAGGCATTGTAGAGCCTCCCAGAGTCTCAGACTGACAATATCCTGATCCATCATATTATTTATCATTTTTATTGTGCATATGTTTGTTCCTAACAATATATATTATTACTAACAAACACAATACAGAAGCCTCAGTGGTCACACGTCTGCCTGTATCCTTATTGACTGGATCTACTCTGTTGTAAATTGTGCTTCAACATGCATCACTCTTTCAGATTTCTTAAATCATTTTATAAACTTTGTTATAAAAATAATGAACACATTATTATTAATCCACACTGATTAACATGATATCAGTACATAAAACTTTAACAACTAGCAGAAACAAGTGTTTATAATAATTTTGCAGGAGATCTTACCTATTTGACATTTGGTTTGAGTTTCATTGCAGGTTGAAGTTGTTCTTTGTGTTTCTGCAGATGTAAAGCGACGTCCCTACAATGAAGATTCACATCATCAGTTCAGTTATAACAGCAGCAGAAAAAAGTTCTGTTGACAGCAAGAAATTCTCTTTATCTCGTAAACATCTGTATCCACAGTGCTCACAGACGATCATCAATATCTTGATCAGAACTTGTCAATAACTGCTGTTTAAAATCTGTTTCACTTTACTAAGATCATGTTGACCTGAATGAGTTTAGAGGTCCTACAACAATAATCTGGAAAAACAGCAACAGAGAGTCAGTGAACTTACAGCAGAAAGGTTTGTCGTGCTCTGAGAAAGTTCTATGGTTTCTATCTTTATTTCTCTCTGAGGGACAAACTCTACCTGATCTTTAATCATGAACAGAAGGAGGTGCTGAGAAGAAACGCCCTGATTTCATAGAAATGATCTGACCTATATGATGCTGACGTAAACTTCTGATTAGATGAAAGTCAATGGCATTGTGCCAGGGGTGTGTCCTCCTACCACTTTTATTTGTTTTTGATGATTTGATTATTGTGTCCCCGCTCAGTAATGATTAAACTAACCTTTGTCCAGTGGTAGATAAACTTACTGACTGGTGCAAACGCTCTTTCTCACATATAAATGTGTCTAAAACAAAGGAAAAGGTCGAGACTCAGGGTGGGGGTGCTGTCTTGGTCCAACGTCTGTACGAAGCCCCCAAAGAGACTTCAAGCAGGCAGGTGTCCAGGTCATGATGTATGTAAGTTTGATAAGCGAGACAACACCGGCAGCCAAGAATTTTAATGATGTTGTCTGGGATACCTTGTTTTGAAGCAGTGGAAGCAGGTATAGTTTGGAACAAATGTCCTGAGAACTGGTCAGGGGGTATGCTGGATCTGGAAAGTACTGAGCGCAGGTGGTGATGGAACCAAAAAAATGTTGCTACTTTTCCCATTTCCGTGACAAACAGATTAGCCAGCTTGTATAGAAAAGATAGATGGGTTGAGGGTCACCCAACTGATTTTGCTGCATCTGAGGTAGCAGATGATTGTGTCTGGAGATTGGAAAGAGATATCGGACAATGTGGTGTGTCGAGATGGATCAAAGGTGTAGGGAGGGGTAGTGAATTCGGAGCAGTGTAGGAAGAAAAAAAAAAGGCTAGTCAGAACATGGACTCCAAGGCTTTGTCTATGTGGGGAAACATGTAGCCTGTGCAGAGGTTGTGAATGCAAAGGGCCAAGAGGTCCAACATGAGGGGTGAATGTTTTGGCATGGGATGTGGTTCAGCCTTGCAGAGACCTTTTCTCAATATGTTTATATGAGAGTAGGACAAAGCCGGACACGGTGCTCCTGAAATCGGTTTGACAAAGAAATTGATACTGCTGAGGTAGGCCTGTATGGTGGAAGACTTGATCTTGAGTTGAGTGTGGGAGGACATGATGAAGCAGGAGATGGTTAGAATGTCCAGTGAGGAGAATGGAAGTTTGTGGAAAAACGCAGGGATCGGGGTCAGAAGAAGTTGGGAGGCTGGAGCTAGTTGTCTGAATTTCTGAAATGAGAAATGAGAGAGTGAATCAGAAATTGCATTTTCACGACCTGGGATGTGGACTGCTCAGATAATGAACTGGTGCTGAGCTTCTGCATGAACCGAATAATGTCCAGATTGTGTGACTGGCCTGTATTTAGGATGTTGACAATGGCACTGTTGTCGGAGTGGATGGTGATGGCCTTCTTGGACCATTCATGCCCCAAAAGAATGGCAGCAATGATTTTTGAGTACCTTTACAATGGTGGAAGAAGGGGCGAAGGAAGAGAAGTCAGGTGACCAGTCAACTGTGAATTATCTGCCGCCGAAGCAAACTCAAGGGGATGCGTCCATGCATAGCTGGATGTCTTTGGTGTCTGTGACAAGGTCATCGTAAAAGAAAGAGATGCCGTTCCAGGAGAAGAAGTGGTGTCTCATTTTCAATTCCATCTTGCATGCACTGTCTAGTGTGATGTGGTTGTGAATGGATAGTGGCTATAAAGAGAAGGTGTGACAAGAGAGATTGGCCCTGAGGGATGATGCAGATGGCATAATTGAAATGGCCCAGCAGTAAGCACATGATCCGTAACGCACACACTGGACCCTGCTGCCCCAAGACCCTCCTGTGGTCAGCCACAGACCACCAGTTTAAGATCCTGTTAATTCATTTGCTGCAATTTTATCCTCGTTTGGTTTTGAAAATGTTTTTTTTTTTTCAATTACAGCTTTAGTTTCTTTAAAATCGTTTTGTTCAGTCATGGTGTAACAGGTCAAATCAGCAGTTTTAATTGCTGAAAGTATGGAAACCTGATCACTGTAATCTCAAAAATGTTAAAGAATATATATAAGAATACAGAGGCTGTGCAGATTTATTCCTTAATTGTTTTCACCTCATTTATTTCCCCATGTGTTCCTGCAGCATCGATACTCATGTATTGAAAGTCGATCTGTGTCTTATCTGTTGTTGTCCGTCTGTTTACAATTTGGTAAAATAATTGAACAATTTAATCTGTCATTACTGCAATTAGTTAATTATTATTATTCAGCACTAATGCATCAACACAACTAAACTGGAACTAAAACTTATGAGGGGAAATAGTGACTGTCTGCAAAGTCACTGGTGTAAATTGAAATTATTTTATGTATCAAGTCAGAGCCAGATAAAGATCTCAGGTCATCTTACTGGACTCTCAGCAGCCCACAGAGGAGGCACTAACAGGCATATGAGCTGTTTTATTCCATCAGCTGCTGGCTTTTTATACTTAATGTAATCTGGCCTGTTCCAGCTGTGGATGTGACAGGTTGGTAGAAAGTCTACTTTAAATTTATATGAATTCTTTAATCTCCTCAGTTGTTGTGCTGTTTCCAAACTGTCAGGTTCAATTTCAGGGAAATACATTTAAAATAATGAACAAGACATCCATACTCCCTCTATTTAATATAATGATGCAGCCATAAAAACACATGCAGTCTTAGTCAGTGTAAACATTGACATTTTAACAATGTAAAGTCAATGTAAATGTGTCGGGGTTAGCTCAGTAGCTAATTTACACCTGCAGTCCTGACACGACTAAAACATTACAAACAGATAAAACACTTCATACATAATAAAGCTGGATATCAATATAATAGGAAAAGAAAAACTGGAGAAAATGTATCACAACTCTTTGTCCTCAAACAATCTCAATATAATCAAACAGGCATAAAATTGAGTGTCAATCTATAAAAACTTCATTCATGAGTACATATCATATATAGCTACGTATATAGCTTCATGCAAAATATATATGTGATACTGTAAGATTAAGAACTAGTTTAAATCATTAACATTAATTTTTATAGAACATGTCAAAGCAAGAAGGTGTTTTAACATTTCAAATATGAAGCATGAGAAAGATGCAGTTGATTGGTGTCGTTGATCGTTCCATTGATGAAACTGGACGTTCCTGATCCTTTCACTCCAAAAAGTAATATCTATGTTCATATCTTCTTCTTTCAGAGGCAGTTTGTAAAATGAGGGGGCTCCAGATTTACGTTTCTGCTTATACGTTTGAGGATTTCTGCTCATTGTGTAAGTTGAGGGCACTGAGAGAAAGACTATATAATGACGTCATTAAATGCTGTGCAGCATTCATGATTTTTGTATTAATTTGAATGGCCAATTACATTTCAGACCAGAATATTTTACACTACAACAGACAGCAAACCTGAACACCAACAAACCATATTCAGCTCTGGACAGTTCACAGACAGAATGCAGGTTTATTCCTAATCAGAAGATAATTTATGGTTGACTGAGCCAAAGCCTTCCTAACATTATAACACGAAAACACACACACACACACACACAGCAACCGAAAACATTAAGGAGTAACTCTGAATTGGCCATATGGTGGTTTATAAAGCAGCTTTCAATAAAGATGTCATTCCAAAACCTCTCACTCTTTCCCTTTCTTTCACACACACTCAAACTCCTCACTGCAGAGACATCTGAGAGTGCAGTGGTGATACCTAACAAGCCATTATAGATATTAGTCACTAGTATCCGCGATCCTTCACGCCTAGCTATATGCTCTCCGTTTGTGCAGCAGATACACAGAAAAAACATTGAATGTTTTTAAACAAAATCAAATACCATTAAAAAACATGAAAATGTGTATTTCAACAGACAACCATGTTTTATAGACTGCTTCTGCTAAAGTGTCACTCTCTAAAAATCTGTTTTTTAAATGATTTGTTTAGTTAACTTGCTTGCTTCGCAGCAGGAATTGCAGCAGTCCCCTCAGCACTTCCACCTCCATCGTCCCTGCTGTTTCTTCTCTTTGATTGCTCTCTCTGCCCTTTGGAACATTTCAGCAGTGTAATAACTTCCTCTATTTTTCTCTGTTATGACTCTGATCTTCTTGAGCAGCTCGCTGACCTGAGAACTATCCTTCAGCCTATTATTGAACACGTGGTAGTGGCCGTTACATCTGGCCACAAGTTCCTGCAGAACTTTGTTTACCCCTAAGAACTCCTCAATAGCTGTGTCTTTGAGATGATCACCGTGGGTAAAGAGAACCATGCTGTATCTGATGGCTTCCTCATCAAAGATTTCCTCAATCTTCTGCACTGTCTGCTTGTCTTCCTCTGTGAAAATGCCTATTTGGATGACAACCAGGAAGATATGAGGAGAAGCAGAGGAAATGCACTTGGCAATATCTTCAACTGTTTTCTCTCCAGTGTTCCAGGTGTCTAACAGGTCTGGAGTGTCGATAACAGTAACTTTTTGTCCGTTCACCTTACCAACAGCACTTTGACAGCGTTCTGTCACAGTTCTGACAGAAACTTTAGATTTAAAGAACGGTCTTCCCAGAATGGTGTTTCCTGTGGCACTTTTCCCAGCTCCAGTCTTCCCCACCATCACAATCCTGATCTCCTCATTGTTGTAGTAGACTTGGGGATATGTAGACCTGAAGACTGAAAAAAGGGCAGGTATGTTTTTAAATTGTCTTTAATTAGTCACATCAGTGATGGATAACTATGAATAGAAAGTCTCAAATTGTGTTTACACAGTGTGTTTACACAGGTACATGAGGGTTTTGTCTCTTAGTTACTGAAGATATCTCATTTTTCTTTCATCTTTATTTTTATGTATATATACTGTTTCTTTGAGTACGGTTACAATATTTTGTAAAAGATGGCCCTTATTGTTTAAAAACAATTTTAAGAACCATGTTGGGTTATTATGAACCATCTAGACCTCTCAGGTGGTCTGGATGTCTGCTTTCTGTCCCCAGAGTAAAAACTAAATATGGAGAAGAAGCCTTCAGTTTTTATGCTCCATATAACTGGAACAAACTCCCAGAAAACTGCAGATCTGCTGCAACTCTATTTAATTGGCATCTTAAACTGCACATTTAGTCTCCTGTATCCCTGTCTTATTCTACTTTATCTTATTTTTTTCCAGTTCAACACTTTTTTTTATTTTAATGTCTTTCTATATTTCCTTGTGTGGCTTTTATGTTGTCTTGATGCATTTTATGTTCATTATAAAGCTCTTTGAATTGTCTTGTTGTTGAAATGTGATATACAAATAAACCTGCCGTGCATTGCTATTTTATTTGTTTTGACTTCATCATTGATTATGTGTGAGTTATTATGGTTGTTTGATTATGAGGATGTGTTGGTCAGGCCACCTGCTGTCAGCTATTTTATGATGATAAATGTGGACATCTTATCCAATCTTTGCAGGTTTCTCTCAGCTAACTGATATCTCACCTGAGTTTGCTGGCCCAACACCTACTGAGGTCACTGCTCTGCATCTGAACATATACTCTGTGTTAGGAGTCAGACCGCTCACTGTGACTTCTTCATCCTTTGGTGCTGGTTTTTGTTGCCATTCATCCTCTCCACTGACACAGTACTCTACAGAGTAGGAGCTGATGTTCTCTGCTCCAAATCTTGGTGGAAAAATCTTCAGTGTCACACTGTTGTGGGTTACATCACCTGCTGTCACTGTTTCAGGCTTTGAAGGCGGCTCAAAGTTCTCACTGACAGAAAAGCCGTCTTTATAAAGGTAGATGCTTGAACCTTTCTGTGTCTCATTTTTTAAACCTACTGTCAGGAACTTTATGTTCTCATTCTCTCTGTTGGCCGCTGCAAAATCACTGAATAGTTTTACTTTGTTCCTCATTGCAGATGATATTTCTCTTGAGGTGTACCATTGTTCCTTCTCTATATCATCAGGCTGTGGATCTTGAGGGTCGTCTGGTTTGGGTGTTTCTTCTAAGTAGTTTGATAAAGCTGAGAGGTACGGTTCAGCACTTCCCAGTGAGGTGAAAACAAAACACACAGCATGTTCTGCACTGAGAATTTCCCTGTACAGATGAGTTTGAGATGGGACAATCTTGGTGTTTTTCATCTTATTGATGAAAGATAGTAAGGAGTAGATTTCTCTCTCTTTACAGTCCATCCACTTGTTCAGGCTTGTGTTGTTGAAAGGAGAAGAATGTCTCTTCTTCAGGATCTCTGCGAGCACAGCCTCCTCTTCCCCTCCTCCCCGGATTGATGGAAGTTTATTTGCAAAGTTTTGTTGAAATTCCAGTTTGTACCTGCAGCAAGATTCCGCAAAAGCTTTAAGTTTTTTACCAATCTGTGGGAACTGCTGTACAGTGGTGGTTTTTATTGCATCACTGCACCTCATTTGCAACTCAGTGAAGTCCTCCAGGACACTCTGGGATTTCTGCACTAATCCTATACTTATCTGACGGATGAGTTTAGCAGCAGATGGATCTAAACTCACAAGTGGCATCAGCCAGACCTTCATTGGTACAGCATTTTCTCCATTGGTTCCCAGTAATTGTGGCAGGCTTTGGTAGACTTGTACAGCATCCTGAAAGGTTGTTGGAGTTTTCTTCAGTAAAAAGTCTCCATGGAATTTACAGGAGAACTTCTCCACCCTTTCTTTTTCCTCATCTTCCATTTTTAGGCAACCTCCCACGTCTACTGTGAAGCAGGGGATTTTCTTGATCATCACCTTCATGTTGCGCTGAATGTTTTGATGATTTTCTTCATCAGAAACCTCACAGTCAAAGACAAAGAAGGCTTGTGCCCCATAAAGGATAGCTGTAACTACATGTGTGGCTATTCCTTTATGAAAGACATCTGGATGCTTCACATTGTCTCTTCCGAGATGATTCATTGACAGTTCCTTCATCTTTGTGGTTGCTTGGTACTTCAGTGTTACTCTGGCCTGATTTTTGGATGTTTTACTATCATTCAGGTATTTGGCAGATCCTCCAACCTCTACTAATCCACTATAGAAACTTGCCTTCAGGGATGCTTCTACATTTAATGCTGAAGATTTATCTGCAATTGATTCAGATGCAACTATCTCAAAATTGTTGTAGCACTGTGGTCTTTCCTGTATATCATTTTTCAGATCTTTAAGGTCCCACAATGTCATGCCTGCAAAAGAAGAAGCTAAAATCAAGATCAGCTTCCTTTATTGAATGAATGTTCTGCCATTACATGTTAATTCTTACCAGGGATGAGTGAGTCATTGCGGCAGTCATACAGCATCCCGAGGCTGAAAGGCCGGCCGAGCGCCGCTACCTCCATCGTCCCCATGGCATCGGCATCTGTTGCTCAGTGTGAACTGGAAAAAATGGACAAGTGCTTCTTAGTTCTCCCTGTTGTCTGTAACCTTGTAATGTGGCTACAACACAGAGGTACTGCAGAATCTATCAACACTAAATACAATGATAACTATAGACATATACTTATAGGATAAATATTCTTTGAGATATCATGGATACAGAGGGTCTTAAGACTTTCTAAGATTTACAAAAATCCACAGAGACACTTTGGAATGGTTGGCTTCCCAAATGGGTCAGTAGTAACACAAGGGAAAGAAAATGGAGGGAAGTTGTTTGTTGCAAAAAACAGAGAAAATGTAATCAACTCAATGTGTGTAAACTGCAATCCAGACTAGCTGCCCATCACTGTTTGTGTTCCTTGCAATCCTTTAAGGCACACTGCTGGCCTTCTGGCCCAGACAAATTGGACATGAGCCTGAAATGGCTCACATGTAAAATAGCAAACATGGCCCAAATATCCCAAATCAAATGCAGGCCTTTTTTGGTAAAGATGAGGTGCTCTAAGGTATGTGTATTCTGGATGTGGGCCTGTTCTGGTTTATCAGGTTTGTTCTTGATTGACAAACGGCTTGCTTGTGGCTCAGATCTGGGAAACAGGAGTGGACCGCCCAAGTGTCATTATGCCATGTGGTATGTGGGCCAGATGAAAGTGCCGAAAATGTCTAGTGTCTTAGGACCGGCTTGTGTGGCCGGATCTGGGCTAGGAATTTTGCTATCTTGGATGTATTTGGATTTTTAAAATCACTTAAATGTTTAATTTTTGATCTATTAACCTCATAGACAATCATATTTTTGTAATTAAATTAGGAGTTGTATCGAAAGAGTGAATTTTCGGAATAAGAATGCAAAGATATAATGTTTGAAGATTTTCAGGTTGAAGTTCTCTTGTATTGTTAAATAGTCATATTGAGTGTTTTATCTTATGTAAGTAAGAGTTTCATTGGAATTTATATTTGAATATATTTCTGAAGGTTTAATCTAGTCACATATATGGATAAGCACATTAGATAGGAAAGCACCTTGAATACTTGAAATTACAGACGTAATGAAATAACTATGTTGAATGTATGTTGTGTTAAATTCACAGAATTGCTGTTTTACTCTGTTATTCAATATTACAGCGAGACCATGAAATACATGAACATTATGAAAGGAGGTAGAAAGAGGAGGTATTTTTATTAGGCCCACTAGTAGCTACGGTATATTTAGATACATTTCAAGAAAATAATTTTGACTGACCACCATTGGTTTATTCTACCCTCTGCTGGTCAATATAGTAACTAGGTTAGCTAGTGCCAGCCGCTACCACACAAGTCTAATGGCTGATTTAACAAGCACAGGAGCCACAGAGTCTTGGCTCTGAATATGTGGCAGTGTTAGATATGTGAATCAGTGTGGGTCAAACATAGTGTGTGTTAGTACAAATGTGGGACACATCAGCCTACTACTTGACTGGACAGAAACAGAGTGCGGACTAAGGTGCTCAAGAGTGCAAGTGTGGGTGTTGAGATGGAACCTGTATTCCCCTGCAGCTGAAACAGCTCAGGGTTTGGTAAATGATGTCACCGTCATAAGGAGGTGTCGACTACACATACAGGACATACTGATCCATAACTGTTGTATTTTAATCTGCAGCAGAAAGCTCTGCTATGCTTGAGCTTCAGAAATTCTTGATTGTGTGGACTAGATACTACTGCACAAGGGGAGACTGAGGCCATTTGCTACCATTTTTAATCAATTACATGGTTTCATGGTTCTGTGTCTTCTGATTAGTGCAATTTTAGACATTAGATGTAGCAACACTACCACCATACTACTGAGGAATGTAATTAAACTACTAGCAACACTACCACCACACTACTGAGGAATGTAGTTAAACTACCGCAGACGCTATGTCCACCCTACTGAGGAATGTAGTTAAACTACTAGCGACACCACCACTATGCTGCTAAGTCACAAAATACAAAAACAATGAGGAAGGTAAAAGAAACAAATACAATTTAATGTTAAATTCTGTACAATAAACACATAGATTAATTCAAATATAAGAAATAAATAGAATAAATAAAACTAGTATAGAGACCAGAGATACAATATAAGATTATTTGTATAGTTTACACTGTACACTGAAAGTGTTTGGATATGACACAGCCCCACCTACAAACATTTTCACCAGCTGCCACTGATAAACAACCAATACATTTCACTTAAATATGAGGCCTTTCTTAAATTAATTATTATTATTATTATTATTATTATTATTATACATTTAAGATTGATTACAGAACTCTGTTTAAATACAATTATCAGTTACAATTATCCAACTGAACTCATCAAATCACAGTGTGCTGATCATGTTTAAGTTCTCTCCTCATTTTAATTTCACTTTACTGAGATCATGTTGATCTGAATGAGTTCAGAGATCCTGCAGCACTAATCTTGAAAAACAACAACAAAACAGAATCAGTGTACTTACAGCAGAAAGATTTCTGATCCCCTGGCAGCGTTTTGTGGTTTCTATATTTATATTCTCTTTGATAAACTCCACCTTCTCTTCATTCGTGAGGAAGGGTGTGAGTATTTAGGTATGAGGAAGAACTGGAGAGGATCAGGGAAATTTCCCGGAAATGTTGTGCTGTATGACATTTGAAATACATAGAAGGGGGAAACACGAGGCAGGAGAACAAGGGAAGAGATGATTATTACCCATCTGAGAATAGCACATACAGGTTTAGACCAGAAATAATTTACGGGTATGTTCTCTAGTTTTAGATAACACAAGATCATAATATAGTGTGATTGTGAATGTATTTTATCTATATAGGAATAGTTTCAAACCTAAATAAAGCACTGTCTCTGCTCTCTGAAACATTTATAAAAGATCACCAATTTATTAATGATAAGATATATGTAGATGCAAAATATATTTGAGATTCAAACTTTGTTATATGGACTAATTATAAAGGGAACAATATGTAAGGGTTAAACATTATCACGTCTCTGGAGATGGTTGGCTTTGAGTGAATCTATTCAGATTGTAACAGTTATCACACTTGACTTCTGACATGGTAGGCTGGACAAAACATAAGAATCGACCAGAAATTGAACATTTTTGAGTATAGGGACATCAAATCTTAAATGAAAGACGAAAATTCTACTTTTCTCCAATTTTCATTTTCATTTTTTACTTTGCCCCTTGCTGACTTGCCTCATAACTACACTCTAAAAAGATGACATTTTAAGTTTTTATTGTTCTAATTAGATAACTAAAACAGTGTGTGACTTTTAATAACAAAAAAGGTAAAAACATTATTAAATGCACAACAATGTTGATTCAGGAATTTACAGGAATATCACCTAAAATACAGACTGTATCATAATTGATTCATTTTCAAAATAATAAAGAATGTTGATGACCTTAACCTTGAGTAAGAACAGACTCAGCAATCAGACCTGAAATTCAAGATTTGCTAGAAAAGTAAAAAGTATTTTGTTTTTTTCAGCACTAGGGTGCAGCCATCTTTGAACTTATTTAAAACCATAAACTTGTTCATCTGTACACACTGTGTTAATGGCATCACTGTCTTGAGGTAACACCAACACCAAGATGCCCCCTCCTGCTGTCAATCAAACACATTGCTGAGACAAAAAGGAGCTTTTATTTTATTTTTTCCAAAAACCTTTTGTCTTAATTTAAAGTGTAAATATATAAACATTACATTAAAAAACATGTACATGTTGTGAATTCAGAGAGAGATGATTAAATGGGATTTCAGTTGGACTTTAAACAGTTTATAACAACCTGTAGTGCTGCTGAAGGTTAACAGGAGCCTCCACTAGAGGGAACTCTTGATGTTGAATATCAGTACTCAGATCTGCACTGAGCTGAGATGCACTGATGATGATGTTCAGCATTAGTACGTCATGTCTGCTGGGAAACTTCTTGTACTGATGAATTGTTTGTTTTTGATGATGTTGAGATTGCTGATGGTTTACTCTTTAGTTGAGGAACAGTTTTGTTTTTTCTGTTGTTTTTATTCTAATACAGATGTTTTACTGTGTAAGTTTAAAGTATTTCATGTATCAAGTCAGAGCCAAACAGAGAGCTCAGGTCATCTTACTGGACTCCCAGCAGCCCACAGAGGAGGCACTAACAGGCATATAAACTGTTTTATTCCATCAGCTGTTGGCTTTTTATACTAAATGTAATCTGGCCTGTTACCAGCTGTGGATGTGACGGGTTGGTCCACTGATTTCTGGCTTCTCCTGACAATTAACCTGCCACTACTGTGGTCCATACTTTGAAACTCAACACTGTAAAAGGTTTATGGTTACAACAAAATCGGGTAAAGTAAATGTTCAAATAACTCCATAAGAATTGAATGTACTCCTTTAAAATTAAGACAGTTTATGTCAGAGGTCAGCAGGTTCAACTATGATAATAATAATAGTACAGACACAAAATGTGGTTTGTTTCTTTATTTCTTTTAATTCATTCAGGAATAAAATTGACTTATATAACAGTTTTAGGGCTGTACCTGAGGACATTTGTCATAATCACAAACCACAAAGAAAACAAATATGGAAAGTCTGATTTAAATTTGTTGTGCTGTTTCCTGAACTGTCGGGTTCAATTTCAGGGAAATGAGTTTAAAAATAATGAACAAGACATCTAGACTTTCTCTATTTAATATAATGTTGCAGCCATAAAAAACACATGCAGTCTTAGTCAGTGTGAACATTGACATTTTAACAATGTAAAGTCAATGTAAATTTGTCGGGGTTAGCTCAGTAGCTAACTTACACCTACAGTCCTGACACGACTAAAACAAACAGATAAAACACTTCATACATAATAAAACTGAAATCAATATAAGAGGAAAAGAAAAACTGGAGAAAATGTATCACAACTCTTTGTCCTTAAACAATCTTCAATAATCAATATAATCAAACAGGCTTAAAACTGAGAGTCAGTCTATAAAAACATCATTCATGAGTACATAATATATGTAGATATGTATATAGCTTCATTTTCAATATATATGTGATACTGTCAGATTAAGAACTAATTTAAATCATCAACAATTTAATATTGCAGAACATGTCAAAGAAAGAAGGTGATTTAATATTTCAGAAGTGAAACATGAGAAAAATGCAGGTGTAGTTTTGATTGTTCATCTGGTTTTATGCATATTTGTGAGATGTATCATTGAATCAGAGTACGTCCACACTGCAGCAGGTACATTTGTAAAAACATCTTTTTCTGTTTCAGTCCTCAGTTCAGACTAAAACTGAGCTTTTCTGAGACGTTCTCCAGACTGTTTGAATCTAAAACAGCCAAATAAATGATAAATTCCAGTACCAGAAATATCTACTTGAACAGGCTTTTTGATGATGACATAAAACTCAAAATTTTTATTTATGTTGATCTCTGCCTTGTGCTCTTTCAGTATTTCAGTTGTCTCTTTAATCTCCTCAAGATCAGCTAATTCAAGTTTAACTTGCTTCTGCAAATTTTAAACTGAAATCTCGAGCTGCTGTTATTCTCTGATGACCTCCTTTGTCATTTTCAAGCTTTTGGTTTCTATGACATTCAGAGCGTTAAAAAACCTCTTCATGCTTTGTGTCCCTATGTCCCAACACATCTGATCAAAGCTTCTATCTTCGTCATTGTCATCCATGCTGTTTGCTGTGGATGATTTGTTGTCTGCAAATAACGCTGAGTTATTGAATTTGAAGTGAGCTGGCAGCCGGTCTTTTGTTTTAGGACATGGGACACCTGATTCATTGATTGCCTCTAGAACTGCTGGTCGTTGGCCATCTGCGAATGTCACCAGAACCCTGATGTTTTCTGCCAAATCTTTGCCAAAGATTGAACACATAGAATCAAGCACATGTTTCTGCAATGGTATGAGTCGTGCTGGAACTACGAAACAGATGGCATCAATTTCACTGACACCAAGCTCAGAAGAGAAGCGACGTAGCTGCTCTGTGATCTCTTTGTGTCTTTCTATGTCACTTGCATCTCCAAAGTCTGGAGTGTCCACAATGGTCAGAGAGAAGGGGATTTTAAACCCGTCTTGGTGGTTGATTTTGTACACAATGACTTCAGATGTCTGTCTTTCAGCTTGTGATTTGGACTGATTCTTATCAATTAACTGAAATCTGAAATCGTCCTTCCACTCTACACCTGCAATGTAGTTGATCATTCCATTGATGAGAGTGGACTTTCCTGATCCGATCGCTCCAAAAAGTATTATTGTACGATTTTGCCGCTCGCTTTCTTTGCCAAAGTTATACCTCTGGCAACCATGTATTTTCATATCTTCTTCTTTCAGAGGCAGTTTGTAAAGTGAGGGGGATCCAGAATTTATGCTTACACTTGTGCACATGAGGGTGTCTGCAGGTCGCGTATATTTTGTTGTGCAGACATTAACCTTGATGCTTTCTGTGCTTCTACCTGCTACACCACAGTCACATCTGACCCTGACATCATATTCTGTCTCAGACTGAAGTGCTGAAATGATCCCCTTTTCATCCCTTGACACAATTTGGTTCCACTGGAGATCTTCATCTTTCAAGCTTTTGTCTGTTGGGGCATACTCCATGATGTAGTTCAAAATGTGAGCATCTTGTCCAATCTCTGTAGGTTTCTTCCAGCTAACTGATATCTCACTTGAATTTGTTTTGACTTTAAGTTTTCCTGGAGGGCTGCAAGGTAAGGTTTTAATGGAACCGCTGACTTCACCAGCTGGCCCAACACCTACTGAGGTCACTGCTCTGCATCTGAACATGTACTCTGTGTTAGGAGTCAGACCGCTCACTGTGACTTCTTCATCCTTTGGTGCTGGTTTTTGTTGCCATTCATCCTGTCCACTGACACAGTACTCTACAGAGTAGGAGGTGATGTTCTCTGATCCAAATCTTGGTGGACAAATCTTCAGTTTCACACTGTTGTGGGTTACATCACCTGCTGTCACTGTTTCAGGCTTTGAAGGTGGCTCAAAGTTCTCATTGACAGAAAAGCCGTCTTTATAAAGGTAGATGCTTGAACCTTTCTGTGTCTCATTTTTTAAACCTACTGTCAGGAACTTGATGTTCTTCTTCTCCTTGTTGGCCTCTGCAAAATCACTGAATAGTTTTACTTTGTTCCTCATTGCATCTGACACTTCTCTTGAAGTGTACCATTGTTCTTTCTCAACATCATCAGGCTGTGGATCTTGAGGGTCGTCTGGTTTGGGTGATTCATTTAAGTAATTTGATAAAGCTGAGAGGTACGGTTCAGCACTTCCCAGTGAGGTGAAAACAAAACACACAGTGCACAGTGCATGTACACTGAAAATTTCCTTGTTCAGATGATTTTGAGATGGGACGATCTTGGTGTTTTTCATCATGTTGGTGAAAGACAGTAAGGTGGAGATTTCTCTCTCTTTACAGTCCATCCACTCATTCAGGCTTGTGTTGTTGAAAGGAGAAGAATGTCTCTTCTTCAGGATCTCGGCGAGCACAGCCTCCTCTTTCCCTCCTCCCCGGACTTTTGGAAGTTTTTTTGCCAAGTTTCGTTGGAATTCCAGTTTGAACTCAGAGCAAAATTCTGCAAATGTTTTTAGTTTTTTACCAATCTGTGGGAACTGCTGTACAGTGGTGGTTTTTATTGCATCATTGCACCTCATTTCCAGCTCAGTGAAGTCCTCCAGGACACTCTGGCATTTCTGTACTAACCTTATACTTATCTGACGGACGAGTTTGGCAGCTTTTGACTCTAGACGTACAAGTGGCATCAGCCAGACCTTCATTGGTACAGCATTTTCTCCATTGGTCCCCAGTAATTGTGGCAGGCTTTGGTAGACTTGTACAGCATCCTGAAAGGATGTTGGAGGTTTATTCAGTAAAAAGTCTCCATGGAATTTGCAGGAGAACTTCTCCACACTTTTCCTGTCCTTGTCTTCCATTTTTAGGGAACCTTCCCCCTCTATTGTGATGGTGGGGATTTTCTTGATCATCACCTTCAAGTTGCCCTGAATGTCTTGATGACTTTCTTCATCAGACACCTCACGGTCAAAGACAAAGAAGGCTTGTGCCCCGTAAAGGATAGCTGTGACTACATGTGTTGCTATTCCTTTATCAAAGACATATGGGTGCTTCACATTGCCTCTTCCAAGATGATTCATTGACAGTTGCTTCATCTTTGTGGTTGCTTGGTAGTTCAGTGTTACTCTGGCCTGATTTTTGGATGTTTTACTATCATTCAGGTATTTGGCAGATCCTCCAACCTCTACTAGTCCACAAAGGAAACTTGCCTTCAAGGATGCTTTTACATTTAGTGCTGAAGATTTATCTGCAATTGATTCAGATGCAACTATCTCAAAATTGTTGTAGCACTGTGGTCTTTCTTGTATGTCATTTTTCAGGTCATTAAGGTCCCACAATGTCATGCCTGCAAAAGAAGAAGCAAAAATCAAGATCAGCTTCCTTTAATGAATGAATGAATGTTCTGCCATTTCATGTCCCATCTCAGATGGGATTATAGGACACATTTAACAGACAGACAACAGAGAACTGGTTACTGCTGATCACCAATCAGTCCATGTGATCTAATAATAGAAAGCTACAATAATTGTTGGAGCCTTACACCTTACTAATACAAAGTTTCATTCCTGAATCCCAAGAATTCAATAAATAAGTCAACGATTTGAAGGTCTCTTCTCTAAACAACCATCTCAGATGATGAGTCTCTTCTTTATTTTGCTTTCCACCCACCCCTTACTACGATGGTCCTGAAGTGCACATCACAACAACAAATAGGAAAACACAACAACAAATCATAAAACACAATGGCAAATTGGAAAACACAACAAAATTAACTTCTACCAGAATAGGTTGATTTATTGTTGTGATGTGCACTTCAGGGCCACCGTACTTACATAAACATGGTCAGCTGCACAACAATGCAAGGGAGGTAAACAAAGGAAGTAGAGGAAGAATAAAGTAAAACTAAAAAATAATAAATGGAAGTGTGGCATAGCACCCTTGTTGCAGCTTTTTTCACTTTCCTTTAGGTCTGTTGAGTATTTGACCCTTCTTTGGTCATATACACAGTCCATTTGTGCCACTGTTGGTCCAGAGTCCCTGCTTTCATTCTTAGGAAATAAGTCTTTCCATTGAGTACATTTCCACGAGAATGTTCAGCCTTTATATTCTGTTTTAATGCCTATGTAAAGTACTTTGAATTGTCTTCTTGTTGAAATGTGCTATACAATTAAACTTGCCTTGTCTTGCCTTGCCTTATATCCAGCAATTCACAAAAGACAAAAGATCCTCATCTTCTATCTCTCACAGATCACACACTGGACAAAATCAAATTTTTTCCTCCAAAGCAGTGTACCCACCCATTTCAATGATCAAAATGTTTTGATTGTTGTCTAGTTGTGATGCATTAAGTGTTTTCACATGTGAATATTTACCAGGGATGAGTGAGTCTTTGCGGCAGTCATACAGCATCCCAAGGTTGAAAGGCCGGCCGAGCGCTGCCACCACCAGTGTGGCGTTGGCGTCCATTGCTCAGTATAAACTGGAAAAAATGGACAACAGCTTGTTAGTTCTCCCTGTTGTCTGTCACCTTGTAATGTGGCTGCAACACTGAGGTTCTACTGTAGAATCTATCAACACAAAACACAATTAAAGCTGCAAGCTGTGTTAGTCAGGGCCTCGCACTTTGGTCCATTGGGATCAGATCATTTTACTTTTTAAAAATCAGGGATATTTCTTAGAAGTTTTGTCTGCTTTTATTTTGAAAGTTTGATTGAAATGTGTACTGTAAGGTGTGTAGAGACAATAAGTAACTCTAGCTGGACACAGAAAAATACTCATACATTTGAGTGTGAGCAAACCCACACCTTTTTGAAAATTTACGGATTCAACACAGTTTTAGATACAAACTTCATTTGAACTTTAAATGAATCACAAGACTTTGTCCTTCAAGTCTCGAATTTACATGTTTTCTATCTTTCACTGTTTTTGAGATATCAGAGTGAGTTTTAAAGTCTTTTCTTGCTCCTCCTGTGATTTTATAATGAGTGTGTATTGCAGAATGTTTCACAGCACCAAGGGAGTGACATCACAAGGAGCAGTTGGAGAGCAGGATTTAAGTTCCCTTCTTGTGAAATATCTTCAAAAAACTTGATAAATCCCATGACCTTGGCCAAATCTTACATAAAAAAAATTGTAGGACATTTTGTTGTGAATCCATTGATCCAGGTTTGAAAGTGGTCAGACTTATAGTTTAGACATCAGATGCATCTGTCTGTCTCCCCATTGCTTTACATTGTAAGATGCAATGTGGCACTGCAACTTTCAGGGCTTATAAAATCCAAACCGTTTCAGTTATTACAAAGTTTTTAACAACTTTTTTCAGCACAGTGTCGCAAGTCATGTATTAAAGTTGAAATCTGATACCAATAACGCCCTCAGAGGAGACAGTGTTTGTTCGGAGTCCAAAATTGGGGCAAAGTCTTATTTTGAAAGTGAGATTGCAGAGGACTGTTGGATGTTGGTCAGGGGTGTTGGTGTATGATTTGTAGGTCTTGATGGGACAAATAATTGAATTTTGATTTGATCTCTCTACGACATTCCTACAGGCCATGGCGGGCATTTTAATTATATAGATGATGCTGGTGAGCACATTTTGGCACTTCTGGTGATAAATTTTACATTTTATCAAACCTTTCACCAGACCTGATGTGTGTGCCAAATTTGGTGAGCTTTTGAGCATGTTTAGGCAACCCCGTCTCCTCAAAATTACATTCCCACACAACTAAATTGCATTCTCAATTACGTTTCTATGAAAACGTATTTTGTCCATGATTACGTTTGTTTGTAACGTATCACGAATACGTTTCTAATCAACATGTCTTTGCTTTCCTACAATGCTATTAGCTATTTTAATTCGAACAACCTTTCTCTACTTTAACATACATATATTGGTGACAGGCTTACGCGTTTTTCTAAACAAACCTGGATTTGTCCTTTTTCAAAGTGACAGTACTCATTTTAATTAATGGATTGATTAATAATTGCTGTGTATCTTGTATCTCGTCTAACATCTTGTGATTTGCGCATTATGACAGCTTTTTAAGTAACCGCCTGCCATTGCTGTGAAGAATAAAATGAGAGAAAGAAATGACAAACTCAAATTATCTGGCCATTGTTGTCTAATCTCGTAAGAAGGGACTGAAAAAAGAAAGAAATCCTAAATGTGTCAAAGGGAATTCCCAGTGATGTCATGCTATATAACAAATAAATAGAATAAATAAAACTAGAATAGAGACCAGAGATACAATATAGGATTATTTGTATAGTTTACACTGTACACTGAAAGTGTTTGGATATGACACAGCACCACCTACAAACATTTTCACCAGCTGCCACTGATAAAATACATTTCACTTAAATATGAGTCCTTTTCTGATATTAAAGGTCAATTATATAATTAAGATTGATTACAGAACTCTGTTTGAGTACAATTATCAAATACATTTATCCAACTGATCTCATCAAAGTGTTGATCATGTTTAAGTTCACTCCTCGTTTTACTTTCCCTTTACTAAGATCATGTCGAGTTTAGAGATCCTGCAGCACTAATCTGGAAAAACAACAATAAAACAGAATCAGTGTACTTACAGCAGAAAGGTTTGTGATCCTCTGAGAGAGTTCTGTAGTTTCTATCTTTATATTCTCTCTGACAAACTCCATGTTCTCTTTATTGATTAAGATGAGGAAGTAGCTGCTGGAGAGCATCAGACTGATCTTCCATAAATGGTGTGACCATAGACAGTAATAAAGATCACGTTTGCAATGTGCAGAAGGGGAAACAGCTCTCAGCTGACATTGTACTTTTTCAGACATACATGTCGAACACATCAGAGGTCAAAGAGTTTAACTTCTCTTTAACTCTCCGTTTTCATTCATGACACCAAGGGTGTACGTTTCGTATTTAACATTGGTAGGGACATTTTATGTCATGTGACCAATATGCATGGTAATGTATAAAACATGCTATTTATGTCATACACATATACTTTCAAATTTTTTCACTAAAATTAATTCAAATTGAAATCATTAAAACAGAAATAAAATTCACGTATGATAGATTTTTGTAATGATATTCCTAGAGAATAAATAAAAATAACCAGAAATTAAGGTGCCACTGTCTTTTAATCAACAGATGAAATCAATAAAGTGTGTGTAAACATGCTCAAAACAAACCATCACAGGTAGAAACAGAAACCAAAATTACATTTCAGAATGAAGTATTCTGGCTTCACTCGATGCATGTGTAACAGTATATTTTGTTGTTTCAAACAAAATGTATGTAAGCCTGAAATGGCCCACATGTGAAATAGCAAACATGGCCCAAATATCCAAAATCAAATATGGGCCTTTTTTGGCAAAGATGTGGTGCACTCAGCTGTTTGTATTCTGAATGTGGGTCAGTTCTGGTTTATCTGGTTTGTTTTTGGTTGATATACGGCTTGCTTGTGGCCCAGATCTAGGAAACAGGGGCGGACCATTCAATTTTGATCATTCCAAGTGGCATGTGGGCCGAATGGAAGTGCCAAAAGTGTTGAGTGTGGACTGAATCAGGGCTACAGAAATTTTTACTAACTAGAAAACCTCTCGGAGGTTTATGGCATCAAGTTATTCTTGATGGACATGTCACATGTCATTCTCATGAGTTCATTAAGCTTCTTTCAGCTTCAGCTATGACCACAGGGATAACCAACAGCAGCCTAACAAGACTTTTAACCTACTTTTTAGGATATCTGCGGCTTCACTGCTAGACTTGCACTCGTTCTCAGTGTGTGTAAACTGAAATCCAGACTAGCTGCCTGTTCATTGTACCTTAAAGGTCCTGCATTTGTGCCCATGTTGGGCAGATAAAAGTATTATATCTTTATAGTCTCTCTGACAAACTCTGTGTTCTCTTTATTGATTAAGATGAGGAAGTAGCTGCTGGAGAGAATCAGCCTGATTTCCCAGAAATGGTGTGACCATAGACGGTAATAAAGATCACGTTCGCAATGTGCAGAAGGGGAAACAGCTCTCAGCTGACATTGTACTTTTTCAGACATACGTGTCAAACACATCAGAGGTCAAAGAGAAGTTTAACTTCTCTCTCTAACTCTCCGTTTTCATCCATGACACCAAGGGTACCTTTGGTAATAGCATTGGTAGGGACATTTTTTGTCATGTGACCAATATGCATGGAAGTGTATAAACATGCTATCTATGTCATACACACATATACTGTCAAATGTTTGTTTTATGTCATAAGTATTTGCCAACTGGCAACTGGCAGGAGCTCTGAGATGTACTGGGATGCCAGGCCCATAGACTGTATAAAGATATGGACGTAGTCACCGTGACGTTACCCATTGTTTTCTGAGGAGCGGGTTTGAAGCTCAGAATAGGCGGTTTTGGGCATTGCCATCTTGTCAGTGCCTGATTCCGCCCAACTCCTGGCCAATCAAAAATAGGCAAAGAGGCGGGACAAATTACGCCTGTTTGCTAAAACACACCCACCTCGCTCAAAACTGCTAAAGCTAGGCTAACAAGCTAGGTTACTTTGGCTAGCCTTGAGGTATCGACTGCTCCCGCCTCTTGCTTAGTGCCAGCTCCTTCACGAAAGTTGAGGTAAATTGAGTTTATCTGAAATTAACGTTGTACAACTATGATTCAGCTGTTGTTGAGATTACATTACACTACACAATCTTAAAAATGCTTCAACATTTTTGTTACTGGCCAATTGGCCAGGCCATGTAGAGCCTTAAAAATAAATAAAAGGACCTTAAACTATACTTGACTGGTAGCCAATGTAGGGACACAAGTACAGGTGTGATGCTGGTTCTCTTCCTTGTACCAGTTAGTAGCCTAGCAGTCTACACTAGCTGCAAGAGAGACAGGGATGACTGGCTAACATCCAAATGAAGAGCCTTACAGTAATCCAGTCAAGGGGAACTCAAAGCATTTGTGACAGTCTTCAAATCATGAAATGAGAGAAATTGTTTCAGTTTGACAATCTTTCTTAGCTTTAAAAAGAAACCTTTGACAACAGATATAGTTTGTTTGTCAAATTTTAAAGCTGGATTAAAAATGACACTGGCATGGGTATGAAGATTAGGGGCCAAGGGCCCTAAATGTGTTGCTATCCCTACCAGAGTTGGCTGGACCAAATAAAACCATGTCTGTCTTACAAGCATTTAACTGAACTGAATTTTGTATGTCCTGGACACAATAAAGAGGGACATAGCTGTGTAATTATTGTTATCAACAATAATAATGAGAGGTATAGCTGTGTATAATATGCATATCTGCAAGTATTTTCATTACAAAGACAAATATTTCTATTGCAGGGCTAAATTTGGCCCACAGGCCACTATTTGCCTCAAAGTCCTCTTCCCCAACTGATCCTTGGTACTCCCTCATTGCTGTGAAATAGTCCATAATACACACTCATTATGGAATCAAGGAGGAGCAAGGAGGAGCAAGGAAAAGTCACACTCTCATATCTCAAAAACAATAAAAGATAGAAAAAACATGTAAATTCAAGATTTGTAGGTCAAAGTCTCATGATTCATTGTATCTAAAAGTATGTGGAAAAAGTAAATGCTCAAAAAGGTGTGGGTTCACTCACATTCAAATATGAGTATTTTTCTGTCTCCAGCTGTAGTTACTTATTATACTCTACACACCTGACAGTACACATATCAATCAAACTTTCAATATAAAAGCACACCACACTTGTAAGAAATATCCCTCATTTTTAAAAAGCAAAATGATCTGATCTGAGAGTGCGAGGTCCATGCCAACACTGCTTGCAGCTTTAATTGTTCTTGATCTACTTTTTAATCTAGCCTAGTCTTAATAATTATTTTACTGCCATTACTGTTATTTTATGTCCTTTCTTTATCGCATTTTGAAGAACTTTCTAACATCTGTTTTTAAAGTAATATAAATAAAGATTATTATTAAACCCAGCACATGTTACTTTCAATCATCAAACTCTTGATTTCTGTCATTGTAATCAGAGGTGAGGTGCAACCGCAGTGATGGTGGCTTGTTAACTTCTATCTACAACGATAAATTATTATGATTACAATTAATATATAGAGTCATCATCTATTCTCTCACTCACAGACTCAAACTAGTGGTGAGTTCATGTGCTACTTTTCAACTTAAATTTCAGTGTTGTGTCTTGTTGCTAACAATCAAGTCAGCAGTCCATCCTGTAGTCCACTGGGTGCTGCTTAAACTACAATAACTCCTTTTACATTTCTATTTCTACACCTGTTCAATACACAACATGCAGCATGTAAATCAGACTCTGGAGTTGCTGTAAGGCGGATTTTTGTTTCTTTTAATGGAGATAGGCTAGCAGTTTCCCCCTGCTTGCAGTGTTTGTGCTAAACTAAGCTAAACACATTCTGAAACTGTCTATGTACTGGACACTTAGAGATTAAATTGATATCACAATTATGAAATATATTATATTATATATATATATATAATATATTATATAATATATATATATGTTGTATGTTATATATTATATATATATAATATATAACAAGAATAGTCAATGACAACCTCTGAAGAAAACATCTAATCACTTTCAACTTCACTGTTTCAAACCTTTAATTTGACAATTTTATATTTTTACTCCTTTCACTCCTTTCAAATTTAGTTTTCTTGCTTTGACTCATTTCTATGAAACACTTCTGCATCTCTGCTCTGCTATTACTTTAATGATGTAGAAATTAAATTTAACAACAAAGTAAAACTTTTATATGCAGCACATTTATTGCTTCACTAAACATTCAAGAATTCATTCATGAAGACATGCACACGTTACATGGCAACAAATTGTAATTAAGCATGTTAAAAAGGAGAAAACAAATGTAAATTCTGCCTTAAATTTATGAAATCTTTAATCTCCTCATTTGTTGTGCTGTTTTGAAACTCTGTTGCTATTTCAGAGAAATTAGTTTAAAACAATAAACAATAAATCTAAACTTTCTCTATTCAATATAATGGTACAGTCATAAAAACACATGCAGTCTAAGTCAGTGTGAACATTGACATTTTAACAATGTAAAGTCAATGTAAATGTGTCGGGGTTAGCTCAGTAGCTAATTTACACCTGCAGTCCTGACATGACTAAAACAAACAGATAAAACATTTCATACATAATAAAACTGAAATCAATATAAGAGGAAAAGAAAAACTGTTTGTCCTTAAACAATCGTCAATAATCAATATAATCAAACAGGAATAAAACTAAGAGTCAATCTATAAAAACATCATTCATGAGTACATATCATATATAGTTTCATGTACAATATATATGTGATAATGTCAGATTAAGAACTAGTTTAAATCATCAACAATTTAATGTTACCGAAAATGTCAAAGCAAGAAGGTGATTTAATATTTCAAATGTGAAACATGAGAAAAATGCAGGTGTAGTTTTGATTGTTCATCTGGTTTTATGTATATTTGTGAGATGTATCATTGAATCAGAGTACGTCCACACTGCAGCAGGTACATTTGTAAACACATCTTTTCCTGTTTCAGACCTCATTTCAGACTAAAACTGCATTTTTCTCACCTAAACTGAGCTTTTCTGAGATGTTCTCCGTTCTCTACCCATAACTCCACTCTTAAAAGATGACATTTTAATCTTAAATCGGCTTAATCAGATCATTCAAACTGTGTATAAAAAGGTAAAAACATTATTAAAAGTACAACAATAATGATGATTTAGGGATTTAAAGACATATTACCTGAAATATAAGCTTCATCATATTTGATTCACATATTTTCAACATATTACAACAAAATAAGATATAAAGTGTTTATATGCTGCTTCAATCCAGCAAATCCTCATCTTAAAATATAAATGAAAATAATAAAAATAGATAAACAACTATCTTAGTAAGCCATGTGAGCTGCAGCTTGGAGGCAGCCATCTTGAATTTGGTAAATAAGGGACCTCTACTTTCTGCATTGCTCTGATGATCCACGAAAGGGCAACTAACGTGAGTCAGATTGTATACAATACATCTTTCAGGTAATCATTGATCTTGTTGATGATGTAGAGGTCTCTGGAACTCATGTATCAAATATGATGTAAATGTTTATTATAGGCTTAATTATCTGATACAGTGCTTCTTTATTTTTATGGACTCTGGAGAAGTTTCGCTCATCTCTCTACTTAAGCCTTGATCTCTGCTTTTTCTCTCATGTCCATCAGGGCCTGAACTCGTTGATTCCATCCAGGTTTGGCCTCATATTTCTCCCATTCAATGAGTAGGTCAATGTACTCTGGAGTGGAGAGAGGATTTGGTCTCAGTGCTGTTTCACTGAGTCTGTTTAAACACATTACAGACCTCTCTATCAATTTCACCACCTCCACCTGCACATTACCATATTCAGCCTTCAAACTTTCAATCAAAGCCTGACCATTCTCATTTCTGATCTCTGCCTCCTGCTCCTTCAGTTTTTCAGTTGTCTCTTTTATCTGCTCAAGCTTGGCTAACCCAAGTTTAACCTGCTTCTGCAAATTGTCAACTAAATTCCTGAGCTGCTTTCTTTCTTTTAGGGCATTCAAATTGAGAAAAAATCTCTTCATGCTTTGTGTCCCCATGTTCCAAAACATCTGATAAAAGCCTCCATCCTCATCATCTTTGCCTGTGCTGTTTGCTGCAGATGATTTATTGCTTGCAAATAATGCTGAGTTATTGAATTTGAGGTGAACTGGTAGCCCGTCTTTTGTTTTAGGACATGGGACACCTGAAGCATTGATTGCCTTTAGACTTGGTGGACATCGCCCATCTGCGAATGTCACCAGAACCCTGATGTTTTCTACCATATCTTTACCAAAGATTGAAAGTGCCGACTCAAACATATGTTTCTGTGATGGTGTGAGTCGAGCTAACGTAGCTGGAACTACAAAACAAACAGCATCAATGTCCCTGACATCGAGCTCAGAAGAGAAGAGATTACGTAGCTGCTCTGTGATCTCTTTGACTCTCTCTATGCCTCTTGCATCTCCAAAGCCTGGAGTGTCCACAATGGTCAGAGAGAAGGGGATTTTGAACCCCTCTTGGTGGTTGATTTTGTACACAGTGACTTCAGAGGTCTGTCTTTCAGCTTGTGATTTGAACTGATCCTCATCAATTAATGTAAATCTGAAATCGTCCTTCCACTCTACACCAATAACATAGTTGATCATTCCATTGATGAGAGTGGACTTTCCTGATCCGGTTGCTCCAAGAAGTATTATTGTATTATTTTGCTGCTTGCTTTCTTTGCCAAAGTTATACTTCCGATAACCATCTATGTTCATATCTTCTTCTTTCAGAAGCAGTTTGTAAAGTGAGGGAGATCCAGATTTTATGCTTTCACTTGTGCTTTTGATGATTTCTGCAAGATGCATGAATTTTGTTGTGCACACAGTGATGCTTTCTTTGCTTCTGCCTGCTACACCACAGTCACATCTGACCCTGACAGCATATTCTGTCTCTGACTGAAGTGCTGAAATGATCCCCTTTTCAGCTTTTGACTCCATTTGGTTCCACTGGAGATCTTCATCTTTCACTCCTTTGTCTCTTTGAGCATACTCCACCATGTAGCTCAAAATGTGGACATCTTGTCCAATCTCTTCAGGTTTCTTCCAGCTGACTGATATCTCACTTGAATTTGTTTCGACTTCAAGTTTTCCAGGAGGGCTGCAAGGTAAGGTTTTAATGGAACCACTGATTTCACCAGCTGGTCCAACACCTACTGAGGTCACTGCTCTGCATCTGAACATATACTCTGTGTTAGGAGTCAGACCGCTTACTGTCACTTCTTCATTCTTTGGTGCTGGTTTTTGTTGCCATTCATCCTCTCCACTGACACAGTACTCTACAGAGTAGGAGCTGATGTTCTCTGATCCAAATCTTGGTGGACAAATCTTCAGTGTCACACTGTTGTGGGTTTCATCACCTACTGTCACTGTTTCAGGCTTTGAAGGTGGCTCAAAGTTCTCATTGACAGAAAAGCCGTTGTTATAAAGGTAGATGCTTGAACCTTTCTGTGTCTCATTTGTTAAACCTACTGTCAGGAACTTGATGTTCTTCTTCTCCTTGTTGGCCTCTGCAAAATCACTGAATAGCTTTGCTTTATGCCTCATTCCATCTGATACTTCTCTTGAGGTGGACCATTGTTCCTTCTCTATAGCATCAGTCTGTGGATCTTGAGGTTTGTCTGGTTTGGGTGTTTCTTCTAAGTGGTTTGATAAAGCTGAGAGGTACGGTTCAGCACTTCCCAGTGAGGTGAAAACAAAACACACAGCATGTTCTGCACTGAGAATTTCTTCATCAAGCACATTTTGAGATGGGACGATCTTGGTGTTTTTCATCATGTTGGTGAAAGATAGTAAGGAGTAGATTTCTCTCTCTTTACAGTCCATCCACTCGTTCAGGCTTGTGTTGTTGAAAGGAGAAGAATGTCTCTTCTTCAGGATCTCTGCGAGCACAGCCTCCTCTTCCCCTCCTCCCCGGATTGATGGAAGTTTCTTTGCCAAATGTTGTTGAAATTCTAGTTTAAACTCAGAGCATTTTTCTGCAAATGTTTTCAGTTTTTTACCAATCTGTGGGAACTGCTGTACAGTGGTGGTTCTTATTGCATCATTGCACCTCATTTCCAGCTCAGTGAAGTCCTCCAGGACACTCTGGGATTTCTGTACTAACTTTATACTTATCTGACGGACGAGTTTAGCAGCAGATGAATCTAAAGTCACAAGTGGCATCAGCCAGACCTTCATGGGTACAGCATTTTCTCCATTGTGTCCCAGTAATTGCGGCAGGCTTTGGTAGACTTGTATGGCATCTTGAAAGGTTGTTGGAGTTGTCTTCAGTAAAAAGTCTCCATGGAATTTGCAGGAGAACTTCTCCACACTTTTCCTGTCCTTGTCTTCCATTTTGAGGGAACCCTCTCCCTTTATTTTAATGGTGGGGATTTTCTCGATCATCACCTTCAAGTTACCCCGGATGTCTTGATGATTTTCTTCATCAGAAACCTCACGGTCAAAGACAAAGAAGGCTTGTGCCCCATAAAGGATAGCTGTGACTACATGTGTTGCTATTCTTTCATCAAAGACATACGGATGCTTCACATTACCTCTTCCAAGGTGATTCATTGACAGTTCTGTCATCTTTGTGGTTGCTTGGTACTTCAATGTTACTCTGGCCTGATTTTTGGATGTTTTACTATCATTCAGGTATTTGGCAGATCCTCCAACCTCTACTAGTCCACAAAGGAAACTTGCCTTCAGGGACGCTTTTATATTTAATGCAGAAGATTTATCTGCAATTGATTCAGATGCAACTATCTCAAAATTGTTGTAGCGCTTTGGTCTTTCTTGTATATCATTTTTCAGATCTTTAAGGTCCCACAATGTCATGCCTGCAAAAGAAGAAGTAAAAATCAAGATCAGCTTCCTTTAATGAATTAATGTTCTGCTTTTTCATGTCCGATCCCTTCTTGGATGATAAGACACCTTTACCAGACATACAAGTGAGAACTGATCATTGCTGATCACCAATCAGTCCAGGTGATCTAATAATAAAAAGCAACAATTGTTTGAGTCTCACACCTTACTATGGTTTTATTCCTGAACTCACTAAGTCAATGATCTAAAGGTCTCTTTTTCAAACAACCATCTCAGATGATGCGAGTCCCTCATATCCAACAACTCACTTGTATCCTTTATAACACTAAACAGAAGACAAAAGATCCTCATTTTCTATTTCTCACAGATCACACACTGGACAAAATCAGCTTTTTTCTTCCAAAGCAGTGTACCGACCCATTTCAATGTTCAGAATGTTTTGCTTGTTGTCTAGTTGTGATGCATTCAGTATTTCTACATGTGAGTTCTTACCAGGGATGAGTGAGTCTTTGCGGCAGTCATACAGCATCCCGAGGCTGAAAGGCTGGCCGAGCGCCGCCACCTCCATCGTCCCCATGGCGTCGACTTCCATTGCTCAGTGTGAACTGGAAAAAAACAGACAAGTTTTTTAGTTCTCCCCGTTGTCTGTCACCTTGTAATGTAGCTGCAACACAGAGATACTACTGCGGCACTAAATACAATGATAACCATAGACATATACTTATAGGATAATATTCTTTGAGACATCATGGATACAGAGAGTCTTAAGACTTTCTAAGATTTACAAAAATCCACAGAGATACTGTGGAATGGTTGGATTCCCAAATGGGTCAGTAGTAACATAAGGGAAAGAAAATGGAGGGAAGCTGTTCGTTGCATTAAACAGAGAAAATATAATCAGCTCAATGTGTGTAAACTGAAATCCAGACTAGCTGCCCATCACTTTTTGTGTTCCTTGTGTTCCTTGTGCCTTTAAGTTCCTGCATTAGCGCTCAAGTTGAGCAGATAAAATGGTCTTAATCACTCAAAAACTATAAAATTAATTGCCATTAAATTTCATGCAGAAATTCATTCAGAGGATGATTCTGAATCCAATGACTTCGACAAACAGTCCAAAACAAGATATTCAGCACTAATGCACCAAAGAGGGAAAGTGTCTATGAGGGAAAGTATTTCTTTTCAAATACACCTTTTGTAAAAATATATATATATATATATATACATACAACATTCATGAACATGTTAATCATATGGGAGGACATGATACAAAAGCTTCCCATTTGTTTCTATATATATTATTCCTTATTCTCTCTGACAAACTCCACATTCTCTTTATTGATTAAGATGAGGAAGTAGCTGCTGGAGAGAATCAGCCTGATTTCCCAGAAACGGTGTGAACATAGACATTTTCTCAGACATCCATGTCAAACACTGACGTCAAAGAGGAGTTTCAGTTTCTCTCTCTAATTCTCCGTTGTCATCCATGACACCTAAGATGTATGTTTTAACATTGGTAGGGACATTTTTTGTTAAGTATTTAGAATTTATTCAAACATTTTATCAAATGAATATATATCAATAAATTTGGAATGATGAAACACAAACTTGTACTATTTCTTAATTTAAAAAGTGCTTCAACACACAGTCAGACATCAGCATGAAGAAGTGAAACAGATATGTAAGCTCTGTGGTCTGAAGTGGTCCTTCATACCTTAACCCTTTATAATAATTAACTACAAACAAACCAGATGAAAATATCGATTTTCTACATGTTTCTGCCTGTTGAACAGGTGGTTTTCGTTTCTATATTACACTTTCAGTAACGGGTATATACATTGACTCAAGTAAAACTCTATCTTTCAACTCATCTGTGTGTGTGTGTGTGTGTGTGTGTGTGTGTGTGTGTGTGTGTGTGTGTGTGTGTGTGTGTGTGTGTGTGGGATTCCTTGTTGAAGCTTCAGCACAGTCAGCAGAGAACAGAACCAACATGACCATAAATGGCAGCAAAACACAGTGGAGACAGTCGGAAAGATTTTTATAAATTTATATAAATTGTGATATTCTACGTACTTGATTTCCTTTTTTCTTATCTGTTTTCCACAAAGCACAAATCATCAGGCCTTCTGTCATAGTATGAACATTCCTAGATATAGATAGACGGATGGATAAAGTACTAAACTGGTAAAAACTAGAATAGAGACCAGAGATATAACATAACTAGAATATTAGTATAGTTTACACTGTAGACTGAAAGTGTTTGGATATGACACAGCACCACCTACAAACATTCTCACCAGCTGCTACTGATAAACATTTCACTTAAATATGAGACCTTTTGTTAAATTACATGATTAAAATCAATTACAGAACTCTGTTTGTTTGTACAGTTATCATTTACTGCCTGCAGCACTAATCTGGAAAACAACAACAAAACAGAATCAGTGTACTTACAGCATATAAGTTTGTGATCCTCTGAGAGAGTTCTGTGGTTTCTATCTTTATTTCTCTTTGACAAACTCCACGTTCTCTTTATTGATTAAGATGAGGAAGTAGCTGCTGGAGAGCATCAGACTGATCTTCCATAAATGGTGTGACCATAGACAGTAATAAAGATCACGTTTGCAATATGCAGAAGGGGAAACAGCTCTCTCTCAACTCAGATGTTCTACTTTTTCAGACATACATGTCGAACACTTCAGAGGTCAAAGAGGAGTTTAACTTCTCTCTCTAACTCTCCTTTTTCATCAACATTGGTAGGGACATTTTTTGTCATGTGGCCACTATGCATGGTAGTATATAAACATGCTATCTATGTCATAGGCAAGGCAAGGCAAGGCAAGTTTATTTGTATAGCACATTTCAACAACAAGGCAATTCAAAGTGCTTTACATTGATCATAAAAAGCATTAAACAGAATTTAAAAGTAAGACATGTAAAAAGACATAAAAACAATTAAAAAGAAAAGGAAATAAGAATAAAATAAGAATAAAAGATAAGAATAAGAATAAAAGTAACAGTGCAGTGTAAAATAACCCATAATGTTGTTTAATGCACATACTGCACATACACATACTATACTGTCAAATATTTGCTTTATTTCATCATTTGTGCATACGTTGAGCAGATGAAAGTAAGAATGTTCCCATGTATCCATCTCTATATTCTCTCTAAAAAAAAACTCCACGTTCTCTTTATTGATTAAGATGAAGTAGCTGCTGGAGAGAACTAGCCTGTTCTCCCAGAAACAGTGACTGTAAACTGTAATAAAGATCATGTTTGCAATATGCAGAAGGTCTAATGTCAGCTATTAGCTGACGTTGCACTTCTTCAGACATACATGTCACAAAAGAAGTCGCTACTGGAGAGAATCAGCCTGATTTTCCAGATATGGTGTGACCATAGATGGTAATAAAGATCATGTTAAAAATGTGAAGAAGGGGAAACAGCTCTTAGCTGACGATTCCAGACATGTTTTCTCCACTTTTTCCTTTTTATTTTTTACTTTGCCTGCTGACTGTTGCAGAGAATCTGGTATTTGCACCAATTATGACAGAAGGTTATAAAACTTAAAACATAAATACTAATAACTACACTTTAAAGACATTTTAAATGTTTTGTTTTGTTAGATAACTAAAACATTTACAGCAGATCAGATTTACAGCAATAAACCCTGAAATACAGATTGTATCACATTTTAGGTAGGTTCTGCTGTAATCCATCAAATTCTTAAAGCGTAAAATAGAAATAGAAATAAATATTTTATACTCCTACAACTTTCTCAAAATTATCAAAATGAGTAGCTTAGTAAATCATGTGAAGCACAAATTGTCCTGTGTTCTCTGTTGAGAAAAATGTGAAGTTTAGCATTATTTTTATTAAATACTGTATTCCATAATCCTCTTACATATCTGGAGTCATTATTTCTATACGGAAAATCAAATCTCACATAAATAGATGACATGTGGTTCTATCATTGGCAGTGCAGATAGTCACACTGAGACTGATTGCATCCTGCTACACAACACAAGAGCCACAGACTCTGAACAACGACCCAGATTAACTTTCCTGCTAAAGTCTCCTTCTGATGTGACTCCCAATCAGGAACACACATCTTGTACTGCAGCGCAGCTTGTTGAATGAGCCTCTAAACAAACATTCACCAGGGAACCACTAACGTCAGTTAGCAGCTATGTAGCTAATTAGCTGCTCAGCTGAAGACCCATTAGATGCTGGTTTTTCACACTCTTGTCGTTCCTGATAGAAACACACAAACACACAATGCCCACTTCCCATTTCAACCGACAAAAGCAGATGGGTGTTTTTAGCAAGATGTCAGGACATTTGCAGCTGTTTTTATTTTATTTTTCATTTTATTTTAACCCAAACCATTAACCCTAACCCTAACCCCTTTCTCTAACCGGAAACTAGTGGTCTTAGTGCCTAAACCTAACCAGATCTTAATCACAACGATGTTACACCATAAAACATCATTATTCAACAGATAGAAATGTTAATATGCTATGTTTTGTAAAAATGTTTGTATGATACATATTGTTGAAATATTAATATGTTATGTATTACATGTGTTGAAACTTAGATATCATACATTTCTGTGGTTTGCAGAAATATACAATGCCAAAGTTATGTTTATGTTTGCTTGGGCTGGCTAATTCAATTTGTTTTCAGTTCATTAAAGTTAATGTTATGCTGTGCTAACTAAGCTAACAGCTACCACTATGGTCAGCTCAACCATCTGTCCAAATATGGTCACTTCTCGCTCCAAAAGTCGAACATGGCAATGGTCAAATCATTAAACTTGAGATTTCAAAATAGCAGTTCACAAACTGATTTTTTGACTGTTTTTCAAAAGACCTTTTTTGTTGATTCAATAAAACATATTTTGTTCATGTTTTAAATTATTTTTGACTGCAGACAGAAATGATTAAATGGGATTTCAGTTAGACTTTAAACAGTTTGTAACCACCTGTAGTGCTGCTGAAGGTTAATAGGAGCCTCCACTAGAGGGAACTCTTGATGTTAAATATCAGTTCTCAGCTCTGCACTGAGCTGAGATGTTCTAGTTGTTGTCATTGATTGTATTCATGTTGATTTTGTCAGACATTGTTCAATCATAAAATAATGATTTTAGCACCACAGTTCAGCAGCTTGGGAATACTGGTTAACAGGTAGTATTATAGCAAACCTCCCAAGTGTATTTTTAACAGCCAGACAAATAAAAACTAACTGAACTGGCTGGAAAACCAGTGGACGTAACAGTTTATAAGAAAACTGATTGGACTTCCAAAACCTTGGACGCCTGAAATAATTCCTCTATTTCACTATTCTCTTAATTATAATCATTTTAATAACAGCACTGTATTCACTGTCAGTGTGTAATGTGTTGGTTGTGGCTGGTAGTGATGAATCTACAGAGAATTATCAGAGACTCTGCAGCTCCTCTCAGCTATACAGAGCTTTATAGTGAGCTCATTGTTTATCTGTCCAGCTGCAACTTTTACTGTTCTGGTTCAGAGTTAGCTGTCGACTAGCTGATGAACATAGTGGAGCATTTAGCAGCTAAAGAGCCAGATATTTCCCTCAGAAGCTGGTGGAGAGTAAAAACAGAGCGATTTGTTTCTGATGAAAACTAGTGGAAAAAACATCAGGAAGCTTCTAAGTTTAAATGTACAAAATCCTCTGATAAAAGTGTTTTATACTTTTTTACTTGACTCAGTTCTAACATTTGTGATCTGTTTGTTCAGTGTTCTCAGTCTGAGAAACTAAAACGTGATAATTGTGACTGTCCGTAAAGTCACTGGTGTAAGTTTAAATTATTTTATGTATCAAGTCAGAGTCGAACAGAGAGCTCAGGTCATCTTACTGGACTCCCAGCAGCCTACATCAGGTAAAGTAAATGTTCAAATAACTCCATAAAAATTGAATGTACGCCTTTAAAATTAAGACAGTTTATGTCAGAGGTCAGCAGGTTCAACTATGATAATAATAATAATACAGATGCAGAACATGGTTTGTTTTTTATTTCTTTTAATTCATTCAGGAATAAGTTTGATTTATAAAAGAGTTTTATGGTTGTATCTGAGGACATTTGTGATAATCATAAACCACAAAGAAAACAAATATAGAAAGTCTGCTTTAAATTTATTGTGCTGTTTCCAAACTGTCAGGTTAAATTTCAGAGAAATAAATTTAAAATAATGAATAAGACATCTAGACTTTCTCTATTTAATATAATGGTACAGCCATAGAAACGCATGCAGTCTTAGTCAGTGTGAACATTGACATTTTAACAATGTAAAGTCAATGTAAATGTGTCGGGGTTAGCTACATATTTAGTAGCTAATCTGACACGACTAAAACAAACAGATAAAACACTTCATACATAATAAAACTGAAATCAATATAAGAGGAAAAGAGGAAAAGAAAAACTGGAGAAAATGTATCACAACTCTTTGTCCTTCACTTCTTCAATAATCAATATAATCAAACAGAAATAAAACTGAGAGTCAATCTATAAAAAATCATTCATGAGTACATATCATATATAGATACGTATATAGCTTCATGTACAATATATATGTGATACTGTCAGATTAAGAACTAGTTTAAATCATCAACAATTTAATGTTACAGAACATGTCAAAACAAGAAGGTGATTTAATATTTCAGAAGTGAAACATGAGAAAAATGCAGGTGTAGTTTTGATTGTTCATCTGGTTTTGTGTATATATGTGAGATGTATCATTGAATCAGAGTACGTCCACACTGCAGCAGGTACATTTGTAAACACATCTTTTTCTCTCTGTTTCAGCCCTCAGTTCAGACTAAAACTGCATTTTTCTCACCCAAACTGAGCTTTTCTGAGACGTTCTCCGTTCACTCCACTCTAAAAAGATGACATTTTAATCTTTAATTGGTTTAATTAGATAACTAAAACAGTGTATAAAGAGGTAAAAACTTTATTAAATGTGTAACAATGATGATGATTTAGGAATTTAAAGACATATTACCTGAAATACTAACTGTGTCATATTTGATTCATACATTTTAACATGATATCAGGACAAAATAAGTGTTTTTATGCTGCTTCAATCCAGCAAATGTTCATCTTACATTATAAATAATAATAAAAAATAGAAAAATTAGTAGCTGACAAGTCCTGAGAACAATTCAGCTGGTTTGTGTAGTTGATTATTCCATTGATGAGAGTAGACTTTCCTGATCATTTCAAAAAAGCAATATCTATGTTCATATCTTATTCTTTCAGAGGCAGTTTGTAAAGTAAGGGGGATTCAAAATTTGTGCTTTCACTTCCACGTTTGAGGATTTCTGCGAGACATGTATTTATTTATTTATTTATTTATTGCAGACATTAACAGTGATGCTTTCTTTGCTTCTGTCTGTCTGCTCCTCCATAGTCACATATGACCCTGACATCTCCCCCTATATTCCCCTTTTCAGCTCCTGACATCATTTGGTTCCACTGGAGAGCTTCATCGTTCACCCCTTTGTCTATTTGGGTGTACTCAATGATGTAGTTCAAAATGTGGACATCTTGTCCAATATCTGCTTGTTTCTTCCAGCTAATTGATATCTCATCTGAGTTTGGTTAAATTTGAGGTTTTCCAGGAAGGCACATTCATGAGTTCATCTTGCTCTTTGTCCATTTGCTCTTTTTATCTTTCAGGATTAGTTCTTTCTTCTCTTCAGCCATTGTCTCTGCCACTTAGAATTATATTTATTTATAGCTATTATAAATTCACGTGAGAAAAAAAAAAGTTCTGTTTTCTGAATGAATGAGATACATCAAAATCCTGTGAGAAGCTTCCATTCCTACTTCAGAGCTTAATTTCATGGAGGCCTGTTTAGTTTAATACAGTTTGATTTTGATTTTGGTTTGAAACATTGTGAGAAATCATGTCTTTAATTAATATAGATGGACAGACTGCCTACAGAACTGAGATGTGATTTTAGTTCTGCAAATTCAAATTGCAAATTCAAAAACAGGTACAGTGAGATGACTTGACTTTAATACTGTCAGAGAGAACATCTGGACCTGCAATCTTAAGGATTTATCTGATAATCTGTTGGCAAAACAAAACTTACAACAGGTCAAACATGAGAAAAAAATTACATAAAAGAACCTTTCAGGACCTTCGTCTCGCTCAGAGGTCATCCTTAACTTAATAACACCAAAACGAAGTTCAGACGGCATCGTTACCACAGTCAGGATTTTGAGGTTTCTCATTAATTAAAAAAAAGAGCAGAATTACTTTTCTCAGAATTCTGTGATAATTATCTTGTTGATTAAGAAAAACTGTGATTTTTCTCAAGTGAATGCAATAGCTTCCTCCTTCCTTCACATTTATATTTATCTTCTCAAGCAGTTTGCTGACCTGAGAATGATCATCTGTTACTCATGCTTCCTTTTCCGTCCTCGTCTTTCCTCTCTACTCCCTCCTGCTCTATGCATATTTGTTAGATGTTTTTCCTTTTCCATCTGAAGGAAATATTCCTTCTGGAACATTTCATTGGTGTAATGATTTCCTCTGTTTTTCTCTGTTACGATTCTGATCTTCTTGAGCAGCTCACTGACCTGAGAACGATCCTTCAGCTTATCATTGAACACGTGGTACTGGCCGTTACATCTTGCCACAAGTTCCTGCTGGTCTTTGTTGTCCTCAAAGACCTCTTCAATAGGTTTCCCTTTGAGCCAGTTACCATGGGTAAAGAGAACCATGCTGTATTTGTCAGCTTCCTCACCAAAGATTTCCTGAATCTTCTGCACTGTCTGCTTGTCTTTCTCTGTGAATCTGCCCAGTCTGATGACAATCAGGAAGATATGAGGTCCAGGAGAAGCATATTTAATGTACTGGGCAAGAATATTTTCATCTGTTTTCTCTGCAGCGTACCAGTTGTCAAACAGGTCTGGAGTCTTGATAACAGCAACGTTTTGTCCATCTACCTCACCAACAGCCTTTTCACAGCGTTTTACCTGAATTTGAGCAAACCTGAGTAACGTCTTAGATTTAAAGCATTGTTTTCCCAGAATGGTGTTTCCTGTGGTACTTTTCCCAACTTTATTGCTCCCCACCATCACAATCCTGATCTCCTCGTTATTGTAGTAGACTGAAGGAGGTGTAGACCTGATGACTGAAAAAAGGACAAACAATCAATGCTATTGTATTATATGTACTTATTCCATATGTATGTATGTTTGTATGTTTTCAGTGTGTATTTCTGTGATTGAAGAGAAAACTGTACACACAGTCCTTCCTCTAGGTGTAAAACACAGTGAATTTGTTTGGACAAAACTGTGCATTATTTGATCTGCAATGTTTGGTAGATAAAACTTACTGCTACAAACTGAGTCTAAATATGGCTGAACCGTGATTCATAACTGCAAATTGGATATTTTAACTCAATGACTGTCGGTTTATTGAACCATAAGATGTTAAATGTGTGTTAAAGACATTTGTAAAGAAAAAAAGTGATGGATTAGATCACTTAAGCCTGCAGTGTGTAACTTTTAAATTTAAAGGAACGTCTGTTAGATTCAAGCCAAATGAGTTAACAAAATGCTGATTAAACCTATAACCACCAGATAAATCTTTCTATATTTCACAATATGTATTTAAATCTCATGTCGGGGTGACATTGCTATGCTGACTCCCCTCGTTTTAGCCAAGGGCTCCCTTTTACTCTCACTGCCAGGAAGGGACACAAAAGACCTGCACTCCAGCTTTGTTTTAAAGATGTTTAGTGGAAAATAATGTATTATTTTTTGTTTACTGCAGGATAAGTGAGTAACAAAATAATAGTAAATCGGCAAGGAGATGGTTTTTAGTTTTGTTTCACAAGTTTCACTAAATGAAATTCAAGTCCCTTCTTAGGCTACGTTAAACACTTCAAGGTGTGACACAAACCAGAATCTCTGCTGATATATCTGGACCTATCTGTCATCAGTGGCAACAGGGGAGAGACTGAGGGGGAGCCATATAGTATAGAGTTAGTTTTTTATCTACCAAAATCCAACTCCTCTCTTCTATTAAAAATACAAGGTGTGACACACACCAGGTTCACTCAGTTGGCATATCTCAACTTGTAGAACATATAGGATGTATAAAGTTATTTGTAACCAGTGGCAACAGGGGAAAGAGATCCTGATCGACTTATTAATTCACCTTCTCAAACCCTGTCAGAGATGCTATCCACTGAAAAATGTGAGTAATTCACTACATTCTTCAATAACAGAATTATTGCCATCAGACAGAACATTAGTGCCTCAACATCCAGAAATGAACCTGCCCTCCAGTTCTACTTGTGCCGTGTCTCACTTTGACTCTCTAGACCTAAAAAAAAAAAAGATTGACCTATTGTTGGACAGCTCAGGTCCTCTACCTGCTGCTTGGATCCTCTCTCTACCATAAAACTGCTTTTAACCGCTCAGCACCTGAGTTATTAGAAATGGGTAGCATGCCCTCTTCAGTCAGGCACTTAGAACAACTGTCATTAAACCAGTTCTAGAGAAGAGCAACCTTGATGTAACAGTTATTGCTAACTACAGGCCCATCTCCAACTTACCATTCCTTAGCAAAATACTTGAAAAAACGGTGTATTCTCATTGTAATAACTATCTAACATCAAACAGCCTTCTATACATTTATTAATCAGGTTTTTGATCTCACCATAGCACAGAAACAGCACTTATTGAAGAATGATCTGCATTACTCCAATAAAGACTAATAAACTATCTGTTCTTGTGCTCTTGGATCTCGCTGTTGACCAGATATTTTACTGGAGAGGTTAGAAAAATGGGTCAGCTTATCCGGCCCAGTTCTAAACTGGTTCAGAACCTACCTGCAAGACAGGCAGTTCTTTGTGTCCATGGGAGAATGGGTATTATGTGTGGAGTACACCAAGGTTTGATTCTTAGACCACTAATATTTAATCTCTATGTGCACCCACTCACTTTGTATACAGAAACACAAAATAAATTACCATAATTGTGCGGATAATTCATGACCTAGATCCCATACATTCCCTAACTCAGTGTATTGATGATATTAATCTATGGATGTCAGAGATTAACTAAGGGGCTTTTTATCAAAATCAGACTGAGATATTAATCCATATATTTATAACAATTAGACTAGTCTACTGTAATGGTCTATTCACCAGCCTCCCAAAATCAGCTGTGTGGCAACTACAGTAGTTCTTTAAAAAAAGTAGTTGTCAGCAGCAGCAAAGTGCAACTTGTGTAGGCTACTGTTTTAGAGCAGTGAAGGAAACTTGATTTCTGGGGAAAACTGCCATTTATTCAAGTGAAACTAAAGTTGGCTACATGTACAGTAAAAAATCTGTTCAGTTGCATGAAGGTGTATGGACTCACACTCATTATTTTTTAACAGTGATTTGTAATGGTTTAAAAATTCTTGCCAACATAAGTGGCATATTAGGAAACACTCCTATGAATCATTCTGGATAGCATGTGCTGTCAACCTATGTGGTTGTTTAATTATAAGGATGTTTTATGATGATAAATGTGGACATCTTGTCCAATCTCTGCAGGCTCTTCCCAGCTGACTGATATCTCACCTGAGTCTGTTTCAACTTGAGGTTTTCCAGGAGGGCTGCAAGGTAAGGTTTTAATGGGACTGCTGACTTCACCAGCTGGTCCAACACCTACTGAGGTCACTGCTCTGCATCTGAACATATACTCTGTGTTAGGAGTCAGACCGCTTACTGTCACTTCTTCAGCTTTTGGAGCTGGTTTTTGTTGCCATCCATCCTCTCCACTGACACAGTACTCTACAGAGTAGGAGGTGATGTTCTCTGATCCAAATCTTGGTGGACAAATCTTTAGTGTCGCACTGTTGTGGGTTACATCACCTGCTGTCACTGTTTCAGGCTTTGAAGGGGGCTCAAAGTTCTCACTGACAGAAAAGCCGTTGTTATAAAGGTAGATGCTTGAACCTTTCTGTGTCTCATTTGTTAAACCTACTGCCAGGAACTTGATGTTCTTCTTCTCCTTGTTGGCCTCTGCAAAATCACTGAATAGTTTTACTTTGTTCCTCATTGCATCTGGTACTTCTTTTGAGGTGTACCATTGTTCTTTCTCTATATCATCAGTCTGTAGATCTTGAAGGTCGTCTGGTTTGGGTGTTTCTTTTAAGTAGTTTGATAAAGCTGAGAGGTACGGTTCAGCACTTCCCAGTGAGGTGAAAACAAAACACACAGCATGTTCTGCACTGAAAATTTCCTCATCAAGCACATTTACAGATTGGACAATCTTGGTGTTTTTCATCATGTTGGTGAAAATTTTTACCCTGCTTATTTCCTTCTCTTTACAGTCCATCCACTTGTTCAGGCTTGTGTTGTTGAAAGGAGAAGAATGTCTCTTCTTCAGGATCTCTGCGAGCACAGCCTCCTCTTCCCCTCCTCCCCGGATTGATGGAAGTTTATTTGCCAAATTTTGTTGGAATTCCAGTTTGTACCTGGAGCAAAATTCTGCAAATGTTTTAAGTTTTTTACCAATCTGTGGGAACTGCTGTACAGTGGTGGTTCTTATTGCATCATTGCACCTCATTTCCAGCTCAGTGAAGTCCTCCAGGACACTCTGGGAATCCTGCACTAAACTTATACTTATGTGACGGACGAGTTTAGCAGCAGATGAATCTAAACTCACAAGTGGCATCAGCCAGACCTTCATTGGTACAGCATTTTCTCCGTTGGTTCCCAGTAATTGCGGCAGGCTTTGGTAGACTTGTACAGCATCCTGAAAGGTTGTTGGAGTTTTCTTCAGTAAAAAGTCTCCATGGAATTTACAGGAGAACTTCTCCACCCTTCCCCTGTCCTTGTCTTCCATTTTTAGGGAACCTTCCCCTTCTACTGTTAGTTTGGGGATTTTCTTGATCATCACCTTCATGTTGCCCTGAATGTCTTGATGACTTTCTTCATCAGAAACCTCACGGTCAAAGACAAAGAAGGCTTGTGCCCCATAAAGGATACCTGTGACTACATGTGTTGCTATTCCTTTATCAAAGACATCCGGATGCTTCACATTGTCTCTTCCGAGATGAGTCATTGACAGTTGCTGCATCTTTGTGGTTGCGTGGTAGTTCAGTGTTACTCTGGCCTGATTTTTGGATGTTTTACTGTCTTTCAGGTATTTGGCAGATCCTCCAACCTTTATGAGTCCACCAAGGAAACTTGCCATCAGGGATGCTTCTACATTTAATGCTGAAGATTTATCTGCAATTGATTCAGATGCAACTATCTCAAAATTGTTGTAGCACTGTGGTCTTTCTTGTATATCATTTTTCAGATCTTTAAGGTCCCACAATGTCATGCCTGTAAAAGAAGAAGCAAAAATCAAGATCAGCTTCCTTTAATGAATGAATGAATGTTCTGCCATTTCATATCCCATCACTTACAGGATTATAATAAACATTTAACAGACGTGCAACAGAGAACTGGTCACTGTGGATCACAAATCAGTCCATGTGATCTAATAATAAAAAGCAACAATAATTGTTTTAGCCTTACACCTTACTAATACAAGGTTTCACTCCTGAACTCCCATGAATTCACTCAGTTAATGATTTAAAGGTCTCTTTTTCAAGAGATGATTTGAGTCTCTCATATCCAAAAACTCACTTGTATCCTTTATAACATTAAACAAAAGACAAAAGATCCTCACTATCTGTTTCTCACAGATCACATACTGGACAGAATCAGATTTTTTCTTCCAATGTTCAGAATGTTTTGCTTGTTGTCTAGATGTGATGCATTCAGTATTTCTACATGTTAATTCTTACCAGGGATGAGTGAGTCATTGCGGCAGTCATACAGCATCCCGAGGCTGAAAGGCCGGCCGAGTGCCGCCAAATCCATCGTCCCAGTGGTGTTGGCGTTCATTGCTCAGAGTGAACTGGAAAAAATGGACAACAGCTTTTTAGTTCTCCCCGTTGTCTGTCACCTTGTAATGTGGCTGAAACACAGAGGAACTGCAGAATCTATTAACACTAAATACAATAATAACCATAGACATACACTTATAGGATAAATATTCTTTGAGATATCATGGATACAGAGGGTCTTAGGACTTTATAAATTTACAAAAATCCACAGAGATACTGTGGAATGGTTGGCTTCCCAAATGGGTCAGTAGTAAGACAAAGGAAATAAAATGGAGGGAAGTATGGAGATTATTCCCTATCTTTATTCAGGAGCGTAGTATATAAATTTGAGAGCAAACTTTATTCATTTTACGTTCAAATTTTGTAATTTGTCCCTCAAAACCCTCCCCTCACACTCAAACACGCTCAGATTTGCTCCGCTTGTGCTCAAACTGTGTACTCGCACTCGGATACAATGTTGCTCGCTCACATTTCCTGGACTCAAACTTCAACTCTTCTCCTCGCACTCAAGTTTCTTCTGTGCGCTCACTAAGTTTCTGCTCACGGATTTCTCCACTGCGCTCTGATTTTTTTTTTATGTAGCAACAAACATAGCAACCACCCTGTCAGAATCATCCAATCAATAGAAGCCCGGTTTTGGGTTGACCAATGAAATGGAGTAATAGCAGCATAAAAAAATGTTGAAAAAAAAAAAAAAGATCCTTGACTTTGACTAATACAAGGAGGCAGGCTCCATTTCGAGGAGAAGAGTTGAAGTTTGAGCGCGAGCAACATTGTATCCGAGTGTGAGCACACAGTTTGAGCACAAGTGGAGCAAATCTGAGCGCAAGCAGAGGCTGTTTGAGTGCGAGGGGAGGGTTTTGAGGGACAAATTACAAAATTTGAACGTAAAATGAATAAAGTTTGCTCTCAAATTATATACTATGCTCTTGAATAAAGATAGGGAATAATCCATAGGGAAGCTGTTTGTTGCAAAAAATCTGAGAAAATGTAATCAGCTCAATGTGTGTAAACTGAAATCCAGACTAGCTGCCCGTCACTGTTTGTGTTCCTTGTGCCTTTAAGTTCCTGCATTAGCGCTCATGTCAAGCAGATAAAATTTTCTGAATCTAATATCTCAAAAATTATTAAATGCATTGACATGAGATTTTGTGTAGAAATTCATGTTCCCCAGAGGATGATCCTGAATCCCCTGACTTTTCCTCTAGAACCCAGTTTTCACTAGCTATTCAGCACTAATGCACCAACACAACCCACCTGGTGGAAAGTGTTATTTCTTCAACAACCAAAAAAAATGTTAAAACTGTAAAAACACTTTGGTGGGAAAAAACTGATTTTTATAACTTGCATTTATCTTTTAGTAAATTCCATGTTATTCCACGTTTTACACTTGATTCAGTCTTAATTATCAAATTCTGTGTCACAGTATGAATATCCCTAGATATAGATAGACAGTTCGATTAAGTACTAAACTAGTAGAATATTAGTATAGTTTACAATATAGACTGATGTTGTGTTTGGATATGACACAGCCTCACTTACAAACATTTTCATCAGCTGCCACTAATAAACAACCAAAACGTTTCACTTAAATATGAGTTAAAGATCAATTATATAATTAAGATTGATTACAGAATTCTGTTTGAGTACAATTATTAATTACAGTCGTTCTTATCTGGAAAAACAAGCCAGCAAGAAAAGTTTATTTATATAGCACTTTTCACAAACACCAGTTACAAAGTGCTTCACAGTCAAAGAAAAAAAAAGTGAAATAAAAATAAATTAAATTAAATCAGAATAAATTAAATACAAAGACACAAGATAAAATATACAAAGAGAGCAGATAAAATGGACAAATTAAGATAAAATATCACATACTACCCAAATGCCTGTCTGAATAAATTTGTTTTTAGCTGCTTTTTGAAGGAGTCTACATTATCCAAAAACCTTAAACTTGCTGGAAGAGTGTTCCAAAGATTTTGGGATTTTGGGACTGGAAGGCATGATATCCGCGGGTCTTTAAATGTGTACAAGGTACACTTAGAAAGCCTTGGGTGGAGGATCTAAGATCTGATCTAGTGGTGTAGGGGTGCAGAAGGTATCTTGGAGCCTGGCCAAGTAAGGCTTTATAAGTGAGCACCAAAATTTTAAAATGAATTCTAAAACTGACTGCAAGCCAGTGCAATGAGATTAAAATTGGTGTTGAAGGTGACCATCTGTTGGATTATGATAAAAGCCTAGCAGCAGCATTTTGGACAGTTTTTGAGTGTTGTATAGAAGATTTATTGAGACAGAGAGAGTTAAAAGAGTAAAAAGAGACTTACAGTAGTCCAAACATGATGACATAAAAGCATGTATTAACATCTCCAATTAATTTGTTGATACCACAGACCAGGCGAAAGAAACATGATTTAGTTAACATCTTAACATGCGCTTCAAAACTCATGGACTGGTTGAAAATTTTACCAAGATTGCACAGGCAAGACTGTGAAATGAAGATAAGGCACCAAAGTTCTGCCTGATTGCTAACTGAAGATTGTCAGGGCCAAAGAGCAGGACTTCAGTTTTGGCTGCATTTAACTGCAGAAAATTGTTTGCTATCCTATTCCTGCTTGCGTTTTAATAGTTGTTAAGTACAGAGAGTTTATGAAGCTCATTAGGATTAAATGAAGTACAACTGGATTTTATTGGCGTATAATTGACAGGAGATGTTATTTAAACTGCTGATGATTTGTCCCAGTGGCAGCATGTATATGGAGAATAGAATGGGTCCCAAGACTGATCCCTGGGGATCCATCCTTTAAAGCAATGTCGCTGTAAAACACTGTACAAAAATTGACAGCCATGGCCTCATTAATGATATAGGTGTGTCTCATATAGCAAGGGGTCAGAGTCTAATATGGAGCAAATGTCTAATAAAATACATTTATGGTCACTGGCATAAAATTCTTTAGAGCCCACAGATTCAATATCTCTACCATAGGTAAAAACAAGGTCCAGGGTGTGCCCACTAGTGTGTGTTGAGCCAGATACATGTTGCGTAAAATCAAAGGACTCAATGAGATTAAGAAATTCAGAGGCAGCATTATATGTAGTGTTATCAATATGAAGATTAAAATCTCCAACCATTAGGACCTTGTCCAGCTATATAATAGATGATAAAAAATCTGTAAAATCTGAGGAGCCAGTTGGGTCTGGCCGTCTGTAAATTGAATAGGATTTGGCTGACCAACATGGATATTTGCAATTCAAAAGAACAATAGCAGGATATGATAAGATATGAGATTTTGATCATAACGCTCAGCCCTGAGCAGTAGAATAATAGGCTAATAGAATTGATTATTCCCATATATGAGTGTTAATATTTGAATTGGTACCTACAGTACAGTACCTGACTGTCATGCCGTCCTTTAGACTGTTAAATTAATGTATCTTCATTTTTGTTTATATAATATAGAGTCTTTTGTGCTCTGCTGTGGTAGAGGTCGATGTCATTATTAGAAAATAGTAGAATACAACTTTGTTGTCCTTCAGATTTTGGCCCCTTCAAAAACAACAAGAACATGCAACATATACAAATAGTAACATATAAAACTGATGTGCTAACAAGACACCACTGAGACCAAAGTATTAAAGACACAACAGTGCAGAGGTAAAAAGAAAAGAAGAAAGATAAAATACCCAATAAACAGCATAAAACGTTAAAATATCACAGAGCAGGAACTCTTTTAGTTTAACATGTTGAATACAAATGTTAAAATACTTTTGGTAGCCTGTAGAGCCTCCCAGAGTCTCAGACTGACAATATCCTGATCCATCACATCATTTATCATTTTTATTGTGCATATGTTTGTTCCTAACAATATATATTATTACTAATCAACACAATGCAGAAGCCTCAGTGGTCACATGTCTGCCTGAATCCTTACTGAATGGATCTACTCTGTTGTAAATTGTGCTTCAACATGCATCACTCTTTTACATTTCTTAAATCATTTAATAAACTTTGTTATAAAAATAATAAACACATTATTATTGATCCACACTGATTCAGATGGTAACAGTACATAAAACTTTAACAACTAGCAGCAACAAGTGTTTATAATAATTTTGCAGGAGATCTTACCTGTTTGATGTTTGGTTTGAGTTTCATACAAGTTGAAGTTGTTCTTTGTGTTTCTGCAGCTGTACAACGACGTCCCTACAATGAAGATTCACATCATCAATCATCAACATGAGTGCTGATCAGGTTTAAGTTCTGTTTCACTTTACTAAGATCATTTTGACCTGAATGAGTTAAGACGTCCTGCAGCACTAATCTGGAGAAACAAAAGAAAACGGAATCAGTGAACTTACAGCAGAAAGGTTTGTGATCCTCTGAGAGAGTTCTGTGGTTTCTATCTTTATATTCTTTGTGAGGGACAAACTCCACCTTCTCTTTATTCATGAACAGAAGGAGGTGTGGAAAAGAAACAGCTGATTTCTCAGATATTATCTGACCTTTATGAAGCTGAAATAAATTTCTGATCAGGCAAAAGTCAATGGCGTTATGTTGTCATTGTGTCCCTGCTCAGTAATGATTACATTAACCTTCGTCCAGTGGTGGATGAATTTAGTGAACGGTGCAAACACTTCTTTTCGGATATAAATGTTTCTAAAACAAAGGAAATGATAACTGACTGTAGGAAGAAACCTCTCCCTGTTCTTCCTGCTGTTATTTATGACCAGACTGTTGATGCTGTTCAACAGTACAAGTATCAGGGGACAGTAACTGATAATAAGTTAAACTTCAAACTAATTATCAATGTTATTTATGCAGCAAAATTGCAGGCACAAATCTAAATGTGCCTCCCCCAAGTGAACAAAGTCAGAGCCACAAAGAAGGTCCAGTCTCTGCTTGTTCAGTGAGTTCAGGTTTCTGGTGGCAGATATAATCTGTCCAGATGCAGGACTGATAAGAAGTCATTTGCCCCTGCTGCCTTTTGAATAACAATAACAATATGTAATTTGTTATGTTAAAGTTGTTTTTTGTGTGAATTGTTTGTTGATTGTTGAGGATGATCATATTCACTGCTGGCTGTGTAACATATTACACCTCAGGGAAAGTTATGGGAAACATAAATTTGCACCACTCACACATATGAAAACCTTGATGCTGTTTAAACCTACTTTCAGATTTGTGAAGGAAAAAAAAGCAATTTCACCGTTTTTTCCCATCCAGACCCCATTAGACCAGGTCCACCACTATATTTAGATCAAATCTGTCAGATCTGGACTAGATTAAGCACTTTATTGGTGAAAACAGACACAGTGATTTTTTTCTGTTTTTATGAGCAAAATAAATGTTTCACAATTCTGAAAGTGGTTTTAAACAGTTTTTACACTTTTTAAGTGAAAGTGGTGCAAAACAAAGAATCAGCTGTTATATGTCATAATTTATGTTTCCCTTAACTTTCATCTTCTTCTTCTCTTTCTATGGATGGTTTTGGTTACAATAGTGGTATTAACCTGCCAATTAAAGCTTTACTGTCAATCTTAAATTTAAAAATAAAATGGAGCCTGAGCTTCTGGGCCTGAACATGGTCTTAGATCATCTAACCAGTTACGTCTTGCTGTTCTCAGGTCCAGTTTTCTGACCAGAGAGGATCAGACTTTTACTATCAGGACCCCCAAACTCTGGAGTTCACTTCCTGTAGATATCAAATGAGGCTAACGATCAAACAAGTTCAATTAAAACAGAATCATGTTCGACTTAACATGTCATTGGAAAGTGACATTATTAGAACCCTGGACTTTACAGCTCTAATCAAGGACTTTGCCACATGTAAAACCAGGACAAACATGTTTTAAAGGTAGGAACGAACTTTAATACCCGCAGTTATTGATTTATTTGTGCAATATTCTTATTCTTGCACCACTTGTGATTGGACAGAAGGATGTATGCAGGCCTCACATTCCAGTCTTATTTATGGAAACTGATACTCTCTTTTATTGTTGCCATCTAGACTTCATGGCACTTGAACTTATCAGGCAAAGGGCTCGCTCTCATTTTGGTTACACAACTTCTGTGTCATATATATATGCTTCACTATGGGCTTATGATTATTATATGACTTGTATTTACTACTGTGAGTCATCAAATTAAATTGCAGTAATCTACGTTCTGTAGACCTTGCTAGTGTTTGTTACCAGCACGTCTCTTAATGTGTCAGGAGTGAGGTTTGGGGACTGAATGTACCAGTGTTGTGTGTGTGTGTGTTATTTCTATGTGTGTACATATTTGTATTCATCACTTTGTTTAATCTCTGTAATATTCTGTTATTATATTTGTATTTGATCTACCTCAGCTGCCTCTTTTATTTAATCTGTCCTGTTTTTATCTCCTTGTGAAGCACTTTGTAACATCTGTTTGGTAAAGTGATATATAAATAATAATATTTATTATGGGAGAAGAAAGAAGAAAAAAAGTTACAAAAACAGTTGATACACAAATCTGTTTTCAGTTTGTGGACTTTTTCTCTAATCTTTGATTTTTGCTGAAATATTGGATCATTTGAACATTTATTGAAATGAAAGCATGTGAGAAGTTTAGAGGGAAAAATCACTATTTGGTGGAGCTGTTAACAACTCATAGACATGTGAAATGTGACCCCGACTACACACTGCTTTTTGTAAGACGTCAAAAGACAAAAAGGTTGGAAACCACTGGTTTCATCTTTAACAATGTGTTGTATTTTATAAAAGCTTGTTATATTATCCATTGTGTCAAATCTTCATGTGAAAAGTAACTAAAGCTGTCAAATAAATGTAGTGGAGTAGAAAGTACAATATTTCCCTCTGAAATGTAAAAAGTAGCATCACATGGAAATAAAAAAGTACTCAAGTAAAGTATTTGAGTAAATGTACTTAGTTATTTTCCACTTCTGCAGTTTTGGAACAATATGTTTATGTTATGACCGTTTAATACAGAACCCACATCAACATATGTACATTGATTTCTATAATAATTCATTTCATTTCTTCCAAATGTGAGAGATAAAATCCACAGTCCTCGTTTAGTCCTCGTTATTCTTATACATAATGTTCTGATACAATGAATCCTGAGACAGCAGTATTATAAGCAAGAAGATTTTATACATTCATACTTATGAGATATTTTTTGGATTACATCAGAAATATATAACTGGACATTAGCTCAGTGAGGATCAACCTTCCACAGCAGAACAGATAAACAGATTAAAGGAAGTTGATGAAACTGAGACAAAAACATTTTAAAAACAATCTGAAATAATATTTTAGGTCTTTGAAATTAACAAAATCATGTTTTAAAATGAATGTAAATTTGATGTAATAATTTTCTTACAATTATGAATCCATCCATCTTATTATTTACTATTTATTTGTTCTTTCTTTTTTTATGTTTTCCTTTTTTCTGGCTTGTTTTTTGTTTTCTGCTTTTTGTTTGTTTTCTGTCTTATGCTCATTTCTGGTGACGTCCAGAGAGATGAAAAATCTTCATTCTTTTAAGATCACTTCAGTACATTTTAAACTTAATGTTTCTCCATCTTTCACAAATACAATGCAGCCATATTGAGCAATAAGGAGACTCAACCTCAAGCATTCAGAAATTAAATCATTTATTATTTTTAATGATGAATTTATCAACATTTTTTCTTGACCAACTGTGGCACTACTGAACAATTATTGATGATCTTGTGATTAATAACACAAATGGATAATATTGCAGAAATAAATCCAATAATAAAACAATAACTATCAACCATGAATTAACTGCTATTGTTACAAAACATGTCCACCAATAAAATATTGATCAATACCCGACTTCTATACTTATTACTTATTATTACTTACTTACTTATAAATCAGACCAAACAGGAAAATGAAAAATGGAATAAAAGCTTTTTTCAGCCAAGGATCAAAAAGTCTTTGTTGTTTTCTTCATTCAGATGTTTTGGAATCTTTGAATTTTTCTTTCCAGTTTCTTTCTGACCCTTCATCACACATGAGACTCATCTGATCACCTGCTGGTAGAAAAGTGTAAAAGCATTCAGAGTAGCTGCTGATCTAACTGATCCAAACCTTCTCTGTGTTCTTCATGCTGGTTGGTGCCTGCAGCTGTGCACATGTTGAAAATATTAAACTCTCTTTTTTTATGGGTATAAAAGTTCTGCAGGAGAAAATGACAAGAGACCAATTTTTCTATCCTGCGTGGCGTGTTAGGATCAGCAACAGGCCTTTATTGTTTGGCTTGGAATACATCTTTATTCTACAGATAAAGAAGTTGAGTTCTTCCACGACAACAGAAGATGTAATTTTCACATTTCACATTAATTCACTCTCACTGTATGGAGGTGGGTGTTTTCTCGTGTTTGGATCATTTTTTATTAGTTGATGGATGATTTGAAAACTAAAGATAATCTGACATGAATCATTTGAATTAGCAGTTGATTACTGAATTTCTTTCTTCGGCCTCCATTCTCGCTTGAAATTTTTGATGTTCCTTCAGTTTTTTTCATGTCTTTCCTTTAACTTATTCTCCCTCTTTCTGTCCACATAAAGCTTTTAATCTTATTACTTCTTTAGTTTCTCCTGCTCTTTAAGTGCTTTCTCTTTGAACTCTTTCATCCATTTTAGAAGCAAAAGAAGCACCCGCGAACCGACTTCTCAGCATCCATTCTGGCCAGAAATTCTTGCATTTTCTTCAGTTTTTTCATTTTCCGTTTTCTTCGTTTTTCACATTCTTCCTTTAATTTAGTCTCTTTCTCTGTGTCACCCTTCACTTCTCTCAGCTGTTGCTGATACTTTTCCTCTATTTCCTTCCTCAGTTCGTCCCGCTCTTTGCGTATTTCTTCTTCTTTCTCTTTCAGGATTCTTTGTTTCTCCTCTTCTATCGCTTTCTCTGCCTTTTTGAACATTTCAGTAGTGTAGTAGCTTCCTCCATTCTGCTCATTTATATTTCTGATCTTCTTGAGCAGCTCACTGACTTGAGAACGATCCTGCAGCTCATTATTGAACACGTGGTACTGGCCATTACATCTGGTCACAAGTTCCTGCAGATCTTTGTCGTCCTTCAACAACTCCTCAACAGGGTTCCCTTTCAGCTGGTCACCATGGGTAAAGAGAACCATGCTGTATTTGTTGGCTTCCTCACCAAAGATTTCCTGAATCTTCTGCACTGTCTTCTTTTCTTCCTCTGTGAATCTGCCCAGTCTGATGACAATCAGGAAGATATGAGGTCCAGGAGAAGCATAAGAAATGCACCGGACAATATCTTCTAATGTTTTCTCTTCAGTGTCCGTGGTGTTAAACACGCCTGGAGTGTCGATAACAGCAACCTTTTGTCCATCAACCTCACCAACATCCTTTTTACACTCTTTAGTCAAAGGTTTGAAGCTGAATTTAGTTTCAAAGCACTTTTTTCCCAGAATGGTGTTTCCTGTGGCACTTTTCCCAGCTCCAGTCTTTCCCACCATCACAATCCTGATCAGCTCATCATTGTTGTAGACTGAAAAAAAGGACAAACAATCAATGCTATGAAAACATGTTTAATTAGTCACATCAGTGATGGATAATTATGGATGGAAAGACTCGAGTTGTGTTTACTCAGTTTTAAGATACATGAGAGTTTCATCTCTTAGTTGCTGCAGATTCTTAATTCTTTCTTTCATCTTTATTTTTGTTTGTGTTTCCTTGGTCTTCATTACAATATCTTGTAAAAATGTCCAAAGTTATTATTTAAGGAGAATTTTAAGAACCATGCTGGATTATTTGTATTATTTAAATATTTTTGACTTTGACTTTGATGTTTTCTGAATCATTATGGTCCTAGTACCAAAAGACTCATCAACACGCCCAACTTATTACCAAAATTGCACTAAATCATCCAGTCTGCATTGATATAGCTGTTATGTTATGAATATGGCCCCATTCAGACCACTTTTTAAGCAGGGGGGGTCTGGAGATCTGGAGGTGTGGAGGTCCTCTACTAGGAAATGTGTAGTTACAAAGACTTGATTTTCTGCATGCTGGTGAATTTTAGTTCATATGATTCATAAACTAATGAGCCAACAACTACTACTCCTTCTACTACCAATGCTGCTCTCCCCACCTTCAAAAGGAAAAACAAGCAAGAGCACACCATATTTTTAAAGCACCATTATACAGTGGAAACCGCTTATATTGATCAGTTACAGTGATCAACCGTTTATGAATCAGAAATATCAGGACAGAATCATTCAAAATATTTTCTATTTTCTTTTAACCTTAATTCATGTATGATGTGTATTTAGTGGCGTTGCAGTACAGCTCCTCAGGGTTCTCTCTCTCTCTCATTGAAATCATGACGAGTAAAAGAAAAGGAAAAGTCATTTTCTCTCAATGAAAAACGCTGTCTGATTGAAGCTTATGATAAACTAACAAAAATGAGATGCAGCAGAGAAACAACCACTGTTTAAACAACTGTTCTGCATTTTGAAACAGTCAATATTCAGTAAATAGCAAAGCTGCCCATTTTATTACTTTATGTTCATGTAATAAATATACAAATGTCAATTAGATGGAAATCTGCATTGGAAATTGATCAGTTATAATAATCATCTGCTTATAGTGATCAATTTGACCTGGATGGAAGTGATCACTATAAACAGTTTCCACTGTAATATAGTTAACAACTCTCTCCACCTTTTCAAAGAACAGAACGAGAGCACAATACCCTCCTCAGTTTACTGATATACACCCATCACAAGTTTGAGTACACCTGGTTAAAACTATTTTTTTCCATAAAATGACACTAAACTGTATACGTTTGATTGTTCTAACATGTCTTGTACCTTCAGGTTGCTCTGTAGAAGTGGGCTGCTGTTCTACTGAGGCATCAATGCTGCTCTCTCCACCTTCAAAAAGAAAAAAGCAACAGCAAAGCACAGCATATCTTTTAATTAACCCATATAATACAGTTAACAACTCTCTCCACATATTCAAAGAACAGAGCACAACAGCCTCCTCAGTTTATTGACATACACTAACAGTTACCCATCAAAGGTTCAAATAGTCCTTTAACCAACACAAACATTAAAAAACACAGATCTTTAAGTTTCAATTAATTACAGCAGCCTGAATAATGTGAAAGAAGATGTGTTTTCTCAATAACTTTAAATTAGGAGCTCAAAGTATGAACTCACTGAAGTTTTCACCAAAATGTTTTTGAGGAAATTAGAAAGGAAACTACCACTTTACAGTGTTGGTCTATATTTTGTTCTTATAAATACCACTTTATGTTTAGAAAGTGCAGATATTTTTATACACATTTATACATCTGGCCTCTGAACACACCTCCATGACACCCTTACTGTTGCCTCTTTCAGAAAGCCGCTCAAAAACCTGACCACACACACATATATGTTGAAAGGTAATTAGTGATTTAATTTAATTTGGTAAATAGAGTTTATTTAGGTGATATTCATGCACATATACTAACATTTCTTATATATTTGTGCAAGAGGATATACAAATTTGTGAGATCATTCTAATTAACCCTCAGAGACCAGCAACATGTTTCAACATGTGTGATAAGGAAAACAGAAGTTTACAGACGAAGGAAGAAAGCCTGATGCCAATGTCACGTGAAAGGATAACTTGTCAATCAATGAGTGGCACCTAGTGCCATCTAGTGGTCAATTATGTTCCCATAATTTCCAAAGAAAATAAACATCTCAAGAATGAACTACAGATATTGCTTCATGACTGTATTCATATAACCAGGATGTAAATAGGGCAATTATTCTGATTTTAATACATTTTCATGAGGCTTGCCAGAATCATACAGAGAGATATAGAGAGCGGAATAGCTATAATAGTATGCTTGAAAAAGTGATTTAAATATGTTTTTTTAAAATTAAAATTTCCATGAAATGAAATGGTGATCTTTGTATTGAAGGACAAAGAATCATAGAGAGGTATAGATTTCATATTATATGATATAAGAGTAATTGTCTGTGTTTGCAAGAGGCAACAGTAAGGGTGTCAAGGAAGTGTCACAAATTATCAGCTCCAGTTGTTTTTATGATTTTGTTAACTCAACTTGCACATAAATTATTATGTGCAAAAACACATTACATTATTGATTTAGAAATTATGATTTACATTATTATGTACATTATTGGCTGTTCAAAGTCCTCTTTCCAGCAAGGAGTCAGAACACCTGCTGTCGGCTGTTTTATGATAATGAATGTGTACATCTTATCCAATCTCTGTAGGTTTCTTCCAGCTAACTGATATCTCACCTGATTTTGTTTCAACTTGAGGTTTTCCAGGAGGGCTGCAAGGTAAGGTTTTAATGGAACCACTGGCTCCACCAGCTGGCCCAACACCTACTGAGGTCACTGCTCTGCATCTGAACATATACTCTGTGTTAGGAGTCAGACCGCTCACTGTGACTTCCTCATCCTTTGGTGCTGGTTTTTGTTGCCATCCATCCTGTCCACTGACACAGTACTCTACAGAGTAGGAGCTGATGTTCTCTGATCCAAATCTTGGTGGACAAATCTTCAGTTTCACACTGTTGTGGGTTACATCACCTGCTGTCACTGTTTCAGGCTTTGAAGGCGGCTCAAAGTTCTCACTGACAGAAAAGCCGTTGTTATAAAGGTAGATGCTTGAACCTTTCTGTGTCTCATTTGTTAAACCTACTGTCAGGAACTTTATGTTCTTCTTCTCCTTGTTGGCCTCTGCAAAATCACTGAATAGCTTTACTTTGTTCCTCATTACATCTAATACTTCTCTTGAGGTGGACCATTGTTCCTTCTCTATATCATCAGTCTGTGGATCTTGAGGGTCGTCTGGTCTGGGTGTTTCTTCTAAGTAGTCTGATAAAGCTGAGAGGTATGGTTCAGCACTTCCCAGTGAGGTGAAAACAAAACACACAGCATGTTCTGCACTGAAAATTTCCTCATCAAGCACATTTTCAGATGGGACGATCTTTGTGTTTTTCATCATGTTGGTGAAAATTTTTACCCTGCTTATTTCCTTCTCTTTACAGTCCATCCACTTGTTCAGGCTTGTGTTGTTGAAATGAGAAGAATGTCTCTTCTTCAGGATCTCTGCGAGCACAGCCTCCTCTTCCCCTCCTCCCCGGATTGATGGAAGTATCTTTGCAAAGTTTTGTTGGAATTCCAGTTTGTACCCGGAGCAAAATTCTGCAAATGTTTTAAGTTTTTTACCAATCTGTGGGAACTGCTGTACAGTGGTGGTTCTTATTGCATCATTGCACCTCATTTCCAGCTCAGTGAAGTCCTCCAGGACACTCTGGGAGTCCTGCACTAATCTTCTACTTATCTGACGGACGAGTTTAGCAGCAGATGGATCTAAACTCACAAGTGGCATCAGCCAGACCTTTATTGGTACAGCATTTTCTTCATTGGGTCCCAGTAATTGCGGCAGGCTTTGGTAGACTTGTACAGCATCCTGAAAGGAAGTTGGAGGTTTATCCAGTAAAAAGTCTCCATGGAATTTGCAGGAGAACTTCTCCACCCTTTCTCTGTCCTTGTCTTCCATTTTGAGGGAACCTTCCCCCCCTATAGTGAGTTTGGGGATTTTGTTGATCATCACCTTCATGTTGCCCTGAATGTCTTGATGATTTTCTTCATCAGAAACCTCACGGTCAAAGACAAAGAAGGCTTGTGCCCCATAAAGGATAGCTGTGACTACATGTGTTGCTCTTCCTTTATCAAAGACATTTTGATGCTTGACTTTTCCAAGATGATTCATTGACAGTTGCTCCATCTTTGTGGTTGCTTTGAACTTCAGTGTTACTCTGGCCTGATTTTTGGATGTTTTACTATCATTCAGGTATTTGGCAGATCCTCCAACCTCTACTAGTCCACAAAGGAAACTTGCCTTGAGGGATGCTTCTACATTTAATGCTGAAGATTTATCTGCAATTGATTCAGATGCAACTATCTCAACATTGTTGTAGTGCTGTTTTCTTGCTCGTATATTATTTTTCAGGTCATCATCATCCCAAAATGTCATGCCTGCAAAAGAAGAAGTAAAAATCAAGATCATGAATTAATGTTCTGTCATTTCATGTCCCATCTTTTATGGGATTACAAGACACCTTTTTTAAATTTGGTTTTACAAACACAGAAAAAGAACAACAATAATGCCATGACATAGAACATGGCTTACCAACCCAAACAAACCAAACCAAAAACAAAACAAAAAAAAGACAAATAAATAAAAGTTATAAAATAACTTTATATGTACAAATCTGATTAAATGGACACAAAGAAATAGTTAAGGTTGTAGGCGATGAAACATCATGGTGACAAATGCATCTAAGTCTTAACTGGTGATGATTCTTACATCAAACATTTGGTGCAGAAGATGAAGAACAGTTTAAAGAATTTAAGGAACAGTACGCAGCTACATGTTTTCTCTACTATAAACTAAGAAGGGGTTCCATATTCTAAATAATAATAATAATAACTGCATTCATGGAACCTCTCAGAGAATATTTTATTTTCTCTAATTTAATGAAAAAGGAGCAGTATGCACCTGGGGCCTGTTTCAGAAAGCAGGTTTAGTGAAACCTCTGAGTTTGTTCACCCGGAGATGAGGGAAACTCTGAGTTTCCAGTTTCAGAAAGAGAGTTAACTTAAACTTGGGGACAGTTACCACAGCAACTGACTCTGTGAAGCTAACCTGCTCGCTGGCAGGTTTTCTTCAACAAACCCTGAGTTTCTCTCTGTCTCTTCTGATGTCTCTTGTGATGCATTAAGTATTTCTACATGTGAGTTCTTACCAGGGATGAGTGAGTCTTTGCGGCAGTCATACAGCATCCCGAGGCTGAAAGGCCGGCCGAGCGCCGCCACCTCCATCGTCCCCGTGGCGTTGGCGTCCATTGCTCAGTGTGAACTGGAGAAAGAGGACAACAGCTTGTTAGTTCTTCCTGTTGTCTGTCACCTTGTTATGTGGCTGCAACACAGAGGAACTGCAGAATCTATCAACACTAAATACAATAATAACCATAGACATACACTTATAGGATAAATATTCTTTGAGATATCATGGATACAGAGAGTCTTAGGACTTTATAAGATTTACAAACATCCACAGAGATACTGTGGAATGGTTTGCTTCCTAAATGGATCAGTCGTAACACAAGGGAAATAAAATGGAGGGAAGCTGTTCGTTGCAAAAAGCAGAGAAAATATCATCAGCTCAATGTGTGTAAACTGAAATCCAGACTAGCTGCCTGTCACTGTTTGTGTTCCTTGTGTCTTTAAGTTCCTGCTTTTCATCTAAAGCAATCATCTGGTCAAAATTTGAATGTGTCCAATAATTTGATTTATGACTAAATACCTGCAAAACTAATGACATTTACACCAGCAGTGGTGGAAAGTAACTAAGGGACAAAGTGATGTCATCAAATGTCGTTTTTTGGCCAACAGTCCAAAATTCAAAGATATTCAGCACTAATGCACAAACACAACCCACCTGTTGGAAAGCTAATTTCTTCAAATATAAAACCTTTTGTAAAATAAATAACAAACAAAATTCATGAACATGTAAATCATCATCACGGGGAGGAGATGCTGCAGCAGCTTCCTGTTTGTTTCCTTCTCTAAATGACTTCTAGAAACATCATCCAGTCAGTGCAGCGCAGCAAGTTGATGACTCAAGATATTTACACAAATTTAGCCAATCAGATTCGTCCAATCTGATTGAAAAAGGGTGATTCTTTAATTGCTTCAAGCATAGTCAACCAGCAGTAGAGTAGTGACTCTGCTATTGACAAAACGCTGCAAAACTCAGGTCTTCATTCACCTGATTCAATAAAATGTCTCCTCTAAAATCCATCAGAGGAGAACGTTGGTGAGAAACTAACTGTCTGTCTTAAAAGGTTTCTAACTGGTGCAGCAGAAAGGCTTGGCTGGCTTGATGCAGTCATGTAAATGCCTTTTAAAACAGGGGAACAGCTACAATATGAATTAGAGACATGAAACAGCTATCTGAGACAATTAAACATGAGAGTACTGATCGGAGATCTTTTTTTCGTTTTTTTTTATTATCACTTTTAATAACTTACAGATCACCAAGTACTGAACATTATTCTATCAGTCAAAAGTTTGAATAAAAAATCTAGTTTTTTATTATATTGTTAATGTCTTAATAAACACTTTGAATGCTGTATTTTATAACAGAAGCACATTTCGTCCATTTCTCATGACTTCCTGTGTACCTTATTATTGTTATTATTGTTGTACCTTATTATTACTATATATATTATTACATTACTGTATTGTTATTTTTTCATCCCGGATGACATTAAAAGTCTTCCACAGCTGTGCACATGTCTTTCTGTTTTCTCTGATCCACTCCTCTTTTTTCCACCATCCATCTTGTTGCTGAGTCATTTAGCCTGTGTGCTTCAACTTGTTCACCACACTGGCGCCGGAGCGACTTTGCAGAAACAGACATGGTTCTGCTGCCTATTTGCACGTTTCCTCCAGACACTTCACCGTGCAGCGCTGGGCACCACAGCACACCTGATAGTGGGGGACAACAAGTCTCATTGTTCCTCCTATTCCAGCGCCAGTGTGGTGAACACTGGACAAGTTGACTTCTGAGGACGGGAAGACGCTAAATAAAATAAAACAAAATTTAATATATCAATTCGTTTAAATTTATGTATACTGATGTAAATGTGGTGACATCTGTACTGTTGTGTCCAGAAATGAAAAACATGAAGCTTCACTGTAACAGTGGCGGATCTACCGGGGTGGCATGGGGTGGCAGCTGCCACCCTAAAATAATGCCTTGCCACCCCTGCTGCAACCCCACTTGGCAGCAACGAATTCAAAGAAAAGTTATGGCCAACTTAACTTTTACGAGTGCGAATCTCTGATGTCCTACTGTGCATGAGAGCGTCAGAGTGGCACTACTGAACCTTTTTTTCGTTTCTTTTTTTTTTTTTTTTTTTTTGAAAAACTGTGTGGCACGAAGCAAAGGAGCAAGGAGAGAAGACAAGGGAGGAAAGAGGTAAATACCGATTAATTATCGAATAATGAAAGTACAGTCCTCGTGTAGTTGTGCTTCAATAGTTGCTATGCTGCTTTTATTAGTGATAGCTATGGAGCGTAGTCACTATTGCTATTTGTCATGTTTCTTCCACTTCTTATTAGTGACACGGGGTATTGCACGAGTCACTAATAAGAAGTGGAAGAAAGTGTTCCCCATCTTCCACTTCTTATTATTCCTCTTCCGTACAAAATTTTGGCGCGTAACTAGTCCCACAGCTTTGAGAAAACCCATGCAAATTATACATCAAAACGTGCGGCTCGTTCGGGAATGGTTTGCTATGACTTTTGGTGAAGATATCGAAATTTTTCGCGATGTAAGTCGCGAATAACTGCGGAAAATTTCCCATAGGAAATGAATGGGGAGGGGTCAAAAAATGTCCACATTTTAGGGGCAATTTCATGCTTCAACTACTTCGCCATACTTTGAGCTACAGACTTCATTCCAATTTTAAAATGTTCACAAAGTTGTCAGCTATTGAACTTGTATTCAACTTTTTGATATCTTTTATATTTTTTGATCTGTGACTTTTAAAGTTTCATACGCAATTTTAGATACATTTTGAGTTTAACGTTAGTGTGTATTGCTGGAATGTTCAGTGCTAGAGTGTGTGATGTCATCGCTTAGAGTGGAAGAGGCTGTTTAAATTTTTCTGAAAAATTTCTGGATAAATCGTCCTTTCAGCCACATATTTTGGTCTACACAAATAATTTTTTCCACAGTAGTAGGCACACTTGTGCTCTGTCATTTAAATCACCAACCGTAGCTCAGACACAAACAGAATTTGAACTGTCGGCCCTTTTGTGAAGGGTTTACCGGCCAACTGTCCCATAGACTCCCATATTAATTAATGAGGAGATTTTAGGAGAAGAGCTGAACTGACACCCTTTTTTCTCTCGCTCTCCTGTCAACATTTTTGAGTCTAGGGACTTGAAGATCACTAATATTGTGCAGAAAGATCTTGTGGTGGTCCTGGTCTGCTCAGATTTCTGATAGGATTTACGGTTCCTTCACAAAAATGCCTTTTTTGACAGGCTCATGGAGCTAACATTTTTAGCTACTTTGACAAATTTACACACCAACACACACACGCACGTGTACGAGGATGCACACATGCACGGGTTGCCATGGGGAGCAGAGTAAATCTCTGTGTATGTGTGTGGGGTTGCGTGTGGGCGTGCCTGCGGGCGTGCGTGTGAGCGTCCCGGTGTGTGCGAAGCTATGAGCACGGAGCTATGTGCGCTAGCTAATCTGCCTGAAATCATAACAGTGCTATCATTGACACATCAGCTCTCCCTCCTTTCTGCAGCAGAAATTTTCTAGTTATTTTACTTATATTTACAATTTCAAGCAAATAATTTTGACTAACCACCATACTTTGGTTCATTCTACCCTCTGCTGGTAAATGTTGAAAATTGCAAAAGTAATATCTCAGAGGAATCTAAACCTTTCCTCTGTTCCTTTATTGTGTGATAGCACAAATGTAGGACACACCTGCCTCGCTCTGTCTCTAAGTGTAGTGACGCTACTGAGGAATGTAGTTAAACTAGTGCTACTGTCCAACACTGATTCAACCAGTCAAAGTTTCAGTTCAGCTACTTGAAAACTATTGTATGTATGAACTTCCCCGGATATAGATAAACAGATACATAAAGTACTTTAATAAGCCCAAAGGGAAATGTAAGTTTTACATCAGCTACATAATAAAAGACACAAAATATAAAAACAGTGAGAAAGGTAAAAGAAAAATATACAATTAGATGCTAAATTATTTAAAATAATAATACAAATAAGAATAATAAATAAAACTAGAATAGAGACCAGAGATATAACATAACTAGAATATTTGTATAGTTTACACTGTAGACTGAAAGTGTTTGGATATGACACAGCACCACCAACAAACATTCTCACCAGCTGCCACTGATAAACAACCAATACATTTCACTTCAATATGAGATATTTCTGATATTAAAAGGTCAATTATATAATTAAGATTGATTACAGAACTCTGTTTGAGTACAATTATCAAATACATTTATCCAACTGATCTCATCAAAGTGCTGATCATGTTTAAGTTCTCTCCTCGTTTTACTTTCACTTTATTAAGATCATATTGACCTGAATGAGTTTAGAGATCCTGCAGCACTAATCAACAATAAAACAGAATCAGTGTACTTACAGCAGAAAGGTTTGTGATCCTCTGAGAGAGTTCTGTGGTTTCTATCTTTATATTCTCTCTGACAAACTCCACCTTCTCTTCATTCATGAGGAACGGTGTGAGTAGGTATTTAGGTGTGGTGAATTACTGGAGAGGATCAGGTGATTTCCCAGAAATGGTTTGACGTATGACATTTGAAATATACAGAAGGGGGGAAAACACAGGGCGGGAGAACAAGGAAAGAGATGGTTATTACCAATCTGAGAACAGCACATACATACATACTCATATATGAGTGTAAATATTTGCATCTGTCTGTCGTGTCGTTCTTTATAACAAGACACCACTGAGACGAAAGTATTAAGGACACTACAGTGCACATGTAAAAAGAAAAGCAGAAAGATAAAATACCCAAGAAACAGCATCACCACCTGCTCTGTGACATTAAGATGTGGAAGTTGTGGAGTGATTTCCTGGAAACAATGTCACCAGTATGACGTTTAACATGATCCAGCAGAGATCCCATCCCCCTCCACAAGGAGAACATGCCTTAAAAACGGAGGATTGAAACCGCCAAAAATAGATAAACAAATAACTCCATAAATAAATGAATTAATGTGCCATTAAATTTACCAAAAATAATATTAAAAATAAATGTAGGTGTTGATTAATGGATAAAATGTGACATAAATTTATGTTTTAATTTGTTTCTGTATTTATTTACCTTTGTATTAATTTCCCAATTTATTTACTTTACTTTTAATTTTCCATTTTATTTATTGAATTATTCATATTAATTTCCTCTCGTATTTTGTCCCTATTTATTTTCCGAAACTTTTTTATTTCTATATTTCATTTCCATTTTACTTTATGCATTTCTGCCTCAAGGTGTCTTCAAAGGGGATCAACTTTTCTCCTATTGGTTGAGTAAATAGATCAAATATACATACCTGCTCCCACACTGGTGTCCAGACTCTCTACAGTCAGGAACTTTGATTTTAATCTTTGACTCTGCAATCAGACCTGAAATTCACTGAGATTTGCTAGAAAACTAAAAAGTATTTTGTTTTTTCAGCACCAGGGTGCAGCCATCTTTGAACAGACTAGATGGTTCGTCTCTGTTGTTATTTTGTTCACCAGTAAGAGTTGTAGGTAAAGAAGGAGAGTAAAGAGAACAAAAGAAATGACAAAAGAACAAAAACAACTAATGTAAAACCATAAACCTTGTTCATCTGTACATGTTGTGTTAGTGGCATCACTGTCTTGAGGTAAAACCGACACCAACACGCCCCCCAGCTGCTGTCAATCAAACATCACTGAGACAAAAAGGAGCTTTTATTTTATTTTTCCAAAGACCTTTTGTCTTAATTTCAAGTCTAAATATATAAACAATACATTAAAAAACATATTTTGTACATGTTTGACATTATTTCTGACTGCAGAGAGAGATGATTAAACAGGATTTCAGTTGGACTTTAAACAGTTTATAACAACCTGTAGTGCTGCTGAAGGTTAACAGGAGCCTCCACTAGAGGGAACTCTTGATGTTGAATATCAGTACTCAGATCTGCACTGAGCTGAGATACACTGATGATGATGTTCAGCATTAGTACTTCATGTCTGCTGGGAAACTTCTTGTACTGATGAATTGTTTGTTTTTGATGATGTTAAGATTACTGATGGTTTACTCTTTAGTTGAGGAACAGTTTTGTTTTTTTCTGTTGTTTTTACTCTAATACAGATGTTTTACTGTGTAAGTTGCATTGACACTGTTAAATACACAATGAAATAAAAAATATCTACAGTACTACTGTACAAAGATACTCTGATACAGGTACAGATCAGTACTGAAAAATACAAACATTATCAGTTTTAAATCATAAAGTATCAAACACAGGACACAGTTCTCCCAGCAGCCACATCTGCACAGACTCATTCAAAATTCACAGTCAACAAGTGAAAGAACAACCAATAAATGCAAAACCAGAGAAATTACAAATGATTCATGTTTGTATCACCTGAAGAACATATCAAGAATTAAAGGACTTATGTCTCAGCAGGATTTGGAAAAACTTGTCCATGCATTTATCTTCAGTAGACTTGACTACTGTAACGCTGTCTTCACAGGTCTCCCTAAAAAATCGATCAGACAGCTGCAGCTGATTCAGAACGCTGCTGCTCGAGTCCTCACTGAGACCAAGAAAGTGGATCACATCACTCCAGTTCTCAGATCTTTGCACTGGCTTCCTGTCTGTCAAAGAATTGACTTTAAGATACTGCTGTTGGTTTATAAAGCACTGAATGGTTTAGGGCCAAAATACATATCTGATCTGCTGTTACTTTATGAACCATCCAGACCTCTCAGGTCATCTGGATCAGGTCTGCTTTCTGTCCCCAGAGTTAGAACTAAACATGGAGAAGCAGCTTTCAGTTTCTACGCACCACATATCTGGAACAAACTCCCAGAAAACTGCAGGTCTGCAGCGACTCTCAGTTCTTTTAAATCGCAGCTCAAGACTTTTCTGTTTGCCGCTGCCTTCCATTAAACAACATTAAGGGTTATTTTACGCTGTACTGTTACTTTTGTTCTTATTCTTATCTTTTATTCTTATTTTCTATTTATTAAAACTTTTAATTGTTTTTATGTCTTTTTGTATGTCTTGCTTTTAAATTCTGTTTTAATGCCTTTTATGATCAATGTAAAGCACTTTGAATTGCCTTGTTGTTGAAATGTGCGAACAAATAAACTTGCCTTGCCTTTGTATCCACATGTATGACGTTCACTTTGAGCACTGACATTGCTGCTTTCACTTGTTGGCTTCATTCAGCTTGTTCACTGTTCACTTCTGTATCAACCAGTCCTCCAGATTAAACCAGCAGATACTGGTTTGATCATGTGACTCCACAACGACACATAGGAGCCTCTCTTAATCTGGCGTCCGATATAATATAATGTCAGGCCAACGAGGACCCAAAGATATTTTTTAAATGTCAAAAATAACACCAAATATCCATTCATTCTTAAATCAATAGCGTTTAGGAGCCGCTGAGCAGCACTGTCTAGAAACGTCAGTTAACAGTTCTGTTGTTGCCATGGCGACTGCGGGCGACAGCGTCTGAAATAACGGTTAATGATAACGGAGCAGATGAAACGGTTAGCAGCAGCAGTAAGACTAAATGTTTCTTTAAGAATAGTCCATGAAAACCTCTGCAGAAAACAAACATTACTTTCAGCCTTCGCTGTTTCAAATATTTATTTAAAGAATTTTATATTTTTACTTCTTTCACCGACACATTTAGTTTTCTTGTTGTGACTCATTTCTATAAAACACTTCTGCAGCTCTGCTCTGCTGTTACTTTAATGATGTAGAAATAAAGTTAAACAAAATGGTAAAACTTTTATATGCAGCACATTTATTGATTCACAAAACATTGAAGCATCCATACATGAAGACATGCACACGTTACATGATAACAAATTATAATTAAGCATTTTAACCACAAAGAAAACAAAACTAATGAAATACGCAGGAGAAAACAAATATAGAAACTGCTTTAAATTTATATGAACTCTTTGATTCCTGTGCTGTTTCCAAACTGTCATTTTAAATTTCAGGGAAATGAGTTTAAAATAATGAACAAGACATCTAAACTTTCTCTTTTTAATATAATGGTGCAGGAATAAAAACACATGCAGTCTTAGTCAGTGTGAACATTGACATTTTAACAATGTAAAGTCAATGTAAATGTGTCGGGGTTAGCTCAGTAGCTAATTTACACCTGCAGTCCTGACACGACTAAAACAAACAGATAAAACACTTCATACATAATAAAACTGAAATCAATATAAGAGGAAAAGAAAAACTGGAGAAAATGTATCACAACTCTTTGTCCTTAAACAATCTTCAATAATCAATATAATCATACAGGAATAAAACTGAGAGTTAATCTATAAAAACATCATTCATGAGTACATATCATATATAGATACGTATATAGCTTCATGTTCAATATATATGTGATACTGTCAGAATAAGAACTAGTTTAACATTTACACTTCTTTCTTTTTCAGGATTTGTTGTTTCTTTTCTTCTGTCACTCTCTCTGCTATTTGGAACATTTCAGTGGTGAAGTAGCTTCCTCCATTCTGCACATTTATATCTCTTAACTGTTCAAGCAGCTTAATGACCTGGGAACAATCATCTGTTACTTTTCCTTTAGTTTTCTCTCCACTTCCTCCTGATCTTTGTGTATTTGTTCTTCTTTGTCTTAAAGGATTTGTTATCTCATCTGAATCACTCTCTCTACCTCCTGGAACATTTCATTCGTATAATGATTTCCTCCGTTCTTCTCTGTTATGATTCTGATCTTTCTGAGTAGCTCACTGACCTGAGAACTATCCTTCAGCCTATTATTGAACATGTGGTACTGGCCGTTACATCTGGCCACAAGTTCCTGCAGGTCTGGGCTTCCCTCCAAGAATTCCTCAATAGTCACGTCTTCAAGCAGGTCACCACCAGTAAAGAGAATCATGCTGTATTTGTCGGCTTCCTCACCAAAGATTTTCTGAATCTTCTGCACTGTCTTCTTTTCTTCCTCTGTGAATCTGCCCAGTCTGATGACAATCAGGAAGATATGAGGTCCAGGAGACGCAAGGGAAATGCACTGGAAAATATCTCTAATTTTTTTCTCTTCAGTGTTCCTGGGGTTTAACAGGTTTGGAGTGTCGATAACAGCAACTTTTTGTCCATCAACCTCACCAACAGCCTTTTCACAGACTTTAGGCTCAGATTGGCTGCTGAATTTAGATTCAAAGCACCATCTTCCCAGAATGGTGTTTCCTGCGGCACTTTTCCCAACTCCAGTCTTTCCCACCATCAGAATCCTGATCTCCTCATTATTGTTGTAGACTGGAGGAGATGTAGACCTGATGACTAAAAAAAGGACAAACAATCAATGCTATGAGTCATAAAATGTGTTTAATTAGTCACATCAGTGATGGATAACTATGGACGGAAAGACTCAAGTTGTGTTTACACAGTTTTAAGGTTCATGAGAGTTTCATCTCTTAGTTACTGAAGATTCTTAATTTTTCCTTTCATCTTTATTTTTATGTACATATGTTGTTTCTTTGAGTGCAGTTAAAATATCTTGTAAAATGGCCCAAACTTATTGTTTAAGGAGAATTTAAAAAAAAAAAACATGTTGGATTATTATAAACCATCCAGACCTCTCAGATCTGGATCAGGTCTGTTTTCTGTTCCCAGAATAAAAACTAAACATGGAGAAGAAGCCTTTAGTTTTTATTTTCCACATATCTGGAACAAACTCCCAGAAAACTGCAGATCTGCTGCAACTCTCAGTTCTTTTAAATCAAGCCAGAAGATTTTTCTGTTTGCCTTTTATTAAACCAAATTTGAGGCTTTTGATTAATATCTTACACTAAACTGTAACTTTTATTCCCCTGTTTTATCTCTTATTATACTTAAGCTTATTTTTTCCAGCTCAACACTTCATTTTTTATTTAAATGTCTTTTTATATTTCCTTTTGTGGTTTTTATATTGTCTTGATGCCTTTTATGTTCGCTGTTAAAGAATTTTAAACAGACATGGCTAAAGAAATTAACTGCACTCCATGGACGCCTGGCAGCACAAATGAACCAACTGCTGATGGATGGGACACACCCAGATTGGTTAACCCTGTGATACTCAAGTCCGCAGTCTATTCCGTTTAGTTTGTAAACTTATTTATTGTCGTAATACTTACTGGTATTTACCTTTTACAAGAAAATAAAGCAAAACCAAACAATCAAAAACAGCTGCACTACCGAGCACAGTCTAAAACTTTTTGCCTCACCATCAGCACACCTGCTGATGATTGGCATGACCTTAAATACATGTACTCAGCCAGCCCTGAACATGCTCCACCTGGCTCCTGGGAGGAGCATCACCTCACATAAATATCTGGCTGGCTCCTGCATCTGTTGTTTCCCAACTGCTGGAAAAGTGAAGGTGTTAGTTCCAAAGTTAGCAACAGTAGGTTAGCCTAACATGACGACACTAAACAGATAAATAGAAAACGGAGGGATGTGTAGCTGCCTGCTTTAGTGGAAACCAGAGGTGTGGTGTTTGTTTTGTTGTCACATTTGTACTTTTAGTTTCACTCTTTTTTAGTCTTTCTGTCATCTCTTTCTGTTTCTAAGAAGCTTTTTTGACCCTTTGAACTTCAGTTCACAGCAGTTACTGTTATTCAGAGTCTTTGTCAGGATGTAACTCCAGAGCAGGAAGTTAAAGCAGCTAGCTGAGGTTAGTGTGCTGACCGGTGTTTCAGTTCAACCAGTGACTTCTTGAGACTTTCAAGGAAAGGTGACGTGGTTGTCGTGGTGACAGCAGCTGTTGAAAACATGAATGCAGGTGTCCTCTTAAAGTATTAAATTATCGTTTATACTCATCTGGTCCTTTTTGTATTACATTATGTAAATTAAATGGTGTTGCCAACAAGAAGCGTTTACATTTTACAGGCCTGTCCATAAAACTCAAATGCCCAGCCACTTACTTCCCTGTGGCACCAGGACTGGCAGTAAATGTACAGCATAAGCCACAGTGTGCTGAACAGGGAAATATGTAACTGCTGAGTCTCCTGACTCTGCTCAGCATATTAAAATTAACCGTCTATACTGAATTTTGTTTTATTTTATTTAGCTAGATAACAGTTTGGAAATTTATTATAGTTACATTAGAGACTGAATAACATAATATACTGCATCTCCTCGTCAATGAGGTTATTTTTTGTGAGGAAAACCATGTTAGTGGAGCTTTGAGTTGATATTATTTTGTTACAGTACAGTCAGGAAGGTGTGTTGAAGTTTGATCACCAGAACTGAGCTGAGCTGGTATCATTGGGCATAGCTACTGGGCAGACCCAGCAAGATCTCTCTCTCTCTATATATATATATATATATATATATGTGTGTGTGTGTGTGTGTGTGTGTGTGTGTGTGTGTGTGTGTGTGTGATATCAATATAAGCTGACAAATTTCCATTTTTGTTGGAGGTGGGTTTTAGTGGATAGATAGATGTGGAGTTCCCCAAGGCTCCATTTTGAGGCCTCTTCTGTTCAACATCTACATGCTCCCATTTTTACATAAAGCATATTGTGTTGCATTATGTATGAAATGTGCTATATAAATAAAGTTGACTTAACTTGATATGTCACGCCAGCATATTACGAAATGCTCCTATGAGTCACTCTAGAGTGCATGGACAACTGACCTATGTCGTTGTTTAATTATGAAGTTGGATTCGTCAGGACTGTTTTATGTTGATAAATGTGGACATCTTGTCCAACCTGTGCAGGTTTCTCTCAGCTAACTGATATCTCACCTGAGTTTGCTGGCCCAACACCTACTGAGGTCACTGCTCTGCATCTGAACATATACTCTGTGTTAGGAGTCAGACCGCTCACTGTGACTTCTTCATCCTTTGGTGCTGGTTTTTGTTGCCATTCATCCTCTCCACTGACACAGTACTCTACAGAGTAGGAGCTGATGTTCTCTGATCCAAATCTTGGTGGACAAATCTTCAGTTTCACACTGTTGTGGGTTACATCACCTGCTGTCACTGTTTCAGGCTTTGAAGGTGGCTCAAAGTTCTCACTGACAGAAAAGCCGTTGTTATAAAGGTAGATGCTTGAACCTTTCTGTGTCTCATTTTTTAAACCTACTGCCAGGAACTTTATGTTCTTCTTCTCCTTGTTGGCCGCTGCAAAATCACTGAATAGCTTTACTTTGTTCCTCATTACATCTAATACTTCTCTTGAGGTGTACCATTGTTCCTTCTCTATGTCATCAGTCTGTGGATCTTGAGGTTTGTCTGGTTTGGGTGTTTCTTCTAAGTAGTCTGATAAAGCTGAGAGGTACGGTTCAGCACTTCCCAGTGAGGTGAAAACAAAACACACAGCATGTTCTGCACTGAAAATTTCCTCATCAAGCACATTTTCAGATTGGACAATCTTGGTGTTTTTCATCATGTTGGTGAAAATTTTTAACCTGCTTATTTCCTTCTCTTTACAGTCCATCCACTTGTTCAGGCTTGTGTTGTTGAAAGGAGAAGAATGTCTCTTCTTCAGGATCTCTGCGAGCACAGCCTCCTCTTCCCCTCCTCCCCGGATTGATGGAAGTTTCTTTGCCAAATTTTGTTGGAATTCCAGTTTGTACCCGGAGCAAAATTCTGCAAATGTTTTCAGTTTTTTACCAATCTGTGGGAACTGCTGTACAGTGGTGGTTCTCATTGCATCATTGCACCTCATTTCCAGCTCAGTGAAGTCCTCCAGGACACTCTGGGATTCCTGCACTAAACTTATACTTATCTGACGGATGAGTTTAGCAGCAGATGAATCTAAAGTCACAAGTGGCATCAGCCAGACCTTCATTGGTACACCATTTTCTCTATTGGTTCCCAGTAATTGCGGCAGACTTTGGTAGACTTGTACAGCATCCTGAAAGGTTGTTGGAGTTTTGTTGGAGTAAAAAGTCTCCATGGAATTTGCAGGAGAACTTCTCCACCCTTTCCCTGTCCTTGTGTTCCATTTTCAGGGAACCTTCCCCCTCTATTCTGATGGTGGGGATTTTCTTGATCATCACTTTCATGTTTCCCTGAATGTCTTGATGACTTTCTTCATCAGACATCTCACAGTCAAAGACAAAGAAGGCTTGTGCCCCATAAAGGATAGCTGTGACTACATGTGTTGCTATTCCTTCATCAAAGACATACTGATGCTTCACATTGTCTCTTCCAAGATGATTCATTGACAGTTCCTTCATCTTTGTGGTTGCTTGGTAGTTCAGTGTTACTCTGGCCTGATTTTTGGATGTTTTACTATCATTCAGGTATTTGGCAGATCCTCCAACCTCTACTAGTCCACAAAGGAAACTTGCTTTCAGGGATGCTTTTACATTTAATGCTGAAGATTTATCTGCAATTGATTCAGATGCAACTATCTCAAAATTGTTGTAGCACTGTGGTCTTTCTTGTATATCATTTTTCAGATCTTTAAGGTCCCACAATGTCATGCCTGCAAAAGAAGAAGCAAAAATCAAGATCAGCACCAAACGGCAGCACAAGAGCCCTATTAGATCTGAAGGAATTATTATTATTCATCCAAAAGAAACACATTTTTGAGGGCCTAAACGTGCACAAAAAGTTGGGAAACTTTGTATAGACATCAGAAGTGGTGAAAAATTTGATATTTTATGGATCTCTCAAAAAGGCGGGGCAAAATGGCTCGACATGGCTCAATGGGCTTGAGCCCCTTGATTGTTGTAAATGAACAAAATCTGGCATGCATATGTATCATGAACAGATGCACCAAAAGTCTCTTGGACACATACCCTAAATCCAACAGGAAGTCAGCCATTTTGGTCAATTCCAGCCCACATACTTTAATGAGCTCCTCCTAGAGATTTGAACTTCAAATTCAGTCAGTATCAACTACAGACATGGGAGATGAAAACGTATTAAAACGGTGAGTTTTCGACATTTCAAGGGGGCGCGGCCGGGGGGTTCTTTCGATCCTTCACCATAAAAACTGAAATGAGACCCGATCCTTTTGAGTCATAGTGCCACATACTGGCAACAGAAAGTAACATGTTTTACACTTTGATGCCCTGTGGGTAGCACAGTGATCGGATCCACCTCAAATTTACTCTGAATAGTCTCAAGACCCTGGAGATAATATGTTGTGAAGTTGGTGACTTTTTGTTGGTATTGCCATGACAACACAGCAAATTTCAATATCTCGCCATGAAATTTCAATCCTTTATAATTTGACTCCACGTGGTCTGATCTTTTCCAAATGTCATTTGCTCATTAAGAGTCCTGGTCTGAAGACACATGCAGGCTCATATTTAGTGACAGTTATAGCGCCACCTTCTGGCAACAGGAAGTAGAGGTAAGATCGGCCCTAAAAAAATCCAGCCCAACCCGACCCAGGCCTGCGGGTATTAAAGCCCGACCCGGCCCGAGCCCGATCAATTAACTTGATTTGCAGGCCCGAGCCCGAAACAAACCCAAAATTTTATATCAAAAGTTTTCTTAATGTTAAAATAATCTACATATTTTTATGATCTTCTTCTCTGATTTATCCAAATTATTTATTTGATAACCAGTATTCCTTTAGTTTAATATCCATTCATTGTTTTAGTATACAATACATAATATATGAATATATATTTATTTTAAAAAATTAGCGAGAGAGAAGCCCGGCCCGACCCGACCCAAAGTTAATAATTGACATTTTGGGGAGAAGGGATGGTTCTACAGTCACAAAACTTGACATGTCTGCAATATGGCTCAACAAGCCCCGGCTTCCAGATTAACGTAGGAAAATGAAATTCACAAGGCACATTTATCATGTCAAGATGCACAATAAAGCCTCTTGGAGCCATGTTGTTGTCTGACAAGAAGTCCGCAATCTTTGATAACTGGTCAAATTTCACCTTTTTTCGGCCATTTTACATACCTCGAATTTTAATGAACTCCTCCTACAGAATTCATCGTAACAACTTCACAATCAGTGTGTGTTATCTAGAATAGTTCATGATCAAACTTAATTAAAAGATTTTTGTTTCCATTTCCGTGGTGTTGACTTTTGATGTTTCACCATAACAGAGGAAATTGATATAACTTTGATGTACATGGTCGGATCTGCCTGGAAGTTCAAATGTTTGATAACAGTCCAAGCCTTAATGCTGCTACATGCTAATATTCAGTCAATGATGTAAACTGGCTCCATAGCGCCCCCTACAACATTTCAATGCAATAGCCCCAGCAGCAGGTAAATTAGTGGACAAAGGAAGTGATGTTTATCTCCTTCTTGCACTGTCTAAAAACCGGGTCTGTTGACATCGTGACAGAAGGCCTTTGACTACGCCACGCCCGATGTGCGCTGGGGTGCGAGGGCCTGATCATCGCTGCTTGCAGCTTTAATTATTATTTGGATTTACAAACACAGAAAAACAACAACAGTAATGCCATGACATAGAATGTGGCTACAAAAAAACAAAACAAAACAAACAAAAAAAAGACAAATAAATAAAAGCTATAAAATAACTTTATATGTACAAATCTGATTTAAGAATACAGTAGTAGTAGTTAAGGTTGTAGGCATTGAAACCTCATGACAAATGCATCTAAGTCTTAACTGGTGATGATTCTTACATCAAACATTTGGTGCAGAAGATGAAGAACAGTTTAAAGAATTTCAGGAGCAGTAGGTAGCTACATGTTTTCTCTACTATAAACTAAGAAGGGGTTCCATATTCTAAATAATAATAATAACTAGAAAATTCCTGCAGCAGAAATTTTGAGAGTGACACGGCCGGTGTCGGTGGGTCATGTGTGAGGAGCCCCAGCAGCTGATGGGGAACACTTATCAGGGAGGAGCTGATGGTATTTGTGTCATTGATGCTCTGTTATGATTTCAGTGGTATGGCCGTTAATTATTAGTGCTGTTCAATAATTACACTTAGTGTGTTTGAAACATGAAAATATATATAAACATATATATAATTCTAATAATACTATATATTACATTGACTTTTAAGTCATGATGTGGAGTCACAACATGTACATAATAAATATAATTTATGGGTTTTCTACATCATCAGGAGCACACCTGTACATTATGAATACATTTCTTAATACATTTCAAATATTGAAACAGAACACACCTTAGACCAACAGTTGTTTTTCATGTGTTTATTTATATGACAATCTGCCCTTTCACCCTCAAATGTGATTAGAGAAACTGCCCCATAAAAACCTTTTACATGGACAAAATGAAAGAAACTTTAGGAGGAGCAGCAGAAGTGGGATGTCTCTTATGGGACAGACAGAGGAGGGAAATTTGGCTGCAAAGTGATCGTCTTGCATGTTCTCTGAAAATACACAAAAACAAAGAAATCAGTAAGACAGACAACATTATGGTAGCATGAATTAACTCAAATTAAACTCATCCTCATGGATACATTTATAAATGCTCCTTACTTGTCTATATATATATATATATATATATATATATATATATATATATATATATATATTCAACCAGCAAGTTTTTTCTTGATGTGAAATGACACAGGCATCTATCAGATAATATAATAAGAGGACGTAAAAAAAGGCATAAATAAATAAATAAATAATAATAAATAAATATTTCTCAGCTTTTATTTTCTAGTCAAAATAATATGCTTGAATAAAAGTAACTTTAAGACAAAATTCGCGCAAGGGGTATGAATCATTTCAGGCTTGACTGTATGTATATAGTCCAATAGATAGTATAATATAGATATGAAGCAATATATACGTAGTTCTCCGGGTGTGTAATTTTAAGTCGGGTGTTTATATGAACAGTAAAAGAAGGTTTTTTTTCTCATAGCGGACATTTATTTGTAATAAAATAATCTGAATACTTCTTCAACCAACAGCATTACGTTACTACACTAACAGTATTTACAGCACGAAGGTCAGTTTTAATCTGTGATATCATCTACCTGTTTGGCCAGTGAGCCTCACTGCCGTTCAAATACACCAGACTCCTTTGACAGAAAGACCAAATTTACTTAGCAGAGCACAGATCTACCACACAGTCTCTTTTTTGGCGTTAATGTGAGGTACTTTGCTTCACGAAGGGATCTGATAACTTCTTCAACCGCTGAAACTCACCCAGTCACACACACAGACTAAGCAGCTAGCTGCGCTACAGCAGCACCTCCCGTTACCTTACCATCTTAAATGTGGGTTTTTTTCAAAGGAGTCTGGCTGCTATATAGCGCGGCTATTTTCGGTTAACGTAAACAAAACGGACCTTACTTTTCAACAGAGACGGTCTATCTCGATACAAATCATATTAATGATGTCCTCAAACACTTTTCACATCACTCTGAAAGTGACAGAAGCAAACTCAGCACTTTAATGGACGTTGACAGCACACTGAGTCACAGTTTAGCTATATGTATACTGTTCTTGCTCAGCACCGACTGTATACTTTTTGTACATATTAATAATTTATTCCCAAAAATATGAGAGAATAATGTCAAGATTCAAGAATAATGTAGGCTAATGCTACTAAGATAACAAAGTTGAAGAGAAAAATATTCACTTACCTCAATCAGATGACCGTTGTTGTGTTTGGTGCAGCCCCTCTGATTCAGGCAGATTAGCTAGCACACAGCTCCGTGCACATAGCTTCGCACACACCGGGACACTCACACGCACGCCCGCAGGCACGCGACTTATGTCGCGAAAAATTTCAATATCTTCACCAAAAGTCATAGCACACCATTCCCGAACGAGCCGCACGTTTTGATGTATAATTTGCATGGGTTTTCTCAAAGCTGCGGGACAAGTTACGCGCCGAAATTTTGTACGGAAGAGGAATAGTAAGAAGTGGAAGAGTCACTACGCTCCATTGCTATTGCATAGTTATGGAGTGTAGTGAGTCGGGCAATAGCCCCGTGTCACTAATAATAAGGTACACAGGAAGTCATGAGAAATGGACGAAATGTGCTTCTGTTATAAAATACAGCATTCAAAGTGTTTATTAAGACATTAACAATATAATAAAAAACTAGATTTCAAGTAGCTGAAGTCAAACTTTTGACTGATAGAATAATGTTCAGTACTTGGTCATCTGTAAGTTATTAAATCTGATAATAAAAAAAACGAAAAAAAGATCTCCGATCAGTACTCATGTTTAATTGTCTCAGATAACTGTTTCATGTCTCTAATTCATATTGTATCTGTTCCCCTGTTTTAAAAGACATTTACATGACTGCATCCAGCCAGCCAAACCTTTCTGCTGCACCAGTTAGAAACCTTTTAAGACAGACAGTTAGTTTCTAACCAACGTTCTCCTCTCTGATGGATTTTAGAGGAGAGATTTTATTGAATCAGGTGAATGAAGACCTGAGTTTTGCAGCATTTTGTCAATAGCAGAGTCACTACTCTACTGCTGGTTGACTCTGCTTGAAGCAATTAAAGAATCACCCTTTTTCAATCAGATTGGAGGACTTTTTACTGAAGAAAACTCCAACAACCTTTCAGGATGCTGTACAAGTCTACCAAAGCCTGCCGCAATTACTGGGGACCAATAGAGAAAATGCTGTACCAATGAAGGTCTGGCTGATGCCACATGTTTAGATCCATCTGCCGCTAAACTTGTCCGTCAGATAAGTATAAGTTTAGTGCAGAAAACCCAGAGTGTCCTGGAGGACTTCACTGAGCTGGAAATTAGGTGCAATGATGCAATAAGAACCACCACTGTACAGCAGTTGCTGCAGGTACAAACTGGAATTCCAACAAAATTTGGCAAATAAACTTCCATCAATCCGGGGAGGAGGGGAAGAGGAGGCTGTGCTTGCAGAGATCCTGAAGAAGAGACATTCTTCTCCTTTCAACAACACAAGCCTGAACAAGTGGATGGACTGTAAAGAGAGAGAAATCTACTCCTTCCTATCTTTCACCAACATGATGAAAAACACAAAGATCGTCCCATCTGAAAATGTGCTTGATGAGGAAATTCTCAGTGCAGAACATGCTGTGTGTTTTGTTTTCACCTCACTGGGAAGTGCTGAACCGTACCTCTCAGCTTTATCAAACTACTTGGAAGAAAAACCCAAACCAGACAACCCTCAAGATCCACAGACTGATGATATAGAGAAGGAACAATGGTACACCTCAAGAGAAGTGTCAGATGCAATGTGGAGCAAAGTAAAACTATTCAGTGATTTTGCAGAGGCCAACAAGGAGAAGAAGAACATAAAGTTCCTGACAGTAGGTTTAACAAATGAGACACAGAAAGGTTCAAGCATCTACCTTTATAAAGACGGCTTTTCTGTCTGTAAGAACTTTGAGCCACCTTCAAAGCCTGAAACAGTGACAGCAGGTGATGTAACCCACAACAGTGTGACACTGAAGATTTGTCCACCAAGATTTGGAGCAGAGAACATCAGCTCCTACTCTGTAGAGTACTGTGTCAGTGGAGAGGATGAATGGCAACAAAAATCAGCACCAAAGGATGAAAAAGTCACAGTGAGCGGTCTGACTCCTGACACAGAGTATATGTTCAGATGCAGAGCAGTGACCTCAGTAGGTGTTGGACCAGCTGGTGAAGTCAGTGGTTCCATTAAAACCTTACCTTGCAGCCCTCCTGGAAAACTTCAAGTTGAAACAAACTCAAGTGAGATATCAGTTAGCTGGAAGATGTCCGTATTTTGAGCTACATGGTGGAGTATGCTCAAACAGACAAAAGCTTGAAAGATGAAGAACTCCAGTGGAAACAGATGGTGTCAAGAGCTGAAAATGGGATAATTTCAGGGCTTCAGTCAGAGACAGAATATGCTGTCAGGGTCAGATGTGACTGTGGTGTAGCAGGCAGAAGCACAGAAAGCATCATTGTTAATGTGTGCACAAAAAAAATTTACGCGACTTGCAGAAATCATCAAACGTACAAGTGAAAGCATAAATTCTGGATCCCCGTCACTTTACAAACTGCCTCTGAAAGAAGAAGATATGGTTATAGATGGTTGCCGGAGGTATAACTTTGGCAAAGAAAGTAAGCGGCAAAATCGCACAATAATACTTTTTTGAGCGATCGGATCAGGAAAGTCCACTCTCATCAACGGAATGATCAACTACGTTGTTGGTGTAGAGTGGAAGGACGATTTCAGATTTAAATTAATCAATGAAGATCAGTCCAAATCACATGCTGAAACCCAGACCTCTGAAGTCACTGTGTACAAAATCAACCACCAAGACGGGTTTAAAATCCCCTTCTCTCTGATCATTGTGGACACTCCAGGCTTTGGAGATACAAGTGACTCAGAAGGAGACAAAGAGATCACAGAGCAGCTACGTAATCTCTTCTCTGCTCAGCTTGGTGTCAGTGAAATTGATGCTGTTTGTTTTGTAGTTCCAGCTGTGTTAACACAACTCACACCATCACAGAAGCATGTGTTTGATTCTGTGCTTTCAATCTTTGGCAAAGATGTGGCAGAAAACATCAGGGTTCTGGTGACATTTGCTGACAGCCAACAACCAGCAGTTCTAGAGGCAATCAATGCTTCAGGTGTCCCATGTCCTAAAACAAAAGACGAGCTGCCAGTTCACTCCAAATTCAATAACTCAGCGTTATTTGCAGGCAACAAATCATCCACAGCAAACAGCACAGGCACAGATGATGAAGATGGAGGCTTTGATGAGATGTGTTGGAACATGGGGACAGGAAGCATGAAGAGGTTTTTTGTTGTTCTGAATGTCATAGAAACCAAAAGCTTGACAATGACGAAGGAGGTCCTCAGAGAAAGACAGCAGGTCGAGAATTCAGTTGAACATTTGCAAAAGCAGGTTAAAGTTATGGTAGGCAAGATTGAGGAGATAGAACAGATGTCCTACAAATTGAGAGTACACGAGGCAGAGATCAGCAGGAAAAATAATTTTGAGTTTGAGGTCACCACCACAAAGTTTGTTAAAGAAAATATTTCTGCTACTGGACTTAACTCCACCAATTGTCAGCAGTGCGATCATACCTGTCATTATCCTTGTACCTGTCAAGTATCCAATGATGCACATAAAACACACTGTTCTGCAGTGGGATCAGATGGACACTGTACTGTGTGTAATGAGAATTTCAGATGGGACTATAAGGAGGTTAAAGAAAAACAAACAGTGAAAGAGCTGAACGAAAAGTACCTAAAAGATTCAGAGAAAAAGGATACTTAGGCTTTGATTGAAGAATTGAGGGCTGAAAAGGTTCATGTGCAGGAGGAGTTGAAGAGACTGATAAATAACTCTGGAAACTGGTCAAACAGACTCAAAGAGATAGCACTAAATCCAAATCCTCTCTCCCGTAAGAAATGCATTGACAGGCTTATTAAGGCAGAGAAATCTGAGGCCAAACCAGGATGGACGCAACAAGTCCGATTTCTGGAGGACATGTCAGGCAAATTATTTAAAGTATCAGATGTCATAAATCAGTCAATTCGACATATAGGCAAAATGATAGGCAACCTATTTAAATAACCTTTGCATCAGATAATTAAGCCTATAACACACATTTACATTATATTTGATAGATGAGTTCCAGAGATCTCTAGTGGATCATCAGAGCAATACAGGAAGTAGAGGTCCCTTATTTACCAAATTCAAGATGGCTGCCTCTGAGCTGCAGCTCACATGACTTACCAAGATACTAATTTTTCTAATTTCTAATTTCTAATTTTTTTTTTATTATTTTCACTTATATTCTAAGATGAGCATTTTCTGGATTGAAGCAGCATATAAACACTTTATACCTTATTTTGTTGTAATATGTCGAAAATGTATGAATCAAATATGATGCAGTTTATATTTCAGGTAATATGTCTTTAAATCCCTAAATCATCATTATTGTTGTACATTTAATAATGTTTTTACCTTTTATACACTGTTTTAGTTATCTTATTGAACCAATTAAAGATAAAATATCATCTTTTTACAGTGGAGTTCTGGGTATTTATGAATAGTTTACTCTCTTGTACATTATAGAGCAGGAATGTGTGCTTTCCTCGTACACACTGAAACACCAAGCTGGCTGTTTTAGATTCAAACAGTCTGGAGAACGTCTCAGAAAAGCTCAGTTTTAGTCTGAACTGAGGTCTGAAACAGAAAAAGATGTGTTTACAAATGTACCTGCTGCAGTGTGGACGTACTCTGATTCAATGATACATCTCACATATATACACAAAACCAGATAAACAATCAAAACTACACCTGCATTTTTCTCATGTTTCACTTCTGAAATATTAAATCACCTTCCTGCTTTGACATGTTCTGTAACATTAAATTGTTGATGATTTAAACTAGTTCTTAATCTGACAGTATCACATATATATTGAACATGAAGCTATATATGATATGATACATATATATGAAATCTATATATGATATGTACTCATGTATGATGTTTTTATAGATTGACTCTCAGTTTTATTTCTGTTTGATTATATTGATTATTGAAGATTTTTTAAGGACAAAGAGTTGTGATACATTTTCTCCAGTTTTTCTTTTCCTCTTATATTGATTTCAGTTTTATTATGTATGAAGTGTTTTATCTGTTTGTTTTAGTCGTGTCAGGACTGCAGGTGTAAATTAGCTACTGAGCTAACCCCGACACATTTACATTGACTTTACATTGTTAAAATGTCAATGTTCACACTGACTAAGACTGCATGCGTTTTATGGCTGCAACATTATATTAAATAGAGAAAGCTTAGATGTCTTGTTCATTATTTTAAACTCATTTCCCTGAAATTTAAAATGACAGTTTGGAAACAGCACAGGAATCAAAAAGTTCATATAAATTTAAAGCAGACTTTCTATATTTGTTTTCTCCTGTGTATTTTATTAGTTTTGTTTTCTTTGTAGTTAAAATGCTTAATTACAATTTGTTATCATGTAAAGTGTGCAAGTCTTCATGTATGTACCCTTGAATGTTTTGTGAATCAATAAATGTGCTGCATATAAAAGTTTTACTTTCTTGTTAAACTTTATTTCTACATCGTTAAAGTAACAGCAGAACTGCAGAAGTGTTTTATAGAAATGAGTCAAAACAAGAAAACTAAATGTGTCGGTGAAAGAAGTAAAAATATAAAATTGTCAAACTAAATATTTGAAACAGCGAAGGTTGAAAGTGATGAGATGTTTGTTTTCTTCAGAGGTTTTCATGGACTATTCTTAAAGAAACATTTTGTCTTGTTTCCTCCAGACTCAGATGTTTTAGATGGATATCAATTTCATCTCCAGTGTCCAGTACATAGACAGGTCCAGGATGTGTTTAGCTTAGCTTAGCACAAACACTGCAAGCAGGGGGAAACTGCTAGCCTAGCTCCATTAAAAGAAACCAAAATCCACCTTCCAGCAACTCCAGAGTCTGATTTACATGCTGCATGTGGTGTACTGAACATGTGTAGAAATAGAAATGTGAAAAGGAGATAATGTAGTTTTAGCAGCACCCAGCAGACTACAGGATGGACTGCTGACTAGCTGACATTTAAAAATATTTTTATACGTTGGCCTGACATTATATTATATTGTACACCAGATTAGAAAAGGCTCCTATGTGTCGTTGTGGAGTCACATTATCAAACCACGTATCTGCTGGTTTAATCTGGAGGACTGGTTGATACAGAAGTGAACAGTGAACAAGCTGAATGAAGCCAACAAGTGAAGGCAGCAATGTCAGTGCTCAAAGTGAACATCATACATGTGGATACAAACATGAATCATTTGTAATTTCTCTGGTTTTGCATTTATTGGTTGTTCTTTCACTTGTTGACTGTCTGATTTTTGAATGAGTCTGTGCAGATGTGGCTGCTGTGTGAACTGTGTCCTGTGTTTGATACTTTATGATTTAAAACTGTGAATGTTTGTATTTTTCAGTACTGATCTGTACCTGTATCAGAGTATAATCTTTGTACAGTAGTACTGTGGATACTTTTATTTCATTGTGTATTTAACAGTGATGTTTATTGTACCAGATTTGGCTAAAAGCTCTTTTCCATCTGTAGTTGCTGGCTGGACGCCACCAGTGATGCACAAAATCGTGAAATAAAGATAAAAGTTGTTGGTTTTAAAAAAGTAAAAATCAACTTTGAAAACCTACACAGTAAAACATCTGTATTAGAATCATAAAACTAAATAAAACTAAAGAGTAAACCATCAGTAATCTCAACATCATCAAAAACAATCAATTCATTAGTACAAGAAGTTTCCCAGCAGACATGAAGTACTAATGCTGAACATCATCATCAGTGTATCTCAGCTCAGTGCAGATCTGAGTACTGATATTCAACATCAAGAGTTCCCTCTAGTGGAGGCTCCTGTTAACCTTCAGCAGCACTACAGGTTGTTATAAACTGTTTTAAGTCCAACTGAAATCCCGACTATATAATTCAGCAGTTTGTCACTGTTTGACCTTGAAGGTGGTCTAGTAGCCTGCAACCTGCTACCATTTTAGGCTACATTATGTTTTTATAAATAAAATGTCAAACATCTTCTAATAATCACTTCCTGCCCTGATCCACCCAGTTATAAACTGCTCTGATGTGTTCCTGGTTGAGGTTGGGTGGTGTACAAGTGCAGGAAATTTGTTTTAAATTACTCTCAAAGTTTGCTTCCCCATTTTAAAACATAATCAGGAGCCCATGGTAGAGGATGAAGCAGCTGTTCCACTGATTGAAATTACAGATCAGATTTCTCTTCTTGAAAATTGTTGGAAATGTTTGGGATAATTTAAAAACACAACTCAACAACATATGTAACATAGGTCTGGTTGTTTTTAGACATTTTAATGCTGAATAGTTATATATTATAGGTTCAAGTTGTGATTCACATGACTTTGATAATTTTGATAAAGTTAAGGTAAGAATAAAATGTTTTATTACTATTTTAAGCTTTAAGCATTTGATGGATTAAAGCAGCAAATGAATATTGTGTACTTTATTTTGAAGACATATTATGTTGAAAACAAATAAAATATGATACAGTCTGTATTTCAGATGATTTTCCTGTAAATCCCTGAATCATCATCATGCTGTACATTTAGTAATGTTACCTTTTCATTAAGAGTCATGCACTGTTTTTAGTTATCTAACAACAAAAACATTTAAAATATCATCTTTTTAGAGTTGAGTTATGGGTCTTAATGAATAGTTTTATAATCTTCTATGTGATAACTGAAGCAGTCAGCAAGTAAAAATAAAAATGAAAATGCAGAATTTCATTATTTTGTATGAGATCGGATGTCCCACCACTCAAAAAATCTTCAATTTATGACTGATCAGACCTGCTTCTTATGACTTGTTGTCCAGCTACATCAGAAATAAAATGTTTTTATGCTCCAAAATACTTCACTCGCAGCTGACTGTCATAGAGTCAGAGAGAGGAGGGGAAGTGATAACGCTTTAATGCAGAGATGACGGTGCACATTTTCAGACTCAGTCTCTCCTGGAAGGCATCATAGTGCTGCACTCGGCCGTTCACGTGGAAAGTGACATAAACTGTTAAAGTGTTGTGTCATGGAAGAAAAAGGAGGGCTGGAGAGAGAAGTTGAAACTCCTTTCTGACCTCAGAAGCGTCGACATGTAGCCTATGGCTGAGGGAGTAGGGGAGACCAGGGACGGTTGAACCAAGTCCTATTTCTCCAATCACTGACATGCTAGAGTGACACATTCAACATCTGCTGCAGCAATTATTAAAAGAAAAGTTCTTGGAGGTATGAAAACAAGTTTTTTTATGAGCTGTCTTTTTTGTCATATTGTCCTAATCTTTTGTATGACTGAATCAAAATTTACCTACTTTCTTAGTTTGAATCATTGTTTTGTTTAGTTCGAAGTAAATAAAACATGGTCAGTATGTGTCAAAGTCAGTGTGTCTAGCTAGCATATGATTTTAAGTGACAGCTGATAAGCTAAAAAGCCAACAGACAACACAACAGTATTTGTCAACATAAACAAGTCATTGTGTTGTACATAAAATGAACTCAAGTAGAAATTTGTGGGGTTTTTTTTAACAAAAATAAAAAAGATTACATTATAATATATACATGCACAAATCATTATAATGTTCATAATCACTGGTGTTAATAATGTAATAATACAATCATTTAATTATCAATTAACATTTTCATCATCAATTATTATTTAAAATTTAAATTTTTCAACTTCCTTTACAAGTTTAATTATGGCCTGATTATTCCTGGGAGTGTAGTAAAATAGTAATCTTTTTCATTTTAATTCTCTATTTGGACTTTTAATTTCAGTTATGACCACAATATCTTCGATAAATACTAAATAAATAAATAATACTATAATTTTAAAAGAATATATATTATATAACATTTTACTTATTGAGATAAATAGCAAAAGTTTATTAGTAATATAATGTATTGTGAACATATTGGATTGGGGAGAGTTGCAACATCTGACTTCTTCCATTAAAATATATTTTGTGAATGATATGTAATCATCTTTAACTCTTTGAACTCTGCAATAGAAATGTTCCGCCAGTGCCTACATTGGTATTTTTGCTTATTGTGATGTAATTTTGTTGAGTATCTTCAAAATCTTCATATCCCTAGAATCTGTACAACCGAAGCTAAAGGTTATGTAAGTCAGTAAACCATAATAATTGATAAAGGTCCAAAATATAAAAACAAAATCTTCAAATATTACTGAATATTCTCACAAAACACATTGATCCAAAACATTTCTGAATGTAGAAACATGGACAAAACATTTCTTAATATTCCAAAAGTTAATTGAAATATGTACATACTTTAGTTTTTGAGATATGCTCATTTTTATGTGCAGAGTGCAAAGATGTTTTGTTAGCTTTATCTGCGATACACATATTTCCTCATTGCCTACATTGGCATTTTTGCTTATTGCGGTGTCATTTTCCAGGACTTCTTAAAATGCTTCATATCCTTAAAATCTGTAGCCAATAAACTTTAATTATTGATATAAGTATTGAAATTGTGTCATAAATTAAAACACAAAACGTGTTGGGATGCTTTGTCTCTCCAGCGGGGCTAAAACAAATTAGACAAAACATAAAAACATATCACTAAAAACAATGATGAAATTGAAAATAAAATGCTTTTACAAGTGGAAACGTTTTGCCTTGTGTGGAAAGTCTGAAACTTCCCACATCGGCGAAAATCACACACACACAAACACTCGTCATACACACATACAGCAAGAAAATCACTCATATAAAATATAAAAAACAATTAGTACTTACATGTCCTGATATGGATCGATGGTCTCATACTCACGGAAGCGTCCGGATCAGAAGAGAGCACCTTTTCTGCTCGGTCACCACCCGCAAAAAAACCTCCAAAGCCTTCTTTTATTCACCATCACAACAAAGAAAGACAAACTAATATGCTCCAAATAATATTGGAATCTGAACCTCTAAACTTTCTCTCTCAGTCTCTCTGACTTTGACCTGCTGCTCCGCTTCAGTCAGCTCCACTGCACCATCCCATGTCGTCACCACGTTTTCCTGGTTTTATTACCCACACATAACCTTCCGACACAAGCATACAACATGATTGCATGAATGATAAGAGTCTTCATTTTTAGCTGCAAAAATAATGAAAGCTCTAGCTTTTATGGTTTTTATTTTAGATCTATTTGAATTGGACTATGTAAACAGTACCCCCCCCGCGCCCGGTCTAGGGCTCACGGGGTGTCCGTTTTCACAGGGTTAAATGGTATGTGTCATCATCAGACAGCTGTGAGTTTAATATATTAATATATTTTGTTTGTTTAGTACAAATTTCTGAGTAAGTGGGAGAAATACAAAAAGTGTTGCAGCTGTCCCCAGTCTCCCCTAAACTGTCAGCTGCTGTTTCCTCCCATCTGTGCACGGCACACGTCATCTTTATTGCAGCCTATGGTCAGACCATTTCTGGGAAATCATGCCAATTCTCTCCAGCAGCCTTCATCTTAATGACTGTACGGGAGGTGGAGTTTGTCAGAGAGGATATATAGATAGAAACCACAGAACTCTCTCAGAGGATCACAAACCTTTCTGCTGTAAGTACACTGATTCTCTTTTATTGTTGTTTTTCCAGATTAGTGCTGCAGGATCTCTAAACTCATTCAGGTCAACATGATCTAAAGTGAAACAGAACTTAAACATGATCAACATTCATGTAATTTGATGAGTTCAGCTGGATAATTGTAATTGATAATTGTACTCAAACAGAATTATGTAATCAATCTTAATTATATAATTGACCTTTAATATCAGAAATATCTCATATTGAAGTGAAATGTATTGGTTGTTTATCAGTGGCAGCTGGTGAGAATGTTTGTAGGTGGGGCTGTGTCATATCCAAACACTTTCAGTCTACAGTGTAAACTATACTAATATTCTAGTTATGTTATATCTCTGGTCTCTATTCTAGTTTTTACTAGTTTAGTACTTTATCCATCCGTCTATCTATATCTAGAGAAGTTCATACTGTGACTGTAGGTCTGATGATTTCTGCTTTGTGGAAAACAGAACCAATCACAGAATTTGGTAAAATCAAAAGTAAAACATGAAATATTGTGGAATTTACTAAAAGAAAAATGCAAGTTATACAAATCAAAGTTTTTCCACCGTTATAAGATTTAAACAAAGCATCAAAATGTTTAAACTGCGTTTTGTGCCCCCCCCCCCACACACAGGATTTTATGGTGTAACTTCCTCTGATGAATCCATTCATAAAGTACTTACCAGATCTTACTGGAACTGAAATGTAGGAAAAACGGAAGAAAACAAAACAAAACAACAAGAAACAAGGGAGTAAAAAAAGTTAAAGGTAAATTCCTGGTATGTATCAGTATGTTACATTTGTTTATGTGAACTAAAATCAAACCACACTCCAGATTTATTCTGTTATGTCTTCTACTTCTTTGTATGAATTTGAATATAAAAAGTCCATAAATGAGTCTGTACATGTGAAAGTTATCTGCTAGCAGGCATGTTGGTGCAGCACTGCAGCAGCTCATAACAGACAAACTCACCTCTCTCATGTGCACAGCTGTGGAAGACTTTTACTGTCATCCAGGATGAAAAAATAACAATACAGTAATGTAATAATATATACATAGTATATCTTTAATTACACAATAATAAGGTAGACAGGAAGTTATGAAAACGTATGTGTTGCTCCATAATTACAGACTACTTACACTATAAGTACATGGACATCATAGATGAACTATGGGAGTGAGGTAAAAAGAAGATAGAAGTAATATAGTTTAAAATGTTTTTTTTTTCAAATGTTTTCATGTACAAAAGGAACCAAAATGAACACTGTAAGCAGACTATTGATTACTATAAGTGAATTATTTAAACAGCATTTGTATAGGAATGATTCTGTCCCAAACTTTCTGATCTATATAAACGGTTATAACAGTACATTGTACTAATCAGTTTGTTGGCTCATTAGTTTGTTATTCACATGCACTAAAATTCACCAGAATGCAGGAGATCAAGTCTTTGTAACTACAACTTTCCCAGTAGGGGACCTCCAGACCCCCAGACCATATTTCCAGGCCTGAATGATTTTCCCAGCTCGCCCTGCAGCTGGTTGGTGGCTTCACTCTGACTTTGGGAGGACGAGCAAATCTCTTCACTATGAGCCTGTTTTATTAATGTTATTTCGTGATTATTATTCATTATGGTGCACAGTGTGATCACTCACAAACATGTGAAGGACTACTTCAGACCACAGAGCTCACATATCTGTTTTACTTCTTCATGCTGATGTCTGCCTGTGTGTTGAAGCACTTTTTTAATTAAAAAATGGTGCAAGTTTGTGTTGAATCATTACATATTAATTGATATATATTCATTTAAATCCATGTATGAATACATTTTGAATACTTTCTTATCGAATATATTAAAATTGTATAAATCCATCACATGATTAGACAATCTTTCTGATGACAAAATGCTTCAATCATGAAACACAGAATTCAAAAAGATTAAAATGGAAAGCACGGAATTTAGGGGGAAAAGATGTAAAAGAATATAATTAAAAACTACATTTCAAGTAGCTGAAGTCAAACTTTTGACTGATAGAATAATGTTCAGTACTTGGTGATCTGCAAGTTATTAAATGTTAATGTTCACTAATCGGTACTCTCATGTTTAATCACATAAACATGTCTGTAATTCATATTGTATCTGTTCCCCTGATTTAAAAGACGTTTACATGACTGCATCCAGCCAGCCAAGCCTTTCTGCTGCACCAGTTAGAAACCTTTTAAGACAGACAGTTAGTTTCTCACCAATGTTCTCCTCTCTGATGGATTTTAGAGGAGAGATTTTATTGAATCAGGTGAATGAAGACCTGAGTTAAACAGCATTTGTCTTGGTGTGTTAGTGTTGGTGCATTAGTGCTGAATATCTTTGAGTTTCAGACTGTTTATTGGACAAAACAAGACATTTGATGACGTCACTTTGTCCCTTAGTTACTTTCCACCACTGCTGGTGTAAATGTTATTAGTTTTGCAGGTATTTGGTCATAAATCAAAGTATTGGACACATTCAATTTTTAGATTGACTTTAGATGAAAGATAAAAAAGTTCAGAGTTGTTATAATTCATCCTTAGAGGAACATGAATGTCTGATTTATTTTCTTGACAACCCATCCAACAGTTGTTGAGATATTTAACAGAATAAGTGAAAACTCGGTGCTACACGAAAAGTCAGGGGATTCAGGATCATCCGCTGGAGAACACACATTTATGTACATTTATAGTTTTTGAGATATTAGATTCAGAACATTTTATCTGCTCAACATGAGCACAAATGCAGGAACTTAAAGACACAAGGAACACAAACAGTGACGGGCAGCTAGTCTGGATTTCAGTTTACACACATTGAGCTGATTACATTTTCTCTGTTTTCTGTAACAAACAGCTTCCCTCCATTTTATTTCCCTTGTGTTACGACTGATCCATTTAGGAAGCAAACCATTCCACAGTATCTCTGTGAATTTTATAAATCTTAGAAAGTCCTAAGACCCTCTGTATCCATGATATCTCAAAGAATATTTATCCTATAAGTGTATGTCTATGGTTATTATTGTATTTAGTGTTGATAGATTCTGCAGTTCCTCTGTCTTGCAGCCACATTACAAGGTGACAGACAACAGGAAGAACTAACAAGCTGTTGTCCATTTTTTACAGTTCACACTGAGCAATGGACGCCGACGCCACAGGGACGATGGAGGTGGCGGCGCTCAGCCGGTCTTTCAGCCTCGGGATGCTGTATGACTGCCGCAATGACTCACTCATCCCTGGTAAGCACTCACATGTAGAAATACTTAATGCATGATCCATGAGAAATAGAAACTTTTTTTCATTAGTGTCACAAGTGTGTAATGGTTTCTAATTGATAACTGATACCCTCTGCAGATGTTGATAAGGGACCAACAGATGGCTTTCCTCTACACAGTTTCAGCCTGGCTTCTATAGGAACTGGTTGTTGTTGAACCACAATCAACGGTTCTATTTAGTCAGGAATTCCTAACAGCTGGGGTCACAATGAAGTGAACTGGTGCAAATAGGTGTTTGAGGTTTGAAAGTACTCCAAGACGATCTTTGAATATGTCATCTCTGGAAGTAGCTCACTCTGTCGGTGGAGGGCAGAGCCCTGGCTCTAACAGTTTAGCCAATTAAACCCCTAATAATAAATCTCTCAATGTGATTCTATTCTTCAATCATACATCTATCACATGCATCTATCACATATATATATATATATATATATATATATATATATATATATATATATATATATATATATGTAATCTTTCTCCAAGACATCTGTCAGTTTCATACTGATGTTACATGACTAAAATAGTGACCTTTTCTTTATCTATCACTTAACATCAGACTATGTAGAACTTTTTACATTTGAGATGAAAATTTAGGGATGTCTGCTAGGTGCAAAAAAACACAGATTCTCTTTTGCCAGAGATTATCTGATAGATGTCTGTGTTTCTAATGTTTGTTTTTGTTTAGTCATTCTTGTCAGTTCAGGTCTAGTTCAGTATGAGTTGCACAAATTGTTTAAATTCCCCACAAATGATGCAAGACATTTAACTATGTTTAATGTTTCACCTATTAAAATTAAATAAAATGGTCAGAAGTAGGCTTGAGTAGAGCTTGTCTCACATGGACTGATTTGAGATCAGCAGTGACCAGTTCTCTGTTGTACGTCTCTTAAAGTTATCTTATAAAGTGATGGGACATGAAATGGCAGAACATTCATTCATTAAAAGAAGCTGATATTGATTTTTGCTTCTTTTGCAGGCATGACATTTTGGGACGAAGATGATCTGAAAAATAATATACAAGAAAGACCACAGCACTGCAATGATTTTGAGATAGTTGCATCTGAATCAATTGCAGATAAATCTTCAGCATTAAATGTAGAAGCATCACTGATGTTAAGTTTCTGTAGTGGACTCATAAAGGTTGGAGGATCTGCCAAATACCTGAATGATAGTAAAACATCCAAAAATCAGGCCAGAGTAACACTGAACTACCAAGCAACCACAAAGATGAAACAACTGTCAATGAATCATCTTGGAAGAGACAATGTGAAGCATCCGTATGTCTTTGATAAAGGAATAGCAACACATGTAGTCACAGCTATCCTTTACGGGGCACAAGCCTTCTTTGTCTTTGACCGTGAGGTTTCTGATGGAGAAAGTCATCAAGACATTCAGGGCAACTTGAAGGTGATGATCAAGAAAATCCCCAACATCACAATAGAGGGGGAAGGTTCCCTCAAAATGGAAGACAAGGACAGGGAAAGTGTGGAGAAGTTCTCCTGCAGATTCCATGGAGACTTTTTACTGAAGAAAACTCCAACAACCTTTCAGGATGCTGTACAAGTCTACCAAAGCCTGCCACAATTACTGGGAACTAATGGAGAAAACGCTGTACCAATGAAGGTCTGGCTGATGCCACTTGTGAGTTTAGATTCATCTGCCGCTAAACTCATCCGTCAGATAAGTATAAGTTTAGTGCAGAAATCCCAGAGTGTCCTGGAGGACTTCACTGAGCTGGAAATGAGGTGCAATGATGCAATAAAAACCACCACTGTACAGCAGTTCCCACAGATTGGTAAAAAACTGAAAACATTTGCAGAACTTTGCTCCGGGTACAAACTGGAATTCCAACAAAACTTGGCAAAGAAACTTCCATCGATCCGGGGAGGAGGGGAAGAGGAGGCTGTGCTCGCAGAGATCCTGAAGAAGAGACATTCTTCTCCTTTCAACAACACAAGCCTGAACAAGTGGATGGACTGTAAAGAGAAGGAAATAAACAGGTTAAAAATTTTCACCAACATGATGAAAAACACAAAGATTGTCCCATCTGAAAATGTGCTTGATGAGGAAATTTTCAGTGCAGAACATGCTGTGTGTTTTGTTTTCACCTCACTGGGAAGTGCTGAACCGTACCTCTCAGCTTTATCAAACTACTTGGAAGAAAAACCCAGACCAGACGACCCTCAAGATCCACAGACTGATGATATAGAGAAGGAACAATGGTACACCTCAAGAGAAATATCATGTGCAATGAGGAACAAAGCAAAACTATTCAGTGATTTTGCAGAGGCCAACAAGGAGAAGAAGAACATAAAGTTCCTGACAGTAGGTTTAACAAATGAGACACAGAAAGGTTCAAGCATCTACCTTTATAAAGATGGCTTTTCTGTCAGTGAGAACTTTGAGCCACCTTCAAAGCCTGAAACAGTGACAGCAGGTGATGTAACCCACAACAGTGTGACACTGAAGATTTGTCCACCAAGATTTGGATCAGAGAACATCAGCTCCTACTCTGTAGAGTACTGTGTCAGTGGAGAGGATGAATGGCAACAAAAACCAGCTCCAAAGGATGAAGAAGTCACAGTGAGCGGTCTGACTCCTGACACAGAGTACATGTTCAGATGCAGAGCAGTGACCTCAGTAGGTGTTGGGCCAGCTGGTGAAATCAGTGGTTCCATTAAAACCTTACCTTGCAGCCCTCCTGGAAAACTTCAAGTTGAAACAAATTCTAGTGAGATATCAGTTAGCTGGAAGAAACCTGCAGAGATTGGACAAGATGTTCACATTTTGAGCTACATATTGGAGTATGCCCCAACAGACAAAAGCTTGAAAGATGAAGATCTCCAGTGGAACCAAATTGTGTCAAGGGATGAAAATGGGATCATTTCAGCACTTCAGTCAGAGACAGAATATGCTGTCAGGGTCAGATGTGACTGTGGTGTAGCAGGCAGAAGCAAAGAAAGCATCACTGTGAATGTCACAACAAAATGTAAACTTGCTGATTCTGTTAAAGAAAAAAACAAACTGCTAAAACCACAGACATGGCCTGTCCCTGTTTATAAACTACCTACATTTGAACGCTTCAGTAAATGCCTGGAGCCCTTTGATTCTGCTCGGCTTGCTGATGATGTTAAAAAACAAAGCGAACTGCTAGAACAGACAGGGCATCCTCCTGTTTATGTAATTCCCCTTAAAGAGGAAAGAATCAACATTCCTGGGTGCAAGCGTTTCAGTTTTGGGAAAGACTGCACTAAACCTAATCGTACCATAATGGTTCTCGGAGTAACCGGGGCTGGGAAGTCAACTCTGATCAATGGAATGATCAATTACATTTTAGGTGTCGAATGGGATGATTCATTTCGGTTTAAGTTAGCTGATGAGGGTCAACTGAAATCACAAGCTCACAGTCAGACTTCTGAAGTCACTGCATACAAAATCAACTACCAGAAAGGTTTTAAAATCGAGCACTCTCTGACTATTGTGGACACTCCAGGCTTTGGAGATACAAGAGGCATAAAAAGAGACAAAGAGATCACAGAGCAGCTACGTAATCTCTTCTCTGCTCAGCTTGGTGTCAGTGAAATTGATGCCATCTGTTTTGTAGTTCAAGCTGCTTTAGCACAACTCACACCAACACAGAAGTATGTGTTTGATTCTGTGCTTTCAATCTTTGGCAAAGATGTGGCAGAAAACATTAGGATTCTGGTGACATTTGCAGACGGCAAACCTCCACCAGTTCTAGCGGCAATCAATGAATCAGGTGTCCCATGTCCTAAAACAGAAGATGGGCTGCCAGATCACTTCAAATTCAATAACTCAGCGTTATTTGCAGACAACAAATCATCTGCAGCAGATAGCACAGATGAAGATGATGATGAAGATGAAGGCTTTGATAAGATGTTTTGGGACATGTGCACAAAAAGTATGAAGAAGTTTTTTGCTGCTCTGAATGTCATAGACACCAAAAGCTTGACAATGACAAAGGAGGTCCTCAGAGAAAGACAGCAGCTCGAGATTTCAATTGAAAATTTGCAGAAGCAGGTTAAAGTTGGGTTAGCCAAGCTGGAGGAGATAAGAGAGACGTCTGAAATACTGAAAGAGCATGAGGCAGAGATGAGCAGGAATGAGAATTTTGAGTTTTACGTCACCGTTACAAAGACTGTTCTAGAGAAGAACACATGGGTCCATAAGGAGGTTAGAGAAAAGCGAACAGTGAAAGAGTTGGAAGAAAAGTACTGTAAACCTGAAAAGGATAAGATGTCTGTTCGTGCTTTGATTGATAAACTGCAGGCTGAATATGATAAGGTGGAGGTGGAGGTGGTGAAACTGATGGCGAAGTCTGCAAAGTGTTTAAACAGACTCAAAGAGATAGCCCTGAGACCAAATCCTCTCTCCACTCCAGAGTACATTGACATGCTTATTGAGGGAGAGAAATCTGAGGCCAAACCAGGATGGTATCAACGAATTCAGTCCCTGATGGCCATGAGAAAACAAGCAGAGATCATGGCTAAAATACAGAGAGGAGAGACACTCCTTGAGAGTCCACCTGATGACTTAGAGTCTTGGAATCTAGACCAGACCAGTACCAACCGAGATGAGGCAGAGACTGATAGCAATGATGAGGCAGAGACTGATAGCAATGATGAGGCAGAAGCCATAAAAAAATAAGCTTTGCATCAGATAATTAAGCCTATGACAACATTATGTACTTTATTTAGTTGTAATATGTTGAAAATGTATGAATCAAATATAATTTTTACTTTTTAATATACTGCTTTAATCATCTCAGAAATCAAAGATTAAAATCTCATATTTTTACAGTGGATTTCTGGGTATTTATGAATAGTTTACTCTCTTGTATATTATAGAGCAGGAATGTGTACTTTCCTCGTACACACTGAAACACCAAGCTGGCTGTTTTAGATTCAAACAGTCTGGAGAACGTCTCAGAAAAGCTCAGTTTTAGTCTGAACTGAGGTCTGAAACAGAAAAAGATGTGTTTACAAATGTACCTGCTGCAGTGTGGACGTACTCTGATTCAATGATACATCTCTCATATATACACAAAACCAGATGAACAATCAAAACTACACCTGCATTTTTCTCATGTTTCATTTCTGAAATATTAAATCACCTTCTTGCTTTGATATGTTCTGTAACATTAATTTGTTGATTATTTAAACTAGTTCTTAATCTGACAGTATCACATATATATTGAACATGAAGCTATATATGATATGATACATATATATGAAATCTATATATGATATGTACTCATGAATGATGTTTTTATAGACTGACTCTCAGTTTTATTCCTGTTTGATTATATTGATTGTTGAAGATTGTTTAAGGACAAAGAGTTGTGATACATTTTCTCCAGTTTTTCTTTTCCTCTTATATTGATTTCAGTTTTATTATGTATGAAGTGTTTTATCTGTTTGTTTTAGTCGTGTCAGGACTGCAGGTGTAAATTAGCTACTGAGCTAACCCCGACACATTTACATTGACTTTACATTGTTAAAATGTCAATGTTCACACTGACTAAGACTGCATTTGTTTTTATGGCTGCATCATTATATTAAATAGAGAAAGTTTAGATGTCTTGTTCATTATTTTAAACTCATTTACCTGAAATTTAAAATGACAGTTTGGAAACAGCACAGGAATCAAAAAGTTCATATAAATTTAAAGCAGACTTTCTATATTTGTTTTCTCCTGTGTATTTTATTAGTTTTGTTTTCTTTGTGGTTAAAATGCTTAATTACAATTTGTTATCATGTAAAGTGTGCAAGTCTTCATGTATGTACCCTTGAATGTTTTGTGAATCAATAAATGTGCTGCATATAAAAGTTTTACTTTCTTGTTAAACTTTATTTCTACATCGTTAAAGTAACAGCAGAACTGCAGAAGTGTTTTATAGAAATGAGTCAAAACAAGAAAACTAAATGTGTCGGTGAAAGAAGTAAAAACAAGACAAAACACTTGGTGTTTGTTTGAGGAAAACTTTCTGACACTGAAATTTAGGTTGAAAAGCAGCACATGAACTCATTATTAGTTTGAGTCTGTGAGTTTATGGAAACAGGTGATGACTATAGATTAATCGTAATCATAATAATTAATCATTGTAGGTGGAAGTTAACAAGCTGCCATCACTGTGGGTGCACCTCACTAGTAAACCTGCTTATAACACTAATGTATGTAATGATTGATATGAAATGATGCATTTCTTCTGATTACAATGACAGAAATCAGGTGTCTGATGATGAAGTCATTCCTGCTGGATTGAATAATAATCTTTATTTATATAGCTCTCATCAAAACAGATGTTACAAAGTGCTTCACAAGGAGATAAAAACAGGACAGAATAAATAAAAATAAAGGCAGTAAAATATCTATTAAGATAGAACAGCCCTGAGGTAGATCAAGAACAAATTTAATAATAGGATTAGCAGGCAGCTACACATTTCTCCGTTTTCTATGTGTCTGTTTAGCATCGTCAGGCTAGGCTAACCCATTGTTGCTAACTTTGGAGCTAACCTTCACTTTTCCAGCAGTTGAGGGAAACAACAGACGTGACTTTTCATGGTGTTGACAAGCTGCAGCGTTTATTAACTGACACACTGTAGTCTGTACTGTACATTTACTGCCAGACTGACAACTTACTGCTGCTGCTAACCGTTTCCTCTGCTAGCATAGCATTCACCGTTATTTCAGACGCTCTCTCTCGCTACCTGCAGTTGCCATGGCAACAACACAACTGTTAAGATTGATTTAAGAATGAATGGATATTTGGCGTTATTTTTGACATTTAAAAAATATCTTTGGGTCCTCATTGGCCTGACATTATATTATATCGGACGCCAGATTAAGAGAGGCTCCTATGTGTCGTTGTGGAGTCACATGATGAAACCAGTATCTGCTGGTTTAATCTGGAGGACTGGTTGATACAGAAGTGAACAGTGAACAAGCTGAATGAAGCCAACAAGTGAAAGCAGCAATGTCAGTGCTCAAAGTGAACGTCATACATGTGGATACAAAGGCAAGGCAAGTTTATTTGTTCGCACATTTCAACAACAAGGCAATTCAAAGTGCTTTACATTGATCATAAATAAATTGTTTTAATAAAAAAAGATGAAGAATAAAATAAGAATAAAAGTAAACACTACAGCGTAAAATAACCCATAATGTTGATTAATGAAAGGCAGCGGAAAACAGAAAAGTCTTGAGCTGCGATTTAAAAGAACTGAGAGTCGGTGCAGTTGGTTGTGCCTGGTACATGGCATAAATTGTAAACAAATCTGAACCACTGAATCAATATTGTCACTGTGCTTTCTATAGGGAGCAGAAAGCATATAATATCACAAAATTGTGAGGGGTAGATGGAAAGGAGGGGCAGAAGGAAAAGGGGACAGTAAGCAAAACACAAGTAAACAGGAAAAGCACAAAGCATTGGTGGGAAAAATAAAATAAATTAGAAGGAAAAGGGGTATATAGGGAATGGCAGATAAAGAGCATTACAAATAGGGAAGAGATGATATGAAAAGGAAAAATTAGGTAAAATAGACATAAATGTGCAGAATGGAAGTGGGCCAGACAGTAAGATGAAGGAAAATGAGACAAAAGCAGGACATTCAAATGACAGTTGGTCTGTAAGGGAGCAAGAGGATATCAGGAAGAAACAAAGACTGAGTTACATATGGAGGTAGTAGTTAAAGGGCTCCATAGGTACTTAAACATTAGTAATAGTATTAGTTATATTAGGAACGCAACTAAAAGTTGTAGAAGTACTTTCAAGCAATAATGACGGTAAGAAGATGGGAAACTGAGAAATACTTCTTTCGACCCAACAGCACACTCACAGACTCAAAAAGCAGGATCATTCTGAAAAGAATTTACTCTGTCAGCAGGTACAACACAGGACACCAACAGGTTAAATGGGTAAATGGTTAATAATGATAATGATAATAATTATAATGTATTTATTTGTTTATATAGAACTTTTAAAAACAAATGTTACAAAGTGCTTCACAAAGCAATAAAAAGTTAAGGCAGGCAGGAAAAAGCAAAAAAAAAAAGTAACGTAGACTCGGGCAAAACAAAAGGGATGCAACGAGACACACACACTCTAGTAACTAGGGTACTGTGCAGGTCTACAGTATAAACTGTTTGGATACTGGGGTAATGAAGATCATGTCTTCAGCCAGGTGCAAGGTCAGGTGAAGGGAAAAATTAGGAACACAATAAGGACAACTGGTGGGCAGGAGGAGAGTAGCAGGGTCTGAAATGAGGAAAGATGTTAGTGATGTTAGTGGACATGTGTAACAACTGTAACAAAGATGGTGAAGATGTATACATATATATATATATACATATATATATATATGTATGTGTGTGTGTGTATATGTATATATATAAATATGTATATATATACATATATATATATGTATATGTATGTATAAGTATATGTGTGTGTATGTGTATAAATATATATATATATATATATGAGCCGAGTGCAGATCCGTCCCTCCACAAGGACAACACGCGGAGGATTGAAATAATTAAAAAAAATAAAATAAATTTTTTTTAAAAGATAATAAACATATAAATAAATGACTCAAACAAACTAATATATATTCCATTAAATTCATCAAAAATAATATTAAAAATAAATGTAGGCATTGATTAATTGATTACATGTGACATAAATTTATATTTTAATTTGTTTCTATATTTATTTATTTTTATTTATTGAATTATTCATTTTTAAATATTTATTTCTTCATGTATTTATTTCTTTTTGTATTTATTTAATTTTTATTTCTATATTTTATTTTCATTTTACTTTATGCATTTCTGCCTCAAAGTGTCTTCAAAGGGGATCAACTTTTCTCCTATTGGTTGAGTAAATAGATCAAATATACATACCTGCTCCCACACTGGTGTCCAGACTCTCTACAGTCAGGAACTTTGATGTTAATCTTGGACTCTGCAATCAGACCTGAAATTCACTGAGATTTGCTAGAAAACTAAAAAGTATTTTGTTTTTTCAGCACCAGGGTGCAGCCATCTTTGAACAGACTAGATGGTTCGTCTCTGTTGTTAGTTTGTTCACCAGTAAGAGTTGTAGGTAAAGATGGAGAGTAAAGAGAACAAAAGAAATGACAAAAGAACAAAAACAACTAATGTAAAACCATAAACCTTGTTCATCTGTACATGTTGTGTTAGTGGCATCACTGTCTTGAGGTAAAACCGACACCAACACGCCCCCCAGCTGCTGTCAATCAAACATCGCTGAGACAAAAAGGAGCTTTTATTTTATTTTTCCAAAGACCTTTTGTCTTAATTTCAAGTGTAAATATATAAACAATACATTAAAAACATGTTTTGTACATGTTTGACATTATTTCTGACTGCAGACAGAGATGATTAAACAGGATTTCAGTTAGACTTTAAACAGTTTATAACAACCTGTAGTGCTGCTGAAGGTTAACAGGAGCCTCCACTAGAGGGAACTCTTGATGTTGAATATCAGTACTCAGATCTGCACTGAGCTGAGATACACTGATGATGATGTTCAGCATTAGTACTTCATGTCTGCTGGGAAACTTCTTGTACTGATGAATTGTTTGTTTTTGATGATGTTGAGATTACTGATGGTTTACTCTTTAGTTGAGGAACAGTTTTGTTTTTTTCTGTTGTTTTTACTCTAATACAGATGTTTTACTGTGTAAGTTGCATTGACACTGTTAAATACACAATGAAATAAAAAATATCTACAGTACTACTGTACAAAGATACTCTGATACAGGTACAGATCAGTACTGAAAAATACAAACATTATCAGTTTTAAATCATAAAGTATCAAACACAGGACACAGTTCTCCCAGCAGCCACATCTGCACAGACTCATTCAAAATTCACAGTCAACAAGTGAAAGAACAACCAATAAATGCAAAACCAGAGAAATTACAAATGATTCATGTTTGTATCACCTGAAGAACATATCAAGAATTAAAGGACTTATGTCTCAGCAGGATTTGGAAAAACTTGTCCATGCATTTATCTTCAGTAGACTTGACCCACTGTAACGCTGTCTTCACAGGTCTCCCTAAAAAAATGAATCAGACAGCTGCAGCTGATTCAGACGCTGCTGCTCGAGTCCTCACTGAGACCAAGAAAGTGGATCACATCACTCCAGTTCTCAGATCTTTGCACTGGCTTCCTGTCTGTCAAAGAATTGACTTTAAGATACTGCTGTTGGTTTATAAAGCACTGAATGGTTTAGGGCCAAAATACATATCTGATCTGCTGTTACTTTATGAACCATCCAGACCTCTCAGGTCATCTGGATCAGGTCTGCTTTCTGTCCCCAGAGTTAGAACTAAACATGGAGAAGCAGCTTTCAGTTTCTACGCACCACATATCTGGAACAAACTCCCAGAAAACTGCAGGTCTGCAGTGACTCTCAGTTCTTTTAAATCGCAGCTCAAGACTTTTCTGTTTGCCGCTGCCTTCCATTAAACAACATTAAGGGTTATTTTACGCTGTACTGTTACTTTTGTTCTTATTCTTATCTTTTATTCTTATTTTCTATTTATTAAAACTTTTAATTGTTTTTATGTCTTTTTGTATGTCTTGCTTTTAAATTCTGTTTCAATGCCTTTTATGATCAATGTAAAGCACTTTGAATTGCCTTGTTGTTGAAATGTGCGAACAAATAAACTTGCCTTGCCTTTGTATCCACATGTATGACGTTCACTTTGAGCACTGACATTGCTGCTTTCACTTGTTGGCTTCATTCAGCTTGTTCACTGTTCACTTCTGTATCAACCAGTCCTCCAGATTAAACCAGCAGATACTGGTTTCATCATGTGACTCCACAACGACACATAGGAGCCTCTCTTAATCTGGCGTCCGATATAATATAATGTCAGGCCAACGAGGACCCAAAGATATTTTTTAAATGTCAAAAATAACACCAAATATCCATTCATTCTTAAATCAATAGCGTTTAGGAGCCGCTGAGCAGCACTGTCTAGAAACGTCAGTTAACAGTTCTGTTGTTGCCATGGCGACTGCGGGTAGCGAGAGAGAGCGTCTGAAATAACAGTTAATGATAACGGAGCAGATGAAACGGTTAGCAGCAGCAGTAAGACTAAATGTTTCTTTAAGAATAGTCCATGAAAACCTCTGCAGAAAACAAACATTACTTTCGGCCTTCGCTGTTTCAAATATTTATTTAAAGAATTTTATATTTTTACTTCTTTCACCGACACATTTAGTTTTCTTGTTGTGACTCATTTCTATAAAACACTTCTGCAGCTCTGCTCTGCTGTTACTTTAATGATGTAGAAATAAAGTTTAACAAGGAAGTAAAACTTTTATATGCAGCACATTTATTGATTCACAAAACATTCAAGCGTCCACACATGAAGACTTGCACATGTTACATGATAACAAATTGTAATTAAGCATTTTAACTACAAAGAAAACAAAACTAATGAAATACACAGGAAAAAACAAATATAGAAACTGCTTTAAATTTATATGAACTCTTTGATTCCTGTGCTGTTTCCAAACTGTCAGGTTAAATTTCAGAGAAATAAATAATGAACAAGACATCTAAACTTTCTCTATTTAATATAATGGTGCATGAATAAAAACCACATGCAGTCTTAGTCAGTGTGAACATTGACATTTTAACAATGTAAAGTCAATGTAAATGTGTCGGGGTTAGCTCAGTAGCTAATTTACACCTGCAGTCCTGACACGACTAAAACAAACAGATAAAACACTTCATACATAATAAAACTGAAATCAATATAAGAGGAAAAGAAAAACTGGAGAAAATGTATCACAACTCTTTGTCCTTAAACAATCTTCAACAATCAATATAATCAAACAGGCATAAAACTGAGAGTCAGTCTATAAAAACATCATTCATGAGTACATAATATATATAGATACGTATATAGCTTCATGTACAATATATATGTGATACTGTCAGATTAAGAACTAGTTTAAATCATCAACAATTTAATATTACAGAACACGTCAAAGCAAGAAGGTGATTTAATATTTCAGAAGTGAAACATGAGAAAAATGCAGGTGTAGTTTTGATTGTTCATCTGGTTTTGTGTATATTTGTGAGATGTATCATTGAATCAGAGTACGTCCACACTGCAGCAGGTACATTTGTAAAAACATCTTTTTCTGTTTCAGACCTCAGTTCAGACTAAAACTGAGCTTTTCTGAGACGTTCTCCAGCCAGCTGAGTGTTTCAGTGTGTACGAGGAAAGTACACATTCCTGCTCTATAATATACAAGAGAGTAAAACTATTCATAAATACCCAGAACTCCACTGTAAAAAGATGAGATTTTAATCTTTAATTGGCTTAATTAGATAATTAAAACAGTATATTAAAAAAAAATTAAAATAAAAATTAAAAATTATATTTGATTCATACATTTTCAACATAACTAAATAAAGTACAGTAACTAACTAACCTAACCCTTTTTAATAAAGTAATGTTTTTATGCTGCTTCAATCCAGTTAATTCTCATCTTAGAATATAAGTAAAAATAAAAAATAGCAAAATTGTATTTCAGGTAATCATTGATCTTGTTGACGATGTAGAGGTCTCTGAAACGTGTGTATCAAATATGATACAGATGGTGTTTTAGGCTTAATTATCTGATACAGTGCTTCTTTATTTCTATGGACTCTGGAGGAGTGTCTCTCCTCTCTCTACTTTATCCATGATCTCTTCTTTTTCTCTCATGTCTATCAGGGACTGAACTCGTTGCTTCCATCCTGGTTTGGCCTCCGATTTCTCTCCCTCAATAAGCGTGTCAATGTACTCTGGAGTGGAGAGAGGATTTGGCTTCAGGGCTATCTCTTTGAGTTTGTTCAAACACTTTGCAGACTTCTCCATCAGTGTCACCACCTTCATCTGCACACGATCATATTCATCCTTCAGTGAATCAATCAAACCCTGAACAGACATCTTACCCTCTGAGGCTTTTAGGTACTTTTCTTCCAGATCTTTCACTATATGTTTTTCTTTAACCTCCTTAAACTCCCATCTGTACTTCTGATTAAAATGTTCTCTCCAGTAACATTTGCCAGGGCACACAGTACAGTTCCCATCTGGTCCCATTACCTTGCATTTATATTTGTCTGCAAAATCTGCATACGGACAAGGATAGTGGCAGGTTTGGTGACACGCCTGACAATTGGTGATGTAATATCCAGAACCAGAAAGATCTACTTGAACAGGCTTTTTGATGGTGACGTAAAACTCAAAATTCTCATTTCTGCTGATCTCTGCCTCATGCTCTTTCAGTTGTTCAGTCGTCTCTCTGATCTCCTCCAGCGTGGCTAACCCAAGTTTAACCTGCTTCTGCAAATTTTCAACTGAATTCTCAAACTGCTTTCTTTCTCTGAGGACCTCCTTTGTCATTGTCAAGCTTTTGGTGTCTATGACATTGAGAGCAGCAAAAAACCTCTTCATACTTTTTGTCCCCATGTCCCAAAACATCTGATCAAAGCCTCCATCTTCATCATCATCTTCATCTGTGCTGTTTGCTGCAGATGATTTGCTGTCTGCAAATAACGCTGAGTTATTGAATTTGAAGTGAGCTGGCAGCCCGTCTTTTGTTTTAGGACATGGGACACCTGAAGCATTGATTGCCGCTAGAACTGGTGGACGTTTGCCGTCTGCGAATGTCACCAGAACCCTGATGTTTTCTGCCACATCTCTGCCAAAGATTGAAAGCACAGAATCAAACACATACTTCTGTGTTGGTGTGAGTCGTGCTAAAGAAGCTTGAGCTACAAAACAGATGGCATCAATTTCACTGACACCAAGCTGATCAGAGAAGAGATTACGTAGCTGCTCTGTGATCTCTTTGTCTCTTTCTATGCCTCTTGTATCTCCAAAGCTTGGAGTGTCCACAATAGTCAGAGAGTGCTCGATTTTAAAACCTTCCTGGTGGTTGATTTTGTAAACAGTGACTTCAGAAGTCTGACTGTGAGCTTGTGATTTTGACTGACCCTCATCAACTAACTTAACCCGAAATGAATCATCCCATTTAACACCTAAAATGTAATTGATCATTCCATTGATCAGAGTTGACTTCCCAGCCCCAGTTGCTCCAAGAACCATTATGGTACGATTACGTTTAGTGGAATCTTTCCCAAGACTGAAGAGCTTGCATCCAGGAATGTTGATTTGTTCTTCCTTAAGGGAAATTTTATAAACAGGGAGAGGCTCTGTCTGTGGTTTTAGCAGTGTGCTTTGTTCTTTCATAGAATCAGTGAGCCGATAAAGCTTCTGTTTTGTTGTGCAGACATTCACAGTGATGCTTTCTTTGCTTCTGCCAGCTTCACCACAGTCACATCTGACCCTGACAGCATATTCTGTCTCTGACTGAAGCCCTGAAATTATCCCATTTTCAGCATTTGACACCATTTGGTTCCACTGGAGATCTTCATCTTTCAAGCTTTTGTCTGTTTGGACGTACTCCATTATGTAGTTCAAAATGTGGACATCTTGTCCAATCTCTGTAGGTTTCTTCCAGCTAACTGATATCTCACTTGAAATTGTTTTAACTTGAGGTTTTCCAGGAGGGCTGCAAGGTAAGGTTTTAATGGAACCACTGACTTCACCAGCTGGTCCAACACCTACTGAGGTCACTGCTCTGCATCTGAACATATACTCTGTGTTAGGAGTCAGACCGCTCACTGTGACTTCTTCATCCTTTGGTGCTGGTTTTTGTTGCCATTCATCCTCTCCACTGACACAGTACTCTACAGAGTAGGAGGTGATGTTCTCTGATCCAAATCTTGGTGGACAAATCTTCAGTGTCACACTGTTGTGGGTTACATCACCTGCTGTCACTGTTTCAGGCTTTGAAGGTGGCTCAAAGTTCTCACTGATAGAAAAGCTGTCTTTATAAAGGTAGATGCTTGAACCTTTCTGTGTCTCATTTGTTAAACCTACTGTCAGGAACTTGATGTTCTTCTTCTCCTTGTTGGCCTCTGCAAAATCACTGAATAGCTTTGCTTTGTTCCTCATTGCAGATGATACTTCTCTTGAGGCATACCATTGTTCCGTCTCTATATCATCAGTCTGTGGATCTTGAGGTTTGTCTGGTTTGGGTATTTCTTCCAAGTAGTTTGATAAAGCTGAGAGGTACGGTTCAGCACTTCCCAGTGAGGTGAAAACAAAACACACAGCATGTTCTGTACTGAGAATTTCCTCATCAAGCACATTTTCAGATGGGACGATCTTTGTGTTTTTCATCATGTTGGTGAAAATTTTTAACCTGTTTATTTCCTTCTCTTTACAGTCCATCCACTTGTTCAGGCTTGTGTTGTTGAAAGGAGAAGAATGTCTCTTCTTCAGGATCTCTGCCAGCACAGCCTCCTCTTCCCCTCCTCCCCGGATTGATGGAAGTTTCTTTGCCAAGTTTCGTTGGAATTCCAGTTTGAACTCAGAGCAAAATTCTGCAAATGTTTTCAGTTTTTTACCAATCTGTGGGAACTGCTGTACAGTGGTGGCTCTTATTGCATCATTGCACCTCATTTCCAGCTCAGTGAAGTCCTCCAGGACACTCTGGGATTTCTGCACTAATCTTATACTTATCTGACGTACGAGTTTAGCAGCAGATGAATCTAAACTCACAAGTGGCATCAGCCAGACCTTCATTGGTACAGCATTTTCTCCATTGGTTCCCAGTAATTGTGGCAGGCTTTGGTAGACTTGTACAGCATCCTGAAAGGATGTTGGAGATTTCTCCAGTAAAAAGTCTCCATGGAATTTGCAGGAGAACTTCTCCACACTTTCCCTGTCCTTGTCTTCCATTTTGAGGGAACCTTCCCCCTCTATTCTGATGGTGGGGATTTTCTTGATCATCAACTTCATGTTGCCCTGAATGTCTTGATGACTTTCTTCATCAGACACCTCACGGTCAAAGACAAAGAAGGCTTGTGCCCCATAAAGGATAGCTGTGACTACATGTGTTGCTATTCCTTTATCAAAGACATTCTGATGCTTGACTTTTCCAAGATGATTCATTGACAGTTGCTGCATCTTTGTGTTTGCTTGGTACTTCAGTGTTACTCTGGCCTGATTTTTGGATGTTTTACTATCATTCAGGTATTTGGCAGATCCTCCAACCTTTATGAGTCCACCAAGGAAACTTGCCTTCAGAGATGCTTCTACATTTAAAGCTGAAGATTTATCTGCAATTGATTCAGATGCAACTATCTCAAAATTGTTGTAGCACTGTTTTCTTTCTCGTATATTATTTTTCAGGTCATCATCATCCCAAAATGTCATGCCTGCAAAAGAAGAAGTAAAAATCAAGATCATGAATGAATGTTCTGCCATTTCATGTCCCATCTTTTATGGGATTACAAGACACCTTTTTTAAATTTGGTTTTACAAACACAGACACAATAACTATAATGCCAGGACATAGAACATGGCTTACCAACCCAAACAAACCAAACCAAAAACAAAACAAGCAAAAAAGACAAATAAATAAATGTCATAAAATAACTCTATATGTGCTAATCTGATTAAATGGATACAAAGAAATAGTTAAGGTTGTAGGCAATGAAACCTCATGGTGACAAATGCATCTAAGTCTTAACTGGTGATGATTCTTACATCACACATTAAGTGCAGAAGGTGAAGAACAGTTTAAAGAATTTAAGGAACAGTATGCAGCTACATGCTTTCTCTAATATAAACTAAGAAGGGGTTCCATATTCTAAATAATAATAATAATAACTGCATTCATGGAACCTCACAGAGAATATTTTATTTTTTCTAATTTAATGAAAAAGGAGCAGTGCCTACTGGATGTTTTTCCTGGATGTTTTCTCTACTATAAATTAAGAAGGGGTTCCATATTCTATAAAATTTATTCAACATTTTATTTTCTGTAACTTAATGAAAAACAGGAGGTCATGAACCCATTGTGTGAAACTGGGTGGAAAGGTATCTTTCTATTTTAAAAGAATCAACCTTCATGCAAGAAATATGGCAAAGGCAAAATAATCCACCTCTTGAAGGGAAAATGCAGGCAGCAAAACAACAAAAATGAATAAGACACCTTTAAATGGTGTACAACAGAGAACTGGTCACTGCTGATCACAGATCAGTTCAGGTACTACTATAATTACTTACTAATAAAAGATGTTATTATTTAAGTCCCATTAATTCACTAAATAATAATAATAACAATTACAATAACAATAATAGTAATAAGAAACAAGCTAAATTTAAGTAATAAACAACTGAGGGGATTAACAGGATGACTGTGGCCTGAAAGCCTGAGTAAACTGGTAAGTTTTGAGTTCTGATTTGAAGGAGTCCAGGGTGGGAGCATTGCGTATTTTGGAAGGGAGACAGTTCGAGAGAAAGCTCTGTCTCCAAAAGTGTGTTGGCAGGTGTGGGGGGAAGGAAAGCAGCCCTGAGTCTGAAGATCGCAGGCTATGGGAAGGTGTGGGTCGGTGGAGGAGGTCAAAAAGGTACCGGGGTGCAAGGGTGTGGAGGGATTTGTAGGTGCGGAGGAGGAGTTTGTGTTTGTATTTCATGGGCAGCCAGTACAGGTGATTGAGAGTGGGAGTGATGTGCTGCTAGGGTTTTGGTGTGCGTGAGAACCCTGGCAGCAGAGCTCTGTACAAACTAGAGCCTGTCGGCATTAAAGGTTCTGCATTATGCTGGTTTAAATCCTATTTATCAGATCGATTTCAGTTTGTTCATGTTAATGATGAATCCTCCATAAAAGTAAAAGTTAGACACGGAGTTCCTCAAGGTTCTGTTCTGGGACCTTTATTATTCACTTTATACATGCTTCCTTTAGGGAATATTATTCGAAAACACATACATTTCCATTGTTATGCAGATGATACCCAAATATATTTATCAATGAAGCCAGATGAACCCAATCAGTTATCTAGACTCAAAGTGTGCCTTAAAGATATAAAGACCTGGATGACCTGCAATTTACTGCTAAACTCGGAAAAAACTGAAGTTATTGTGCTTGGCCCTAAACACCTTAGAAACACATTATCTAATGATTTAACTAATCTAGATGGCATTACCCTGGCCTCCAGCACCACCGTAAGGAATCTGGGAGTTATCTTTGATCAGGATATGTCCTTTAATTCCCACATAAAACAAATATCAAAGACTGCCTTTTTTCACTTACGTAATATCTCTAAAATCAGACATATCCTTTCACAACAAGATGCAGAAAAAATAATCCACGCATTTGTTACTTCCAAGCTGGATTACTGTAACTCAATATTATCAGGCTGCCCTAATAGGTCTATAAAGACTCTGCAGCTGGTCCAGAACGCAGCTGCTCCTGTTCTGACTAAAACTAGAAAAAGAGATCACATTTCCCCCATCTTAGCTTCGCTGCATTGGCTTCCTGTAAAATCAAGAATAGAATTCAAAATCCTTCTTCTTACGTACAAAGCTCTTAACGGTCAGGCACCATTTTATCTAAAAGAACTCTTGGTACCATATAATCCCACTAGAGCACTGGTCTCCCAGTATGCAGGTTTACTGGTGGTTCCTACAGTATTTAAAAGTAGAACGGGAGGCAGAGCCTTCAGCTATCAGGCTCCTCTCTTGTGGAACCATCTCCCAGATTCGGTCCGAGGGGCAGACACCCTCTCTATGTGTAAGAGTAGGCTTAAAACTTTCCTCTTTGATAAAGCTTATAGTTAGGTCTGATCTGACTCGCCTTGGATCAGCCCTTAGTTATGCTGCTATAGGCCTAGACTGCCCTTAGTTATGCTGCTATAGGCCTAGACTGCCGGGGGACTTTCATTGATGCACTGAGCTCCTCTCTCCTCCATTTCTATGTATTCTATTACTATTAATGCATGTTACTAACTTTACTTCTTCCCCGGAGTTCTTTGTGCTTTCTGATCCACAGGAACCATAGACCATGCTGATGTGCTGACATCCTTCTTCTCCCCTCAGCTATCTGTTCCTGCTATTGCTGCTGCTTGCTGACTATTGTTGTTGTTGTTGCTGCTCTTTCATTGTGTACAACCCCCCCCCCCCTCTCTCTCTCTCTCTCAACCCAACCGGTCAAGGCAGATGTCTAGTTGTGATGCATTAAGTATTTCTACATGTGAGTTCTTACCAGGGACAAGTGAGTCATTGCGGCAGTCATACAGCATCCCGAGGCTGAAAGGCCGGCCGAGCGCCGCCACCTCCATCGTCCCCGTGGCGTCGGCGTCCATTGCTCAGTGTGAACTGGAAAAAATGGACAACAGCTTGTTAGTTCTTCCTGTTGTCTGTCACCTTGTAATGTGGCTGCAACACAGATGAACTGCAGAATCTGTCAACGCTAAATACAATAATAACCATAGACATACACTTATAGGATAAATATTCTTTGAGATATCATGGATACAGAGGGTCTTAGGACTTTATAAGATTTATAAAAATCCACAGAGATACTGTGGAATGGTTGGCTTCCCAAATGGGTCAGTATTAACACAAGGGGAAGAAAATGGAGGGAAGCTGTTTGTTGCAAAAAGCAGAGAAAATATCATCAGCTCAATGTGTGTAAACTGAAATCCAGACTAGCTGCCTGTCACTGTTTGTGTTCCTTGTGTCTTTAAGTTCCTGCATTTGTGCTCATGTTGAGCAGATAAAATGTTCTGAATCTAATATCTCAAATATTATTAAATGTATTGCAATGAAAGTTAGTGTAGAAGTTCATGTGCCCCAGAGGATGACTCTGAATCCCCTGACTTTTCGTGTAGCACCAAGTTTTCATTTATTCTGTGAAATATCTCAACAACTGTTGGATTTCACACATTCATGTTCCCCTCAGGATGAATTAATAACTTTTATGCTTTGACTTTTCATCTAAAGCAATCATCTGGTCAAAATTTGAATGTGTCCAATAATTTGATTTATGACCAAATTCCTGCCAAACTAATGACATTTACACCAGCAGTGGAGGAAAGTAACTAAGGGACAAAGTGATGTCATCAAATGTCTTTTTTTGTCCAACAGTCCAAAATTCAAAGATATTCAGCACTTTTCTTTTTTTTATTATCACATTTAATAACTTACAGATCACCAAGTACTGAACATTATTCTATCAGTCAAAAGTTTGACTTCAGCTACTTGAAATCTAGTTTTTTATTATTTTCTTAATGTCTTAATAAACACTTTGAATGCTGTATTTTATATATTATTACTAAGGAGATATGTGTGTTTTCATTTCAGACCACACACCTACCCTAATACTTGTCATAACTGGGTTTATTGCACTGCTGTATTAAGAAATAATCACTCACTAAACGGTTAAAGATCAATCAGTGTCCTGTCTCCTGTGTTCTGAGCTGCACTCCAGGGTGAGTGCTACCCTACACACTCTTATCAGTTCCCTCTATTCTTCACTAACACTTTCAGCATCTTAAACATTGAAAGGGGACGATGATGACACATCAGTAACATTAGTTAATGTTAGCAAACATTGGCTAGTTAGCACTTTTTTAAACTATTTCCACCCTTCCTCTCTTTTCCACCATCTATGTTGCTGCTGAGTCATTTAGCCTCAATAAATGCACAGTAAACATGTCATTTCCAACCTCTCTCTCCTTCTCTGCTTCTACTTCTGGCTGTCATGGCGCGCAGGGCTGTGTTATGTTCAGGGTATAAAAAAAAAAAACACAGACCATTTGTCAGAATAAATCTGGAGTGTGTTTTGATTTTAGTTCACATATACAAATGTAACATACTGATTCATACCAGGAATTTACCTTTTTTACTCCTTGTTTCTTGTTGTTTTGTTTTGTTTTCTTCCGTTTTTCCTACATTTCAGTTCCAGTAAGTTCTGGTAAGTACTTTATGAACGGATTCATCAGAGGAAGTTACACCATAAAATCCTGTGTGTGGGGGGGAGGCACAAAACGCAGTTTAAACATTTTGATGGTTTGTTTAAATCTTATAACGGTGGAAAAACCCTGATTCTTATAACTTGCATTTATCTTTGAGTAAATTCCACAATATTTCATGTTTTACTTTTGATTTTACCAAATTCTATGATTCCGTCCGTTTTCCACAAAGCAGAAATCATCAGACCTTCTGTCACAGTATGAACTTCTCTAGATATAGATAGACGGATGGATAAAGTACTAAACTAGTAAAAACTAGAATAGAGACCAGAGATATAACATAACTAGAATATTAGTATAGTTTACACTGTAGACTGAAAGTGTTTGGATATGACACAGCACCATTATTATTTTATAGTTTCACCAGCTGCCACTGATAAAATACATTTCACTTAAATATGAGGCCTTTTCTGATATTAAAGGTCAATTATATAACTAATATTGATTACTGAACTCTGTTTGAGTACAATTATCATTTACATTCATCCAACTGATCTCATCAAAGTGCTGATCATGTTTAAGTTCTCTCCTCGTTTTACTTTCACTTTACTAAGATCATGTTGACCTGAATGAGTTTAGAGATCCTGCAGCACTAATCTGGAAAAACAACAATAAAATAGAATCAGTGTACTTACAGCAGAAAGATTTGTGATCCTCTGAGAGAGTTCTGTGGTTTACGTGTCCATATCCTCTCTGACAAACTCCACCTGCTCTGTAACATTAAGATGAGGAAGTAGCTGCTGGAGAGAACTGGGGCGATTTCCTGGAAATGGTGTCAACAGTGTGATGTTTAATATGTTAATATGTCTCCCTCACAAGGACAACAGCCGTAAGTACAGAGGATTGAAACTGCCAAAAATCAAAAGTAAATGATAACTTATAATAAATTAATTAGTTAATATACCATTAAATTGATCAAAAATAATATTAAAAATAAATGTAGATATTGATTCATTGATAAAAAAAATTATATTTGTATTTTAATTTGCTTCTGTATTTATTTACCTTTGTATTCATTTCCCAATTTATTTGTTTTTGTTCCTTTCAATTTCCATTTTATTTATTGAATTATTGATTTTTAAATATTCATGAGTTTTTTCTGTATTAATTTCCTTTTGTATTTTGCGTCTTTTTAGTTTCCTAATCTATTTTATTTCTATATTTTATTTTCATTTCACTTTATGCATTAATTCTTCAAAGTGTCTTCAAAGGGGATCAACTTTTCTCCTATTGGTTGAGTAAATAGATCAAATATACATACCTGCTCCCACACTGGTGTCCAGACTCACTACAGTCAGGAACTTTGATTTTAATCTTGGACTCTGCAATCAGACCTGAAATTCACTGAGATTTGCTAGAAAACTAAAAAGTATTTTGTTTTTTCAGCACCAGGGTGCAGCCATCTTTGAACAGACTAGATGGTTCGTCTCTGTTGTTAGTTTGTTCACCAGTAAGAGTTGTAGGTAAAGATGGAGAGTAAAGAGAACAAAAGAAATGACAAAAGAACAAAAACAACTAATGTAAAACCATAAACCTTGTTCATCTGTACATGTTGTGTTAGTGGCATCACTGTCTTGAGGTAAAACCGACACCAACACGCCCCCCAGCTGCTGTCAATCAAACATCGCTGAGACAAAAAGGAGCTTTTATTTCATTTTTCCAAAGACCTTTTGTCTTAATTTCAAGTGTAAATATATAAACAATACATTAAAAAACATATTTTGTACATGTTTGACATTATTTCTGACTGTAGACAGAGATGATTAAACAGGATTTCAGTTAGACTTTAAACAGTTTATAACAACCTGTAGTGCTGCTGAAGGTTAACAGGAGCCTCCACTAGAGGGAACTCTTGATGTTGAATATCAGTACTCAGATCTGCACTGAGCTGAGATACACTGATGATGATGTTCAGCATTAGTACTTCATGTCTGCTGGGAAACTTCTTATACTGATGAATTGTTTGTTTTTGATGATGTTGAGATTACTGATGGTTTACTCTTTAGTTGAGGAACAGTTTTGTTTTTTTCTGTTGTTTTTACTCTAATACAGATGTTTTACTGTGTAAGTTGCATTGACACTGTTAAATACACAATGAAATAAAAAATATCTACAGTACTACTGTACAAAGATACTCTGATACAGGTACAGATCAGTACTGAAAAATACAAACATTCACAGTTTTAAATCATAAAGTATCAAACAAAGGACACAGTTCACACAGCAGCCACATCTGCACAGACTCATTCAAAAATTCACAGTCAACAAGTGAAACAACAACCAATAAATGCAAAACCAGAGAAATGACAAATGATTTGTGTTTGTATCACCTGAAGAACATATCAAGAATTAAAGGACTTATGTCTCAGCAGGATTTGGAAAAACTTGTCCATGCATTTATCTTCAGTAGACTCGACTACTGTAACGCTGTCTTCACAGGTCTCCCTAAAAAAATGAATCAGACAGCTGCAGCTGATTCAGACGCTGCTGCTCGAGTCCTCACTGAGACCAAGAAAGTGGATCACATCACTCCAGTTCTCAGATCTTTGCACTGGCTTCCTGTCTGTCAAAGAATTGACTTTAAGATACTGCTGTTGGTTTATAAAGCACTGAATGGTTTAGGGCCAAAATACATATCTGATCTGCTGTTACTTTATGAACCATCCAGACCTCTCAGGTCATCTGGATCAGGTCTGCTTTCTGTCCCCAGAGTTAGAACTAAACATGGAGAATCAGCTTTCAGTTTCTACGCACCACATATCTGGAACAAACTCCCAGAAAACTGCAGGTCTGCAGCGACTCTCAGTTCTTTTAAATCACAGCTCAAGACTTTTCTGTTTGCCGCTGCCTTCCATTAAACAACATTAAGGGTTATTTTACGCTGTACTGTTACTTTTGTTCTTATTCTTATCTTTTATTCTTATTTTCTATTTATTAAAACTTTTAATTGTTTTTATGTCTTTTTGTATGTCTTGCTTTTAAATTCTGTTTCAATGCCTTTTATGATCAATGTAAAGCACTTTGAATTGCCTTGTTGTTGAAATGTGCGAACAAATAAACTTGCCTTGCCTTTGTATCCACATGTATGACGTTCACTTTGAGCACTGACATTGCTGCCTTCACTTGTTGGCTTCATTCAGCTTGTTCACTGTTCACTTCTGTATCAACCAGTCCTCCAGATTAAACCAGCAGATACTGGTTTCATCATGTGACTCCACAACGACACATAGGAGCCTCTTTTAATCTGGCGTCCGATATAATATAATGTCAGGCCAACGAGGACCCAAAGATATTTTTTAAATGTCAAAAATAAAGCCAAATATCCGTTCATTCTTAAATCAATCTTAATGGTTGTGTTGTTGCCATGGCGTCTGCAGGTAGAGAGAGAGAGAGAGCGTCTGAAATAACGGTTAATGCTAACGGGGCAGAGGAAACGGTTAGCAGCAGCAGTAAGTTGTCAGTCTGGCAGCAGGGGCGGATCTAGAAAAATATTTATGGGGTGGCAAAAGGGGGGCAGGAATTTTTGAGGGGTGGCAATGAATTAAATCACAGTTTGATAAGACAATAGTAGACATAATTTACACGAGCATTTACAGGATTTTATACATAACTTTAAACACATATCTCATATGTGAATATAATGGCATGGGCTGCTATTTACAAACTCATACAAACTTAATCTCATGCAATCAGTGTCTTCTTCTAGCCAGGGGTAAGTTTTGTAACAGTCACTTTGAAAGCTCCTTCTGGCTCCTCCTTGGAGGGTCTTGGAGAAGCTGTCTCGCTGTGGTTGCAGAGGCACCTCACACCTGGACTTAGATATGTCTAGAAGATGGAGGGGAGAAAAGATTAAAACTGCACTACATATGAACTAGTCATAAAATATAACAACTAGAAAAAACACAATAAATTTGGAACTGTCATTCATTAGTTATAACCTTCAGATTGTGTAAACACACACTAACATTTTAGCCTTATTTTTCAATTCATGTGTTTAATTTTGGAATTTGACGCAATCTAAAATACATTGCACACAAAATATTAAAATTCTGTCCCCATCTAATTACACTTTCACACTTACAAGCTCCCCAATTATTCATATTTAGACTAACAAGAATATTTATCTTCATTTGAAGAAGTCTAAGCAATGTCTCCTATAGCAAAATGCCAACCAACATTTTCTCTGTAAATTGTAAATTGTGTCATGGTTATTATTTTATTACAGTATTTTCTATTATATTTCTATTATTTTTTTATTCTACTCTTATTCTATTTACTGTCCACTTGCTGCTGTAACTTAACTTATGCATTATTCCATATCATGTGGACCAGCTCGACTGGAGATAGCTGGTGATGGCTTTACAATGTTTTCCATGACAGACGTTGAATCAATATTAGCGTTTACTTCACACAGTGACAGAACTTAAATTAGACCAAAGCCAATATTAACGTAACGGTTACATGTACAGTTAGCAAAATAACCGTCTTCAATAAAAGCAGCATAGCAACTATTCAAGCACAACTATACTAGGACTGTACTTTCATTATTCGATAATTAATCGGTATTTACCTCTTTCCTCCCGTGTCTTCTCTCCTTGCTCCTTTGCTTCGCGCCACACAGTTTTTCAAAAAAAGAAAAGAAAGAAACGAAGAAAAAAAAGGTTGAGTAGTGCCGCTCTGACGCTCTCGTGCTGCATTCGGTACCGTAGGACATGAGATTCGCACTCGTAAAAGTCAAGTTGGCCATAACTTTTCTTTGAATTCGTTGCTGCCAAGTGGGAAGGCAGCAGGGGTGGCAAGGCATTATCTTAGGGTGGCTGCCACCCCATGCCACCCCGGTAGATCCGCCACTGTCTGGCAGTAAATGTACAGTACAGACTACAGTGTGTCAGTTAATAAATGCTGCAGCTTGTCAACACCATGAAAAGTCACGTCTGTTGTTTCCCCAACTGCTGGAAAAGTGAAGGTTAGCTCCAAAGTTAGCAACAATGGGTTAGCCTAGCCTGACGATGCTAAACAGATAAATAGAAAAGGGAGAAATGTGTAGCTGCCTGCTAATCCTATTATTAGTGACACGGGGTATTGCACGAGTCACTACGCTCCATAGCTATGCAATAGCAATGGAGCGTAGTGACTCGGGCAAAGCCGGAGTCACTATTGTTATTCGTCATGTTTCTTCCACTTCTTATTATTCCTCTTCCGTACAAAATTTCGCCGCGTAACTAGTCCCGCAGCTTTGAGAAAACCCATGCGAATTATACATCAAAACGTGCGGCTCGTTCGGGAATGGTGTGCTATGACTTTTGGTGAGGATATTGAAATTTTTCGCGACGTAAGTCGCGAAAAACTGCGAGAAATTTCCCATAGGAAATGAATGGGGAGGGGTCAAAAAATGTCCACATTTTAGGGGCAATTTCAAGCTTCAACTACTTCGCCATACTTTGAGCTACAGACTTCATTCAAACTTTAAAATGATCACAAAGTTGTCAGCTATTAAACTTGTATTCAACTTTTTGAGTATATTTTATACTTTTTGATCTGTGACTTTTAAAGTTTCATGTGCAATTTTAGATAAATTTTGAGTTTAACATTAGTGTGTATTGCTGGAATGTTCAGGGCTAGAGTGCGTGATGTCATCGCTTAGAGTGGAAGAAGCTATTTAAATTTTTCTGAAAAATTTCTGGATAAATCGTCCTTTCAGCCACATATTTTGGTCTACACAAATATTTTTTTCCACAGTAGTAGGCACGCTTGTGCTCTGTCATTTAAATCGCCAACTGTAGCTCAGACACAAACAGAATTTGAACTGTCAGCCCTTTTGTGAAGGGTTTACCGGCCAACTGTCCCATAGACTCCCATATTAATTAAGGAGGAGATTTCAGGAGGAGAGCTGAACCGACACCCTTTTTTCTCTCGCTCTCCTGTCAACATTTTTGAGTCTAGGGACTTGAAGATCACCAATATTGTGCAGAAAGATCTTGCGGTGGCCCTGGTCTGCTCAGATTTCTGATAGGATTTACGGTTCCTTCACAAAAATGCCTTTTTTGACAGGCTCACGGAGCTAACATTTTTAGCTATTTTGACAAATTTACACACCAACACACACACGGTCACGCACGGGTTGCCATGGGGAGCAGAGTAAATCTCTGTGTATGTGTGTGGTGTATTTGAACGGCAGTGAGGCTCACTGGCCAAACAGGTAGATGATATCACAGATTAAAACTGGCCTTCGTGCTGTAAATACTGTTAGTGTAGTAACGTAATGCTGTTGGTTGAAGAAGTATTCAGATTATTTTATTACAAATAAAAGTCCGCTATGAGAAAAAAACCTTCTTTTACTGTTCATATAAACACCCGACTTAAAATTACACACCTGGAGAACTACGTATATATTGCTTCATATCTATATTATACTATCTATTGGACTATATACATACAGTCAAGCCTGAAATGATTCATACCCCTTGCAGCAAATTTTGTCTCACAGTTACTTTTATTCAAGCATATTGTTTTGACTGGAAAATAAAAGCTGATAAATATTTATTTCTTTATTTATGATGCCTCTTTTACATCCTCTTATTATCTTCTGATAGATGCCTGTGTCATTTCACATCAAGAAAAAACTTGCTGGTTGAATATATATATATATATATATATACATATATATATATGTGTGTGTGTGTGTGTGTGTGTGTGTGTGTGTGTATATACATACATACATATATAGTGTGTATATATAGACAAGTAAGGAGCATTTATAAATGTATCCATGAGGATGAGTTTAATTTGACTTAATTCATGCCACCATAATGTTGTCTGTCTTACTGATTTCTTTGTTTTTGTGTATTTTCAGAGAACATGCAAGACGATCACCTTGCAGCCAAATTTCCCTCCTCTGTCTGTCCCATAAGAGACATCCCACTTCTGCTGCTCCTCCTAAAGTTTCTTTCATTTTGTCCATGTAAAAGGTTTTTATGGGGCAGTTTCTCTAATCACATTTGAGGGTGAAAGGGCAGATTGTCATATAAATAAACACATGAAAAACAACTGTTGGTCTAAGGTGTGTTCTGTTTCAATATTTGAAATGTATTAAGAAATGTATTCATAATGTACAGATGTGCTCCTGATGATGTAGAAAACCCATAAATTATATTTATTATGTACATGTTGTGACTCCACATCATGATTTAAAAGTCAATGTAATATATAGTATTGTTAGAATTATATATATGTTTATATATATTTTCATGTTTCAAACACACTAAGTGTAATTATTGATCAGCACTAATAATTAACGGCCATACCACTGAAATCATAACATAGCATCAATGACACAAATACCATCAGCTCCTCCCTGATAAGTGTTCCCCATCAGCTGCTGGGGCTCCTCACACATGACCCACCGGCACCGGCCCGTGTCACTCTCAAAATTTCTGCTGCAGGAATTTTCTAGTTATTATTATTGTTGTGTGCTGTGAAGTAGTAGAACACTGATTTATGTAATGTTTCCCTCGTATAGCTAGAAAGATGATTTCATGCGACTGTTAAGTCGCAAAGGGGGGAATGTGGTGGAAAATTAGGATTATAATAATAAAAATGAAGGTGAAACATTTGTATTTACAATAAGCATTTTTAGAAGTAAACACTGAAGGAATGGTTTAACAGAAGTCTAGGTAAAACTAAAAGGGTGACTCAGCTAAAAACTCAAGGCCGCTAGAGTGTGGGAAAGCTGATGAGTCCAAGACTGCCTGATAAGAAGCTGTGAGCAATATGACACCAAAGTTGTCTGTGTTTGGATCATTTTTGGGTTAATAACAAAAATATGATCATCACAGAAGGTGTGGTGTAATATGAGACACCACATTAGGGGGTATAAAACGCATTGTTTATGAGAATCTGCGGGTTTTGTTCCTTGGTCAAAGCCTCGGTTTACTTTGTGTTTGCACTTTGATACACAGTAAATCTATTCACATTTAAACTCTTTTAGCTTCAGTGTATTCTTTCGAGTCTATTTCTCAATTAGTAATGAAATAAGTCTTTGAGTTGTGGGAGAGTTGAAGTTCAAGGCCCAGCTGAAGATTTACCACGACAGAATGACTTACAATCATCAGTCACCTGATTTCTGTCATTGTAATCAGAAGAAATGCAACATTTCATATCAATCATTACATACATTAGTGTTATAAGCAGGTTTACTAGTGAGGTGCACCCACAGTGATGGCAGCTTGTTAACTTCCACCTACAATGATTAATTATTATGATTACGATTAATCTATAGTCATCACCTGTTTCCATAAACTCACAGACTCAAACTAATAATGAGTTCATGTGCTGCTTTTCAGCTTACATTTCAGTGTCAGAAAGTTTTACTCAAACAGACACCAAGTGTTGTCTCTCATTAGCTAACAAGCTAGTCAGCAGTCCATCCTGTAGTCTGCTGGGTGCTGCTTAAACTACAATATCTCCTTTTTACATCTCTATTTCTACACCTGTTCAATACACAACATGCAGCATGTAAATCAGACTCTGGAGTTGCTGGAAGGTGGATTTTGGTTTCTTTTAATGGAGCTAGGCTAGCAGTTTCCCCCTGCGTGCAGTGTTTGTGCTAAGCTAAGCAAAAGACATCCTGGACCTGTCTATGTACTGGACACTGGAGATGAAACTGATATCATTCTGAAACATCTGAGTCTGGAGGAAACAAGACAAAATGTTTCTTTAAGAATAGTCCATGAAAACCTCTGAAGAAAACAAACATCTCTGCTCTGCTGTTACTTTAATGATGTAGAAATAAAGTTTAACAAGAAAGTAAGACTTTTACATGCAGCACATTTATTGATTCACAAAACATTCAAGCGTCCATACATGAAGACATGCACACGTTACATGATAACAAATTGTAATTAAGCATTTTAACCACAAAGAAAACAAAATTAATGAAATACACAGGAGAAAACAAATATAGAAAGTCTTCTTTAAAGTTATATGAACTCTTTAATCTCCTCAGTTGTTGTGCTGTTTCCAAACTGTCAGGTTAAATTTCAGGGAAATAAGTTTAAAATAATGAACAAGACATCTAAACTTTCTCTATTTAATATAATGGTGCAGGAATAAAAACACATGCAGTCTTAGTCAGTGTGAACATTCATACTTTAACAATGTAAAGTAGATGTAAATGTGTCGGGGTTAGCTCAGTAGCCAATTTAAACCTGCAGTCCTGACACGACTAAAACAAACAGATAAAACACTTCATACATAATAAAACTGAAATCAATATAAGAGGAAAAGAAAAACAATCAATAATAATCAAACAGGCATAAAAGATGACATTTTAATCTTTAATTGGTTTCAATAGATAATTAAAACAGTGTATAAAAAAGTAAAAACATTATTAAATGTACAACAATAATGATGATTTAGGGATTTAAAGACATATTACCTGAAATATAAAATGCATCATATTTGATTCACATATTTTCAACATATTACAACAAAATAAGGTTTAAAGTGTTTATATGCTGCTTCAATCCAGCAAATGCTCATCTTAAAATATAAATAATATTATTTGGTAAATAAGGGACCTCTACTTCCTGCATTGCTCTGATGATCCACTAGAGGGCAGCTAACATGAGTCAGATTGTACACAATAAGTGTTTCAGGTAATCATTGATCTTGTTGATGATGTAGAGGTCTCTGAAACTGATGATACAAATGGTGTTATATGCTTAATTATCTGCTGCAATGCTTATTCAATCAAATAAGAGTGCGGCAAGTTTTTTTAAAAAATCTTTTTTGTTGTCTGTCCTGTCCTCCAGGAATCGGACTCGTTGCGTCCATCCTGGTTTGGCCTCAGATTTCTCTGCCTTAATAAGCCTGTCAATGCATTTCTTACGGGAGAGAGGATTTGGATTTAGTGCTATCTCTTTGAGTCTGTTTGACCAGTTTCCAGAGTTATTTATCAGTCTCTTCAACTCCTCCTGCACATGAACCTTTTCAGCCCTCAATTCTTCAATCAAAGCCTGAGTATCCTTTTTCTCTGAATCTTTTAGGTACTTTTCGTTCAGCTCTTTCACTGTTCGTTTTTCTTTAACCTCCTTATAGTCCCATCTGAACTTCTCATTAACATGTACATTCCAGTAACATTTGTCTGGGCACACAGTACAATGTCCATCTGATCCCACTGCAGAACAGCGTGTTTTATGTGCATCATTGGATACTTGACAGGTACAAGGATAATGACAGGTATGATCGCACTGCTGACAATTGGTGGAGTTAAGTCCAGTAGCAGAAATATTTTCTTTAACAAACTTTGTGATGGTGACCTCAAACTCAAAATTATTTTTCCTGCTGATCTCTGCCTCGTGTTCTCTCAATTGGTAGGACATCTGTTCTATCTCCTCAATCTTGCCTACCATAACTTTAACCTGCTTTTGCAAATGTTCAACTGAATTCTCGACCTGCTGTCTTTCTCTGAGGACCTCCTTCGTCATTGTCAAGCTTTTGGTTTCTATGACATTCAGAACAACAAAAAACCTCTTCATGCTTTCTGTCCCCATGTTCCAACACATCTGATCAAAGCCTCCATCTTCATCATCTGTGCCTGTGCTGTTTGCTGTGGATGGTTTGTTGCCTGCAAATAATGCTGAGTTATTGAATTTGAAGTGAACTGGCAGCCCGTCTTTTGTTTTAGGACATGGGGCACCTGAAGCATTGATTGCCTCTAGAACGGCTGGTTGTTGGCTGTCAGCAAATGTCACCAGAATCCTGATGTTTTCTGCCAAATCTTTGCCAAAGATTGAAAGTATAGAATCAAACACATGCTTCTGTGATGGTGTGAGTTGTGTTAACACAGCTGGAACTACAAAACAGATGGCATCAATTTCACTGACACCAAGCTGAGCAGAGAAGAGATTACGTAGCTGCTCTGTGATCTCTTTGTCTCCTTCTGAGTCACTTGCATCTCCAAAGTCTGGAGTGTCCACAATGGTCAGAGAGAAGGGGATTTTAAACCCATCTTGGTGGTTGATTTTGTACACAGTGACTTCAGAGGTCTGTCTTTCAGCTTGTGATTTGGACTGATCTTCATTGATTAATTTAAATCTGAAATCGTCCTTCCACTCTACACCAACAACGTAGTTGATCATTCCATTGATGAGAGTAGACTTTCCTGATCCGGTTGCTCCAAAAAGTATTATTGTGCGATTTTTCCGCTTGCTTTCTTTGCCAAAGTTATACCTCCAGCAACCATCTATGTTCATATCTTCTTCTTTCAGAGGCAGTTTGTAAAGTGACTGGGATCCAGAATTTATGCTTTCACTTGTACGTTTGATGATTTCTGCAAGTCGCGTAAATTTTTTGGTGCACACATTAACCTTGATGCTTTCTGTGCTTCTGCCTGCTACACCACAGTCACATCTGACCCTGACAGCATATTCTGTCTCTGACTGAAGCCCTGAAATGATCCCATTTTCAGCTCTTGACACCATTTGGTTCCACTGGAGTTCTTCATCTTTCAAGCTTTTGTCTGTTGGGGCATACTCCATGATGTAGTTCAAAATGTGGACATCTTGTCCAATAACTGCAGGCTCTTCCCAGCTAACTGATATCTCACTTGAATTTGTTTCGACTTCAAGTTTTCCAGGAGGGCTGCAAGGTAAGGTTTTAATGGAACCACTGACTTCACCAGCTGGCCCAACACCTACTGAGGTCACTGCTCTGCATCTGAACATATACTCTGTGTTAGGAGTCAGACTGCTCACTGTGACTTCTTCATCCTTTGGTGCTGGTTTTTGTTGCCATCCATCCTCTCCACTGACACAGTACTCTACAGAGTAGGAGCTGATGTTCTCTGATCCAAATCTTGGTGGACAAATCTTCAGTGTCACACTGTTGTGGGTTACATCACCTGCTGTCACTGTTTCAGGCTTTGAAGGCGGCTCAAAGTTCTCACTGACAGAAAAGGCGTCTTTATAAAGGTAGATGCTTGAACCTTTCTGTGTCTCATTTTTTAAACCTACTGTCAGGAACTTTATGTTCTTCTTCTCCTTGTTGGCCGCTGCAAAATCACTGAATAGTTTTACTTTGTTCCTCATTGCATATGATATTTCTCTTGAGGTGTACCATTGTTCCTTCTCTATATCATCAGGCTGTGGATCTTGAGGGTCGTCTGGTTTGGGTGTTTCTTCCAAGTAGTTTGATAAAGCTGAAAGGTATGGTTCAGCACTTCCCAGTGAGGTGAAAACAAAACACACAGCATGTTCTGCACTGAGAATTTCCCTGTTCAGATGAGTTTGAGATGGGACGATTTTGGTGTTTTTCATCATGTTGGTGAAAATTTTTAACCTGTTTATTTCCTTCTCTTTACAGTCCATCCACTTGTTCAGGCTTGTGTTGTTGAAAGGAGAAGAATGTCTCTTCTTCAGGATCTCTGCGAGCACAGCCTCCTCTTCCCCTCCTCCCCGGATTGATGGAAGTATCTTTGCCAAATTTTGTTGGAATTCCAGTTTGTACTCAGAGCAAAATTGTGCAAATGTTTTCAGTTTTTTACCAATCTGTGGGAACTGCTGTACAGTGGTGGTTCTTATTGCATCATTGCACCTCATTTCCAGCTCAGTGAAGTCCTCCAGGACACTCTGGGATTCCTGCACTAAACTTATACTTATCTGACGGACGAGTTTAGCAGCAGATGAATCTAAAGTCACAAGTGGCATCAGCCAGACCTTCATGGGTACAGCATTTTCTCCATTGGTTCCCAGTAATTGCGGCAGGCTTTGGTAGACTTGTACAGCATCCTGAAAGGTTGTTGGAGTTTTCTTCAGTAAAAAGTCTCCATGGAATTTGCAGGAGAACTTCTCCACCCTTTCTTTTTCCTCATCTTCCATTTTTAGGGAACCTTCCCCTTCTACTGTTAGTTTGGGGATTTTCTTGATCATCACCTTCATGTTGCCCTGAATGTCTTGATGACTTTCTTCATCAGACACCTCACGGTCAAAGACAAAGAAGGCTTGTGCCCCATAAAGGATAGCTGTGACTACATGTGTTGCTATTCCTTCATCAAAGACATACGGATGCTTCACATTACCTCTTCCAAGATGATTCATTGACAGTTGCTCCATCTTTGTGGTTGCTTGGTACTTCAGTGTTACTCTGGACTGATTTTTGGATGTTTTACTATCATTCAGGTATTTGGCAGATCCTCCAACCTCTACTAGTCCACAAAGGAAACTTGCCTTCAGGGATGCTCCTAAATTTAATGCTGAAGATTTATCTGCAATTGATTCAGATGCAACTATCTCAAAATTGTTGTAGCACTTTGGTTCCTCTTGTATATCATTTTTCAGATCTTTAAGGTCCCATAATGTCATGCCTGAGTAGAAAGAAAGTAGAAGCAAAAATCAAGATCAGCTTCCTTTAATGAATGACTGAATGAATGTTCTGCCATTTCATGTCCCATCTCTTATGTGAATATAAGACACCTTTTTTTAGGGTGCGAGCACCAAACGGCAGCGCGAGAGCCCTATTAGATCTGAAGGAATTATTATTATTATCCATCCAAAAATTTAAATTTAAAACGTGCACAAACAGAAACTTTGTATAGACATCAGAAGTGGTGAAAAATTTGATACTTTATGGATCTCTCAAAAAGGTGGGACAAAATGGCTCGACAGCACCCCCTTGATTGTTGTAAAAGAACAAAATCTGGTATGCATATGTATCATGAACAGATGCACCAAAAGTCTCTTGGACACATAGCGTAAGTCAAACAGGAAGTCAACTATTTTTTATCAACGTGGCAATTTTGACACTGATTTGGTCATTTCCAGCCTGCATACTTTAACAAACTCCTCCTAGAGATTTGATCTCAGGATCTTCAAATTCAGTCATTATCAACTACAGACGTAGGAGATGAAAAGTTATTAAAACGGTGAGTTTTCGACATTTCAGGGGGGCGTGGCCGGGGGGGTGAATTTCGATCCTTCACCATAAAAATCTGAAATGGCCATAACTCCGACATATATGATGCTATGAGACCCAAACCTTTTGAGTCATAGCGCCACCTACTGGCAACAGAAAGTAACATGTTTTACACTTTGATGCTCTGTGGGTAGCACAGTGATCGGATCCACTTCAAATTTACTCTGAATAGTCTCAAGACCTTGGAGATAATATGGACAAAATCAGCTGTTTTCTTCCAAAGCAGTGTACCGACCCATTTCAACGTTCAGAATGTTTTGCTTGTTGTCTAGTTGTGATGCATTCAGTATCTCTATATGTGAGTTCTTACCAGGGATGAGTGAGTCATTGCGGCAGTCATACAGCATCCCGAGGCTGAAAGGCCGACCGAGCGCCGCCACCTCCATCGTCCCAGTGGTGTTGGCGTCTATTGCTCAGTGTGAACTGGAAAAAAAAGACAACAGCTTGTTAGTTCTTCCTGTTGTCTGTCACCTTGTAATGTGGCTGCAACACAGAGGAACTGCAGAATCTATCAACACTAAATACAATAACAACCATAGATGTACACTTATAGGATAAATATTCTTTGAGATATCATGGATACAGAGGGTCCTAGAACTTTATAAGATTTACAACATAATTCAAACAATTTATGGTGGTAAACCTGACAACTACTGTCTTTATTACTGTTTATGTCCCGCTCTGCACACAGTAAAGGGAGGCTGGATAGTTTGGTCTCATCCATGTATGAACACAATTAGCTCTTAATGAGCCTCAGACAGCTGAAACTGCATCTTGAGTTTATTCACCACAAACATTAAAGCCATGAATATCTCATATGTTGGAGAAAGGTTTCAGTGAAGTTGGTCATGACACCCATTACACCCATAGTGATAAACTACCACTGAGAATGAATAGAAGAAGCTGAGAGAGGTCAGCTCTACTATTGTGTCATGCATACAACTGTATGTTCAGCCCACAAGGGTTTACAAGACACCATGAATTCCAACAAGCCAAGACCAGAGTACAACGTATATATGTTGTAAAAAGAAACTATTTCACCGTCAAATCTAGAGACCATGGTTAAATAATACTGACCTTCCAATTTGCTGTCAGAAGCTCACCATATGTTACTGAAAAGTCTAAGTAAATAACAATTAAACAGTCTATCTCACCTTCTTTTCCAAGCTTAGATAAAGTTAGCAAACTTTAATACATCAAAATTAAACAACCATTCCAGCTTTTGCTCATCTGAACACCAAAATATTTCACGGTTTTGTGGAGCAACTTCATGAAACAGTAACTCTCTTAAGTCATCATAGTTTATAGAGAACAAAATAAAATGAGAATCACTTTCCACTTCACCCAGATCACAGTTCTCACACAGTCTGTTTCCTCCAGAGGAAGAAGAGCAGCTCTCAACTGTGCAACCAAACATCTTTGGCTTCTAGATAAACCAGATGTTACATATAATTCAGGGCCAAAATTCTGTTTGATATGCATATAAGTCTTTAATTTTGGTTTTGACAGAGCGTTTTCAAACCATTTTTCTTTGCATTTCAATAAAAGCTTATATTTAATGAACATTACAGCACAGATTATTCTATATCCACCTCCTCTAAAACTGAGTGAAGCTTTTTTGCCCATGGAGAACTGTAGAATTTACTCCACATAAATACTTTCTCCATTCATTCTGTCCTCTGCCATTTTAATTAGACGGTTCCACAGTCGGATGATTTCACATTTTCTTTGTATGGACCCTGGTACCCAGCCCATGTCTCCCTGAACTGCTGCGATCAGAGCAAATCTATGAACGCCCACAAAACATCTTATAGCTCTATTCTGTATAGAGTCTATAGTTTTAGATTCTTTTAAACTCCTGCAGCATAACTCAAAATTGGGGAGACACATGCATCTAGAATATTAGTATAGTTTAGACTGTAGACTGAAAGTGTTTGGATATGACACAGCACCACCAACAAACATTTTCACCAGCTGCCACTGATAAAATACATTTCACTTTAATTTCAGAAAATGCTTCATATTTAAGGTCAATTATATAATTAAGATTGATTACATAATTCTGTTTGAGTACAATTATCATTTACATTTATCCAACTGAGCTCATCAAAGTGTTGATCATGTTTAAGTTCTCTCCTCATTTTACTTTCACTTTACTAAGATCATGTTGACCTGAATGAGTTTAGAGATCCTGCAGCACAAATCTGGAAAACAACAATAAAACAGAATCAGTGTACTTACAGCAGAAAGGTTTGTGATCCTCTGAGAGACTTCTGTGGTTTCTATCTTTATATCCTCTCTGACAAACTCCACCTCCTGTTCATCCTTAAAGATGAGGAAGTAGCTGCTGGAGAGAATCGGGGTGATTTCCCAAATATGGTGTGACCACCGTTTTAAAGATGACGTTTGCAGAAGGAGGGAAACAGCTCTCAGCTGCCAGGGTGGCAGAGACTGGGGACGGCTGCAACACTTACATACTTACATTAAATATCACTGTTTAACTTTTGCTATTTGTCTCAATGAGCATAGTATTCTGAAAATGTGTATTGTTTTACAATAATATTATAGCCTTATTTATTGATATAGTAATATTTCTCAAATTTCTCAAACATTTTTTGTTTGTTTGCACAGTTCATGTGTAGAACAAAGGCCTACGTTGTGTCAATGAGCAGATGATACAGATGCTGTTCAGTCTCTCCATATTTCAGTGTTACACAGGAAGAACAGAACAATTTACAAACTTTTCTTTTTTTAATGTAGTTAACTTAAGCAGAACCACTCCTCAAATAACCTGTCAAACCTACTTACATCTGGTCAACCCATCTTACTCTGTTTGTCTCAGATTTCTTGACCCACCCTCCCTTTTCTAGGAGGATATTTCTGGTCATAGCTTAAATTAAAAGTCCAAATAGAAAATTAAACAAAAAACACAAAATTAAGAAGATTATTATTTTACTACACCTCCAGGAATAATCAGGAAGATGCTGTTCAATTTTTCCATATTTCAGTGTTTCAGTGAAAAATTGAACAAACTTTTATTAACGTGTATTTATTGTACAAAACTGTCTCTGTTTTAAAAACTGATTTTTGTTACACTGCAGTGAATGTGAACTGTGACCTTGGATATCCTTAAAGGTGCACAGACTCAAGTAGCTCAAGTAGCTGGATCAGGTATCAGTGACAATGGGGTCCATCTCAGCCAACCTATTATCTAAACAGGAAGACACAGCAGCACTTTTCTCCTCCCAGAGCCGGATTGCTGCTGTTGTTTCAGCATTGTGCTTAATAGACAGTACAAAGTGTTCGCTAACATATAAGACTATGTGAAGTTGTTTTGGATGCTATCTTTAGTAAATAACAGCTGTCCTGACGAACCCATGTAGCCTCAATAAGACCAGCTATTGTAGCTGATCTTGCTAAGAGAAAACTAGTCACATGTGGTCTAAAATTTAACAGCAAAACATCTCCGTTAATCAAATCCAATGCAACATAAAACTTAACAAAATCCCCAGAATATCTACTTTACCACGATGTTAATGTCAAGGTGAGCGACTAATAAAAGTCAAGTTTCCATTGTTGTTGATTCATTAATCTGTTTCCTTGCTCTATTCTCAGGAAATACCGGATGTTTACACATTTTCAGGGCTCAACAAAGTTACAAACATCCATTATTATTTACTTTATTAACCTGAAGGGAACCTATTATACTTTTTCTTATTTTCAGTCATATATATGTAATATTACATTATGTCGGATGTTCATATTAAATGTGGCTGAAGTCTCAAATAATGAGGTAAATATATGTATGACAACACGTGCTGTCCCTTGTGATGAAACGTGAACGTGATTGGCATCGTTTTTTCTTCTTTTGTTCTGCTTGTCCAACAAAAGCAGCTTCACTCTATGTTTTCTTAGATATTGACTTTCTTAGCTCAGTGACAACTTGTGTTTCTGGGAAGGATATATCAGCTATTTTACTGTTATGAATTTCAAAATGACTTTATCAGAAGGGCACTTTGAGAATCAGACAGTCAGCTTTGAGTGGAGCTGTTTGATTTCTGACGTGGTCCGACAACATGTCATAAGAAGCTGGTCTGATCGAACATAAATTGAAGATTTCTAAGTTTTTGATTAGTGGGACATCAAAATTTATACAAATTTTTATACATTTCTCCATTTTTTAAAGTGATCTGATTTTAAGGAAGAGTTAGAGAAATATGGAGTCATCACCAAATTCTGACATGTCAACAAGTTTTTTACACCTAAATACAAGTGCTTTCAAATGGTGAGCAGGTTTTAACTGAGACTTCACTGTATCAGGAAACCTACTTTTAATCTTACTTATCGCTCCTCTTCCTGATACACCTTCCCTGTTCTTTCATACACAACAAGCTCCACTCTGTGTTCATATTTTGCAGATGGATGTAACCAACATTTTGCAGATGGGTGTAACCAACATTTTGCAGATGGGTGTAACCAACATATATCTTAATGATTCTCAACTGGACACCATTGAAGATATGAGCGTGTTATACTTAAAATAGCAGGAAACTGCGCCTCTTCCTGGAATGAATAATTCCTTCCTCTTGCTCTCAAGCACAACAAGCTACAATCTGTGCACATATTTCCTCCCTCCCCCCTTCAGATCTACAGTTTGAAGATGACCAACATGTAATGTTGTACAAGAACAGAATTTAACATTTTATTTACTTTTACGTAGATTTTCATGAAGATGAATCTTCATGTTGGTTGAGTGTTTAGCATTTGAGGCTCAGTTGAACCTGTCATACTGATAAGAACAACCCATATGCTCTTGAATAAAGATAGGGAATAATCTCCATAAAGTACTAAACAAGTAAAAACTAGAATAGACATATAACATGAATGAATTAATGAATTTTTTTTTATTATTGTGTCATGTATACAACTGTATGTTCAGCCCACAAGAGTTTACAAGACACCATAAATTCCAACAAGCCAGGACCAGAGTACAACGTATATGTTGTAGAAAGAAACTATTTCACCGTCAAATCTAGAGACCATGGTTAAATAATACTGACCTTCCAATTTGCTGTCAGAAGCTCACCATATGTTACTGAAAAGTCTAAGTAAATAATAATTAAACAGTCTATCTCACCTTCTTTTCCAAGCTTAGATAAACTTAGCAAACTTAAATACATCAAAATTAAACAACCATTCCAGCTTTTGCTCATCTGAACACCAAAATATTTCAGGGTTTTGTGGAGCAACTTCATGAAACAGTAACTCTCTTAAGTCATCATAGTTTATAGAGAACAAAATAAAATGACAATCACTTTCCACTTCACCCAGATCACAGTTCTCACACAGTCTGTTTCCTCCAGAGGAAGAAGAGCAGCTCTCAACTGTGCAACCAAACATCTTTGGCTTCTAGATAAACCAGATGTTACATATAATTCAGGGCCAAAATTCTGTTTGATATGCATATAAGTCTTTAATTTTGGCTTTGACAGAGCGTTTTCAAACCATTTTTCTTTACATTTCAATAAAAGCTTATATTGTAATGAACATTACAGCACGGATCATTTCACATTTTCTTTGTATGGACCCTGGTACCCTGCCCATGTCTCCCTGAACTGCTGGGATCAGAGCAAATCTATGAACCCCAACAAAACATCTTATAGCTCTATTCTGTATAGAGTCTATAGTTTTAGATTCTTTTAAACTCCTGCAGCATAATTCAATACGGGGGAGACACATGTATCTAGAATATTAGTATAGTTTAGACTGTAGACTGAAAGTGTTTGGATATGACACAGCCCCACCTACAAACATTTTCACCAGCTGCTACTGATAAAATACGTTTCACTTAAATATGAGGCATTTTCTGAAATTAAAGGTCAATTATATAATTAAGATTGATTACAGAATTCTGTTTGAGTACAATTATCAGTTACATTTATCCAACCTATTATCTAAACAGGAAGACACAGCAGCACTTTTCTCCTCCCAGAGCCGGATTGCTGCTGTTGTTTCAGCATTGTGCTTAATAGACAGTACAAAGTGTTCGCTAACATATAAGACTATGTGAAGTTGTTTTGGATGCTATCTTTAGTAAATAACAGCTGTCCTGACGAACCCATGTAGCCTCAATAAGACCAGCTATTGTAGCTAATCTTGCTAAGAGAAAACCAGTCACACCAAATTCTGACATGTCAACAAGTATTTTACACCTAAATACAAGTGCTTTCAAATGGTGAGCAGGTTTTAACTGAGACTTCACACACAGACTGTGTTCACAACAAGCTCCACTCTGTGCTCATATTTCCTTGTTTCCTCCCATTCAGATCTACTGTTTGCAGATGGGTGTAACCAACATATAACATAATACAAGAACATAACAACAGACACTGTGTCGTTGTGAACTTGAGGTCCTTTTTATAAACGACCTCAAACACAGTCAATATGGAACAAAATGAATTTAACTTTACATTTAATCGCTCATCCAGTAAAATTCCCAACAATAACAGACTTGTACAACATGCATCCTGTGTTCAATAACAGTGTTGCATAACAGTGTTCGTTTATTGCCTGTATAACAGCTGGTCATTTGAATGATTGTTCAATTTTAAAATTGTATTTTTAAGAGACATGTATTAACATATATGGTTGAAGAGTTTCAGTTCTAAATGACAAGAAACCATTTTGTGTGATTCTCAACTGGACACAATTGAAAATATGAGCGTGTTATACTTAAAATATTAGGAAACTGCGCCTCTTCCTGGAATGAATAACTCCTTCCTCTTCCTGATCTCAAACACAACAAGCTCCACTCTGTGCACATATTTCCTCCCTCCCCCCTTCAGATCTACAGTTTGAAGATGACCAACATGTAATGTAGTGCGAGAACAGAATTTAACATTTTATTTATTTTTACGTAGATTTTCATGAAGATGAATCTTCATGTTGGTTGAGTGTTTAGCATTTGAGGCTCAGTTGAACCTGTCATACTGATCAGATCAGCTCTTTTTTCTGGTCTCATAATCAGTTAAGTAGAAATCTTCAAACTGTAGAACAGAAGAACAATTTAGAGCTGTGTTATTACACCTCACAGATGTTTTATATAGATTGTATAATCAATAACAGCTGAACTCACCGGGAAAAATATTGAAACACTTAAAGTCCCAAAACTTATTTATATCTCAGAAAGAGAGAAGGAGTGCACAACAACACACATTCACACACATTCATTCAATCACTGGTGACACACTAAGGCTTTGCTACTGGATCCCCCTTAAACTTCTTTTTCCACATTTTCATGTTGTGTTTCTTCTTTGCAGCTCTTCATTTTGAACTATTTTAGTTTGTGCTTCATTTTACAACTTAGGAAGAAGTTATCAGATCCATTATATATTACAGAAACTGGTTTTATCTGTTTTATTACAAAATAGAATAATTTTATAATTTTTCTACTTAGATTTGTGTGAAGCACTTTGTGTTGGGGTTTGAAGCATGCTCTAAAACTTAAGATTGTAATTATAAATACAAAGTCTTACTTTAAAAATATTATTACAGAAATGATGTAAAAGTATTAAGTATTAAAAGGATTTCTAAAGTACCAATAATGCAGAATCCCCCCAAAAATGTAAAAAGTGTTTCATTACAGGTGTTCTCAGTCCGTTTGGTTTGTGTCTCGTTGTGTCCTTAATGTAGATGTGAGCTGTATTTAATCTTCTTTCTTAGATTGTTTCATTTGAAAGACTTTTTTTTATTCTTTCTTTGGATCCACATTAGTTTACACAAAGTGGTCGCTAGTCTTCTTTTTATTCCAACAATAAAAAGGAACAATAATTAAAATTACACTGTCAATGAAATAAACAAGGTAAAACAATCCAAATATAAAGAAAATAAGTGTAATGACTCTACTTATGAAACAATAAACAATCTTAACCTACAATGAAAACGAAAACATAATTTCCACAAATAAACAACAACAAGTAAATAAAAACTATCAAAGGTTCCAAAACGTCAAAAACCACAATAACATCTGGGATTTTTTCTTTTAGTAACTTTTTAAAAGAAAATCTTCTTTTGGTCTGTGTGATGTTGATGGGGAGCCTGTTCCAAGCACAAGAAGCTTCATAAATAACAGTTCATACTATTGATTTGTGAACTTGACACCTACATATGACCAGTGTTCACTTGATGTGTATTATACCAATGACAAAAACCAGTATACACTAGTTTTCACAAAAGAAATGTGGTGTATTATTCCAAATAACATTTTGCATGAATAACAGAAGGATTAAAGGTTTTTTATTATATTTACACAAGAAAAAAAGCTAAAATGATACAAGAAGACACCTTTTGTTCAACAGAGGTACTATGTTATCAGAGTTGTGTTCTGATCCGCCTCCTATTCACACCATGACTGCTACATGGAGAGAATTCACCATCATCGGCCAGATTTCAAACAACGATGAGAGTTCATATCGGGAGGAAATCAACAATCTTGCAGGATGGTGCACAGAGAACAACCTACTGCTCAACGTCAACAAAACCAAGGAGCTGATTGTTGATTTTAGAAAAAAGGAGGCAAAGACACACAGCCCTGTCTACATCAATGGAGCTGAAGTGGAACAGGTGAACAGTTTTAAGTTCCTGCATATCAGCATCACAGAGAACCTGCCATGGACATCACACATCTCCATTTTAGTAGAAAAAAGCCCAGAGACTACTGTATTTCTTAAGGAAACTTAAAAAGGCAAAATTCCCATCTGAAGTTCTCATTAACTTTTACAGAGGAGCAACAGAAAGCTTCCTGACTGGAAACATCACGAGTTGGAATGAGATGTGCACGGTCCAAGACAGGAAGGCTCTGCAGCGGGTGATTAAAACCTCCCAGAATGTCACTGGTACCCATCTACCACACATCAGTGATATCGGTGAGGTGAGGAGTCTGAACAGAGCCCAAAGGAGACTAAAAGACAAAACCCACCCAAACCACAGTCTGCTGCCGCCTGGCCAGAGATACAGAAGTATCTGCTGTCGTACCACCAGACTACAGAGCACCACCAGACTTCCTCCTCAATTCATCCTCTGCACTACAACATAAAAAAATAGTTTGGTTTTTGTGACTTGTGTAGTTTAGTTTTTTGTGTGTGGCATTGGGAGGCTACAGACTACATTTCATGTGTAAACTTGTGTTGTAAAATGATAATAAAATAGATCTTGAAACTTGTATTATTGTATATTTGACTTTTATATTACTTTAATCAGAAATAATCTTTGCAGCCTGAACAAGAAGAGGAGGATCTGAGAAGTTCACACACAGGAATGTTAAACACACCGCAGGAGCCTCATTACACACCGACACAGGATGATGGAAACCTGGAGACACGCTGGCTGTATTCAGAGAGTTACTGTACAGGTGTTTGTGTTGATGTGATACATTCAGGAAGTGGCTGCATGAATATTCTGTATTTTCTTATTTGTTCAAGGATTCATTTACATATTTATTACATTTGAGTAGTTTTTTGAAAACAAGCATTTGTTTTTGATGGTTTTGAATGAGAATAGTCAACAAAAAAACAACTAAAAACACAAAATCACAAAAATGAACAGCAAAGATTACAATAACATTCTCATAATATTTGGGAATGAATATGTATATCATAAGTATATCATAGCAGTGCAATATTGTTTCATACACATTCAGACTTTTTGCACATTTTATTATGTTGCAGCTTTTTGCTAAAATCATTTAAATGATTGTTTTCCCTCATCAATCTACACTCAATACCCCATAATGCAAAAGCGAAAACAGGATGTTAGACATTTTTGTCCCCCTGTGGTAAATACAATTGATTGGACATGATTTGTAAAGGCACACACCTGTCTATATAAGGTCCTACAGCTGACAATGCATATCAGAGCAAAAACCGAGCAATGAGGTCGAATGAACTGCCTGCAGAGCTCAGAGACAGGATTGTGTCGAGGCACAGATCTGGAGAACACTACAAAAAATATTCTGCTGCATGGAAGATTCCCAAGAGCACAGTGACCAATTAAACATGTTAACCACAAGATAATGAAAGGTTCAGGAGAAAATCTGCTTTAAATTTATATGAACTCTTTAAACTCCTCATTTGTTGTGCTGTTTCCTCAACTGTCAGGTTAAATTTCAGAGAAATAAGTTTAAAATAATTAACAAGACATCTAAACTTTCTCTATTTAATATAATGGTGCAGCCATAAAAACACATGCAGTCTTAGTCAGTGTGAACATTGACATTTTAACAATGTGAAGTCAATGTAAATGTGTCAGGGTTAGCTCAGTAGCTAATTTACACCTGCAGTCCTGGCATGACTAAAACAAACAGATAAAACACTTCATACATAATAAAGCTGAAATCAATATAAGAGGAAAAGAAAAACTGGAGAAAATGTATCACAACTCTTTGTCCTTAAACAATCTTCAATAATCAATATAATCATACAGGAATAAAACTGAGAGTCAATCTATAAAAACATCATTCATGAGTACATATCATATATAGATACGTATATAGCTTCATGTACAATATATATGTGATACTGTCAGATTAAGAACTAGTTTAACATTTGCTCTTCTTTCTTTTTCAGGATTTGTTGTTTCTTTTCTTCTGTCACTCTCTCTGCTATTTGGAACATTTCAGTGGTGAAGTAGCTTCCTCCATTCTGCACATTTATATCTCTTAACTGTTCAAGCAGCTTAATGACCTGGGAACAATCATCTGTTACTTTTCCTTTAGTTTTCTCACCACTTCCTTCTGCTGTTTGCGTATTTGTTCTTCTTTGTCTTTAAGGATTTGTTATCTCCTCTGAACCAGTCTCTCGACCTCCGGGAACATTTCATTCGTATAATGATTTCCTCCATTCTTCTCTGTTATGATTCTGATCTTTCTGAGTAGCTCACTGACCTGAGAACGATCCTTCAGCCTATTATTGAACATGTGGTACTGGCCGTTACATCTGGCCACAAGTTCCTGCAGGTCTGGGCTTACCTCCAAGAATTCCTCGATAGTTTTCCTTTCGAGCAGGTCAGCATGGGTAAAGAGAACCATACTGTATTTGTCAGCTTCCTCACCAAAGATTTTCTGAATCTTCTGCACTGTCTGCTTTTCTTTCTCTATGAATCTGTCCAGTCTGATGACAATCAGGAAGATATGAGGTCCAGGAGAAGCAAGGGAAATGCACTGGAAAATATCTTCTAATGATTTCTCTCTACTGTTCCTGGGGTCTAACAGGTCTGGAGTGTCAATAACAGCAACTTTTTGTCCATCAACCTCACCAACAGCATTGAAGCAGTATTCTGATTCAAAGCACTGTCTTCCCAGAATGGTGTTTCCTGTGGCACTTTTCCCAACTCCAGATATCCCCACCATCACAATCCTGATCTCCTCATTATTGTAGACTTGGGGAGATGTAGACCTGAAGACTAAAAAAAGGACAAACAATCAATGAAATGAGTCATAAAATGTGTTTAATTAATCAAATCAGTGATGGATAACAATGAATGGAAAGTTGTGTTTACACAGTTTTATTTTTTTTATTACTTAAGTTTACAAGATAAACTATAAACTATAAACTTGTTTAAGGAGAATCTTAAGAACCATACTGGATTATTATGAACCATCCAGATCTCTCAGATCATCTTGGATCAGGTCTTCTGTTCCCAGAGTAAAAACTAAACATGGAGAAGCAGTGTTCAGTTTTTATTTTCCACATATTTGGAACAAAATGCCAGAAAACTGCAGATCTGCTGCAACTCTCAGTTCTTCTTTTATTAAACCAATTAAACCAAATTTGAGGCTTATGCGTAATATCTTACACTAAACTGTAACTTTTATTCTCCTGTTTTATCTCTTATTCTACTTAAGCTTATTTTTTCCAATTGAACACTCCTTAATTGTATTTAAATGTCTTTTTATATTTACTTATGTTGCTTTTATATTGTCTTGATACCTTTTATGTTCTATGTAAAACACTTTGAATTGTCTTGTTGAAATGTGATATAAAAATAAACTTGCCTTGTGTTTCTATTTAATATATTTGACTTCATCTTTGATGTTGTGTGAATTATTATGGTACCAAAGACTCATCTACACTCTGACTTATTGTGTATGAAAAATGTGTGAGTTTCAGTGTGTATATCTGTGATTACAGAGAGAACTGTGCACACTGATGTTCCTTCCTCTAGGTGTAAAACACAGAGGATTCATTGGGACATACTGTGCATTATGTGTGATCAGGAAAATGTTTGGTAGATAAAACTCACTACTAGATCAGTGTAAATGACTGAACAGTGATTCATAACTGCAAACTGGTTATTTTAAACATAATGACTGTTGGTTTATTGAACTGTAAGATGTTAAATGTGTGTTAAAGACATTTGTGAAAACATGTTTTCACCTTTATATTAAAATAACCCTGAAACTGAAACACTGATGAAGCACAATTTTATATCATGACTCAAAAAGGGATGGATTGAGATACTTAAATCATGAAAACAATAAAAAAAATCTTTAACCCATGCAAGGATGGAATCAACAGACCTCAGCTGTGACTGGATTTAATAGATTAAAGTACAAAAACTATAAAAGTCTAAAGCCTATTTTCCTGAAATATGGTGCAGACTTGCAGAAAGACTTTGTTTGGCCTTGCACTGGTGTTATACTGCAGGAAAACAGGCCCCATTATGTTGAAATAACCCTCTAAATAAAAGAAACATTGCAACAAATACAAAAGTTGTTCTATATTATAAGTTATATGTTTTTGTATTGTGACTCAAAAAAGACAGATTTGATGACTAACATCTGGTTGCGGTCGGGACCTCATCAGTTATGGTTCAGGTTAAAGATGCATGTTATTATTGGCACGTCATCGGTATCAGCCAATAAAAGCTCTAAAATGAAATATCGGCCATTTCTGCCGATTCTTAGAGGCTGATATGTCATTCTCCTCTGCTGCCTGACTGTGCTTCCTTTGACAGACTGTTTCACCCTTACAGTTCCAGTGCTTCCTCCACAGACTCCACTTCACTCAGCTGCATGTCTGGTTGGATCCACATTGACAGCCGGGGCTAACGTTAGCTGGAAGAGTGGCTGGCTGTGCTTCACTAGCCTTCCAGCTAAGATTAGTCCCGGCTCTCCATGTGGAACACTGAGGTTTGTTATTCAGGTTAAAGTGGGAAGAAGCAGCGCAGAGAAAACAACAGGACTGTCAAGGAGAAACAGTCTGTCGAGGAGCTGCACAGATACAACAAAGTTCGGCTGCACAGATAGGAAACACCTCGGCTGACAGGATGTAGCACTCTGGAAAAAAAATCTGTTTGGTTTATAACAGCAGTTGGCAACTAGCGTATGAGGTGCATTAGCACCACCTTCTGCTCCAGGATGAGGACCAGAGATTAAATCCTAGACATTAATCCTGTCTGTCTAATAAACTCAATGAAAACTCTACTGCAATCTACATTTTGTTTTTATAAATACCACTTTTATAAATACACAGTTCTGTATTGATAAATCACATTTATACATCTGGCCTCTGGACATAAAACTGAAAGAAATTATCATTTTTCATTGATTTCTATACATACTCAATTTAAGAGCCCAGTGTCACTGTTGACTTCACAGTTCGTATGTAGCTCGGTCACAGTTCAGTACAATTTCAATACGGCAGGAAAATTAACTCCTTGCAGGAGATTCCTGCAAGAATCAGCCTGTCCTCAAGAGGAAAAATGACACTATAGGTCGAAAAAAGTTTGAGTGGCAGACGTCATATATAATAATCATAAAATGATATAATCTAATGCAGTTCAGATGACATCAATATAAGCTGGCAAATTTTCTTTTTTGTTGAAGGTGGGTTTAGTGGATGGCTAGATAGATAGATAGTTTACTTTTGCCATGACAACAAAAGTTGCATAACTTTTAGGAAATAGCATTTAACCCACAGTTATCATTTTAACCCAAACCAAGATCTTTCCCTAAACCTAACCAGACCTTAACCACATTGTTGTTGTTGATCGATTAATAATCCACCATCTCAAACTCTGTCAGAGATGCTATCCACTAAAAAATGCAAGAAATTCACTACATTCTTCAATAACAGAATTATTGCCATCAGACAGAACATTAGTGCCTCAACATCCAGAAATGAACCTGCCCTCCAGTTCTCCAGTTCTTATTTGTGCCACATCTCACTTTCACCCTCCTGTGACCTAAAAAAAAATAAACAAAACAAACAAGGCCTGTTGTTGGACAGCTCAGGTCCTCTACCTGCTGCTTGGATCCTCTCCCTACCATATTTCCTAAAAATAGTGCTGCTTAGCAACTGAGGTATTACAAATTGGTAACTGTTCTCCTCTGTCAGGTACATTCCCTGCAGCATTTATAACAGCTGTCATTAAACTACTTCTAAAGAGCACTCTTGATGCAACATTTACAACTATAGGCCCATCTCCAACTTACCATTCATTAGCAAAATGCTTGAATATACAGTTTTTTCTCAATAGCTCTCTAGACATTTATCAATCAGGTTTTTGATCTCACCATAACACAGAAACATCACTTATCAAAGTTGTGAAAAATCTGCATATAAACACAGACTCTAATAAACTATCTGTTCTTGTGCTCCTGGACCTCACTGTTGACCAGATATTTTACTATAGAGGTTAAAATAAAATAGACTTTTCCTCAGACGAGTGGGTATTGTGTGTGGAGTACCCCAAGGTTCGATTCTTGGTCCAGTAATATTTATTCTCTATATGCTCCCACTTGCACAAGTTATACAGAAACACAAAATAAATTACCATAATTATGCATATAATTCAAAATTGTACATATCCTTGTCTCTTGATGACCTAGATCCCATACATTTCCTAACTCAGTGTATTGATGATATTAATCCATGGATGTCAGAGATCCTTTTGCAATTGAACAAAGACTAAACAGAAATATCCATCTTTGCTGCAAAGGCTGAGAGACAGAAAATTGCAGCTCACCTCAGATCTGTCTCTGGAGAGCAAAGTGAAGATAGAAATCTTGTAAGATCAGCCTTCTACCATCTAAAAAACATTTCATAATTAAGGGGCTCTCTATCAAAATCAGACTCCGAGATATTAATCCATGCATTTATAACAAGTAGACTTCTCTACTTTAATGGTTTATTCACTTGCCTCCCAAAATCATCTGCATGGCAACTACAGTTCATTCAAAATGCGGCTGCACGTTTTCTCACCAGAACTAAAAAGTCTGAACACATCACATCTGTTCTCTGATCTTTACATTGGCTCTCCATCAAAACTAGAATCAAATTTAAAATCCTTATACAAGTATACAAAACTCTAATTGTCCTCACACCTCAGTATATAAAAGCTCTGGAGTGCATGGACAATCAAACTATGTGGTTGTTTAATTATGAAATTTGTTCAGTCAGGACAGCTGCTGTCAGCTGTTTTATGGTGATAAATGTGGACATCTTCTCTAATTTGTGCAGGCTTCTCCCAGCTAACTGATATCTCACCTGAGTTTGCTGGTCCAACACCTACTGAGGTCACTGCTCTGCATCTGAACATATACTCTGTGTTAGGAGTCAGACCGCTCACTGTGACTTCTTCATCCTTTGGTGCTGGTTTTTGTTGCCATCCATCCTCTCCACTGACACAGTACTCTACAGAGTAGGAGGTGATGTTCTTTGATCCAGATCTTGGTGGAAAAATCTTCAGCGTCACACTGTTGTGGGTTACATCACCTGCTGTCACTGTTTCAGGCTTTGAAGGCGGCTCAAAGTTCTCACTGACAGATTGGCCGTCTTTATAAAGGTAGATGCTTGAACCTTTCTGTGTCTCATTTGTTAAACCTACTGCCAGGAACTTAATGTTCTTCTTCTCCTTGTTGGCCTCTGCAAAATCACTGAATAGTTTTACTTTGTTCCTCATTGCATCTGACACTTCTCTTGAGGTGTACCATTGTTCCTTCTCTATATCATCAGTCTGTGGATCTTGAGGTTTGTCTGGTTTGGGTGTTTCTTCTAAGTAGTTTGATAAAGCTGAGAGGTACGGTTCAGCACTTCCCAGTGAGGTGAAAACAAAACACACAGCATGTTCTGCACTGAAAATTTCCCTCTTCAGATGAGTTTGAGATGGGACGATCTTGGTGTTTTTCATCATGTTGGTGAAAGACAATAAGGTGTAGATTTCTCTCTCTTTACAGTCCATCCACTTGTTCAGGCTTGTGTTGTTGAAAGGAGAAGAATGTCTCTTCTTCAGGATCTCTGCAAGCACAGCCTCCTCTTCCCCTCCTCCCCGGATTGATGGAAGTTTATTTGCAAAGTTTTGTTGAAATTCCAATTTGAACTCGGAGCAAATTTTTTTAAAATCATTAAGTTTTTCACAAACCTGTGGGAACTGCTGTACAGTGGTGGTACTTATTGCATCATTGCACCTCATTTCCAGCTCAGTGAAGTCCTCCAGGACACTCTGAGATTTCTGCACTAATCTTATACTTATCTGACGGACGAGTTTAGCAGCAGATGAATCTAAACTCACAAGTGGCATCAGCCAGACCTTCATTGGTACAGCATTTTCTCCATTGGTTCCCAGTAATTGCGGCAGGCTTTGGCAGACTTGTACAGCATCCTGAAAGGTTGTTGGAGTTTTCTTCAGTAAAAAGTCTCCATGGAATTTACAGGAGAACTTCTCCACCCTTTCTCTATCGTTCTCATCCATTTTTAGGGAACCTTCCCCCTCTATTGTGAGTTTGGGGATTTTCTTGATCATCACCTTCATGTTGCCCTGAATGTCTTGATGACTTTCTTCATCAGAAACCTCACGGTCAAAGACAAAGAAGGCTTGTGCCCCATAAAGGATAGCTGTGACTACATGTGTTGCTATTCCTTTATCAAAGACATCTGGATGCTTCACATTACCTCTTCCAAGATGAGTCATTGACAGTTGCTCCATCTTTGTGGTTGCTTGGTAGTTCAGCGTTACTCTGGCCTGATTTTTGGATGTTTTACTGTCATTCAGGTATTTGGCAGATCCTCCAACCTCTACTAGTCCACAAAGGAAACTTGCCTTCAGGGATGCTTCTACATTTAATGCTGAAGATTTATCTGCAATTGATTCAGATGCAACTATCTCAACATTGTTGTAGTGCTGTGGTCTTTTTTGTATATCATCTTTCAGATTTTTAAGGTCCCACAATGTCATGGCTGCAAAAGAAGAAGCAAAAATCAAGATCAGGTTCCTTTAATGAATGAATGAATGTTCTGCCGTTTCATGTCCATTTCTTATGGGATTATAAGACACCTTTAACAGAGAACTGATCACTGCTGATCATAAATCAGTCCATGTGATCTAATAATAGAAAGCAAAAATAATTGTTTGAGCCTTACACCTTACTAATACAAGGTTTTATTCCTGAACTCGCATGAATTCACTAAATAAGTTGATGATTTAAAGGTCTCTTTTTCAAACAACCATCTCAGATGATGTGAGTCTCTCATATTCAGAAACACACTTGCATCCTTTATGACACTAAACAAAAGACAAAATATCCTCATTTTCTATTTCTCACAGATCACACACTGGACAAAATCAGCTGTTTTCTTCCAAAGCAGTGTACCGACCCATTTCAATGTTCAGAATGTTTTGCTTGTTGTCTAGTTGTGATGCATTAAGTATTTCTACATGTGAGTTCTTACCAGGGATGAGTTTGTCTTTGCGGCAGTCATACAGCATCCCGAGGCTGAAAGGCCGGCCGAGCGCCGCCACCTCCATCGTCCCCATGGTGTCGGCGTCCATTGCTCAGAGTGAACTGGAAAAATTGGACAACAGCTTGTTAGTTCTTCCTGTTGTCTGTAACCTTGTAATGTGGCTGCAACACAGAGGAACTGCAGAATCTATCAACACTAAATACAATAATAACCATAGACATACACTTATAGGATAAATATTCTTTGAGATATCATGGATACAGAGGGTCTTAGGACTTTATAAGATTTATAGAAATCCACAGAGATACTGTGGAATGGTTGGCTTCCCAAATGGGTCAGTAGTAACACAAGGGGAAGAAAATGGAGGGAAGCTGTTTGTTGCAGTAAACAAAGAAAATGTAATCAGCTCAATGTGTGTAAACTGAAATCCAGACTAGCTGCCCGTCACTGTTTGTGTTCCTTGTGTCTTTAAGTTCCTACATTTGTGCTCATTATGAGCAGATAAATTGTTCTGTGTCTAACACCTCAAAATATTTTAAATGTATTGTAATGAAATCATGTTCCACAGAGGATGGATCTTGGATCTTGAATCCTCTGACTTTTCCTGCAGTATCAAGTTTTCACTTATTGTGTTAAATATCTCAACAACTGTTGGATGGATTGTCAAAAATTAGTTCTGACACATTCATGTTCCCCTCAGGATGAATTGTTATAACTTTGATCCTCTGACTTTTCATCTAAAGCCATCATCAAGTTGTTATTTTAATGTGTCCAATACTTGGACCCCCCTAATACCCCAAAACTATGACTTTCCACCAGCAGTGATGGAAAGTAACTAAGGGACAAGGTTTCGTCCAATCTGATTTGGAAACGTTGATTCTTTAACTGCCCCAAGCAGAGTCAACAAATGCTGCTTAACTCAGGACTTCATTCACCTGATTCAATAAAATTTCTCCTCTAAAATCCATCAGAGAGGAGAACGTTGGTGAGAAACTAACTGTCTGTCTTAAAAGGTTTCTAACTGGTGCAGCAGAAAGGTTTGGCTGGCTGGATGCAGTCATGTAAACGTCTTTTAAAACAGGGGAACAGCTACAATATGAATTAGATACATGTTATCTGAGGTGATTAAACATGAGAGTACCAAAAGTTTGACTTCAGCTTCTTGAAATTTAGTTTTTAATTATATTTATTTTACATCTTTTTCCCCTAAATTCCGTGCTTTCCATTTTAATCTTTTTGAATTCTGTGTTTCATGATTGAAGCACATTTTGTCATCAGAAAGATTGTCTAATCATGTGATGGATTAATAAAATTTCAATATATTCGATAAGAAAGTATTCAAAATGTACTCATACAAGGATTTAAATGAATATATATCAATTAATATGTAATGATTCAACACAAACTTGCACCATTTTTTAATTGAAAAAGTGCTTCAACACACAGGCAGACATCAGATATGTGAGCTCTATGGTCTGAAATAATCCTTCACATGTTTGTGAGTGATCACACTGTGCACCATAAAAATAATAATCACAAAATAACATTAATAAAACAGGCTCATAGTGAAGAGATTTGCTTGTCCTCCCAAAGTCAGAGTGAAGCCACCAACCAGCTGCAGGGCGAGCTGGGAAAATCATTCAGGCCTGGAAATATGGTCCCATTCAGACCACTTTTTAAGCAGGAGGTCTGGGGGTCTGGAGGTCTGGGGGTCCCCTACTGGGAAAGTTGTAGTTACAAAGACTTGAGATGCACAAAGATTTTAGTGCATGTGAATAACAAACTAATGAGCCAACAACTGATTAGTACAATGTACTGTTATGAAGCTCAAATAAGACCAAATGTTCATATCATTAAGGGAGACGACACTACTACTACCAATGCTGCTCTCTCCACCTTCAAAAGGAAAAACAGCAAGAGCACGCCATATTTCTAAAGTACAGTGGAAACGACTTATCGTGATCATGGTTACAACCGTTTATATAGATCAGAAATGCTGTTTAAATAATTCACTTATAATAATCAATAGTCTGCTTACAGTGTTCATTTTGGTTCCTTTTGTACATGAAAACATTTGAAAAAAACATATTAACTATATTAGTTCTATTTTCTTTTTACCTCACTCCCACAGTTCATGTATGATGTCCATGTACTTATAGTGTAAGTAGTCTGTAATTATGGAGCAACACATACGTTGTGGTTAATTAAAGAACAGAATCATTTTTCATAACTTCCTGTCTACCTTATTGTTGTGTAATTAAAGATATACTATATATATTATTACATTACTGTATTGTTATTTTTTCATCCTGGATGACAGTAAAAGTCTTCCACAGCTGTGCACATGAGAGAGGTGAGTTTGTCTGTTATGAGCTGCTGCAGTGCTGCACCAACATGCCTGCTAGCAGATAACTTTCACATGTACAGACTCATTTATGGACTTTTTATATTCAAATTCATACAAAGAAGTAGAAGACATAACAGAATAAATCTGGAGTGTGGTTTGATTTTAGTTCACATAAACAAATGTAACATACTGATTCATACCAGGAATTTACCTTTAACTTTTTTTACTCCCTTGTTTCTTGTTGTTTTGTTTTGTTTTCTTCCATTTTTCCTACATTTAAGTTCCAGTAAGATCTGGTAAATATTTCATGTACCGATTCATCAGAGGAAGTTACACCATAAATTCCTGTGTGTGTGGGGGAGGGGAGGCACAAAACGCAGATTAAACATTTTGATGCTTTGTTTAAATCTTATAACGGTGGAAAAACCCTGATTTTTATAACTTGCATTTATCTTTTAGTAAATTCCACAATATTTCGCGTTTTACTTGTGATTTTACCAAATTCTGTGATTCCGTCCGTTTTCCACAAAGCAGAAATCATCAGGCCTTCTGTCACAGTATGAACTTCCCTAGATATAGATAGACGGATGGATAAAGTACTAAACTAGTAAAAACTAGAATAGAGACCAGAGATATAACATAACTAGAACATTAGTATAATTTACACTGTAGACTGAAAGTGTTTGGATATGACACAGCCCCACCTACAAACATTTTCACCAGATGCCACTGATAAAATACATTTCACTTAAATATGAGGCACTTTCTGATATTAAAGGTCAATTATATAATTAAGATTGATTACATAATTCTGTTTGAGTACAATTATCATTTACATTTATCCAACTGAACTCATCAAAGTGTTGATCATATTTAACTTCTCTCCTCGTTTTACTTTCACTTTACTAAGATCATGTTGACCACTAATCTGGAAAAACAACAATAAAACAGAATCAGTGTACTTACAGCAGAAAGGTTTGCGATCCTCTGAGAGAGTTCTGTGGTTTACGTGTCCATATCCTCTCTGACAAACTCCACCCGCTCTGTGACATTAAGATGAGGAAGTAGCTGCTGCAGAGAACTGGAGTGATTTCCTGGAAATGGTGTCAACAGTGTGATGTTTAATATGTTAATATGTCTCCCTCACAAGGACAACAGCCGTAAGTACAGAGGATTGAAACTGCCAAAAATCAAAAGTAAATGATAACTTATAATAAATTCATTAGTTAATATGCCGTTAAATTGATCAAAAATAATATTAAAAATAAATGTAGATATTGATTCATTGATAAAAAAATTATATTTGTATTTTAATTTGCTTCTGTATTTATTTCCCAATTTATTTGTTTTTGTTCTTTTCATTTTCCATTTTATTATTGATTTTTAAATATTCATGAGTTTTTTTCTGTATTCATTTCCTTTTGTATTTTGCGGCTTTTTAGTTTCCTAATCTATTTTATTTCTATATTTTATTTTCATTTTTCTTTATGTATTTCTGTTTCAAAGTGTCTTCAAAGGGGATCAACTTTTCTCCTATTGGTTGAGTAAATAGATCAAATATACATACCTGCTCCCACACTGGTGTCCAGACTCACTACAGTCAGGAACTTTGATTTTAATCTTGGACTCTGCAATCAGACCTGAAATTCACTGAGATTTGCTAGAAAACTAAAAAGTATTTTGTTTTTTCAGCACCAGGGTGCAGCCATCTTTGAACAGACTAGATGGTTCGTCTCTGTTGTTAGTTTGTTCACCAGTAAGAGTTGTAGGTAAAGATGGAGAGTAAAGAGAACAAAAGAAATGACAAAAGAACAAAAACAACTAATGTAAAACCATAAACCTTGTTCATCTGTACATGTTGTGTTAGTGGCATCACTGTCTTGAGGTAAAACCGACACCAACACGCCCCCCAGCTGCTGTCAATCAAACATCGCTGAACATCGTCTTAATTTCAAGTGTAAATCTATAAACAATACATTAAAAACATGTTTTGTACATGTTTGACATTATTTCTGACTGTAGAGAGAGATGATTAAACAGGATTTCAGTTGGACTTTAAACAGTTTATAACAACCTGTAGTGCTGCTGAAGGTTAACAGGAGCCTCCACTAGAGGGAACTCTTGATGTTGAATATCAGTACTCAGATCTGCACTGAGCTGAGATACACTGATGATGATGTTCAGCATGAGTACTTCATGTCTGCTGGGAAACTTCTTGTACTGATGAATTGTTTGTTTTTGATGATGTTGAGATTACTGATGGTTTACTCTTTAGTTTTTATGATTCCAATACAGATGTTTTACTGTGTAAGTTGCATTGACACTGTTAAATACACAATAAAATAAAAATATCTACAGTACTACTGTACAAAGATTATAGTCTGATACAGGTACAGATCAGTACTGAAAAATACAAACATTCACAGTTTTAATGTCAAAAAGCTGCTGTACACTACCTGCTCAGCACCAGACGGCAAACAGACACAGTTAGCTGTAGACTAGCTGGTAGCATTTAGCAGCTAAAGAGCCAGATATTTCCCTCAGGAGTTGGTAGAGAGCAGAAACAGAAGCTAAAAGACAGAGAAGATTGGACTTACATTCACCAGGTGGACAGAAACACGACTTTAAATGAATGATAATGTTGCTCTGGATGTGGAAATAAGCAACTGTTTGCTAACAAGTTCAACATATTAACTTAAAAGCTGATGACGTGTCAGTGTGTTCACTATATGAAAACTAGTAGGGAAAAATGCAGGTTAATGATCTCTCTGACACCAGATAATAACTGCACACAACATATTATTTTATCTGTTGTGACCTCTGACCCTCAGGATACCCCAACCCTTCACACACACACAGATCAATGGAGGATGACAGAGTTAATCCTACAGCAGTTTGATGTCGATCAGCTAACAAATCCTCACCACTCAGTCGCTAATTTGACCCTCATTGTTTCAAACATCTCTGCTGCATGTGACACAGATTATGTGGCATTCAGGTGACGATGGGATAAACGGTCGCTGCTCGCTGCTGATCTTGCAGGCCAGACTCGGGGAAAGGAGAGGAAGGAACAACGGTGGGATTCTGACCGTCAGCGGTGACAAAAGCTCCGTTGTTTGAAGCTCCAACATGCTGATTCACTGGAGTGACAGCGGGTCAGCTGACAGAGGGAGCGCTTGTTTAACAACACACACTCCGTCCCAACAGGGTCCTCCGTAACTCGAGTACAAGACAGAGGACAACCAACACACACACACACACACACACACTTATACAATGTGGAATAGTTTATGTCAAGACACACTGTTGTACCATTGTGGTTTAGACACAATGCACAGACTGTCCTCAGTGTGTGTGTGTGTGTGTGTGTGTGTGTTATACAACTTGTTTGATTGACCTTACTACTACAACCACATATATTACTCTGTTCTGATTGGCTGGGAGGTGTCTGTTGAGAGTTGTGAAGGTGTCAGTAAAGTCTTTTTTATCTAAATAAAGTTCACTAATTAACACGTTGTATCTTGTTGGAAAGGCAGTTTCACAATTTTTCAAGTCAGGTGCTCAAATGAACAATGACACATGTTTTTCTCGTCATGTTCTTGTCTATTTTTTTTTCTTTGTCTTGTATTTAAACATGTGTTTGAAGTGAAAGGATCATTCTGGACATTTTCTATATTTCTCTTCTTGTCAACAAATCTCATGTTTGGATTCAAACCAACGATGAACAAGTACTGTGTTTGTACCAAAGCCTGATACATCTGATTCCTCTGTTGTTGTCCAGAAACTATTAAAACATGTCAGTGAGTCGCACCACTGCACTGGGTGACACGTTCCTTCACCATGAAGAGGTTAATCAGGTTAGTTTGATTATAAACAGCTTCAAAGACTAATAACAGTGATCATGTTTTCAGTCTCTGGAGAGTAGTTCTATGGAAGGCTGTAAGCTTTATCAAAAAGGAAAGTTTTAAGCCTACTCTTAAACATAGAGAGGGTGTCTGCCCCTTGGACCGAGTCTGGGAGATTGTTCCACAAGAGAGGAGCCTGATAGCTGAAGGCTCTGCCTCCCGTTCTACTTTTAAATACTGTAGGAACCACCAGTAAACCTGCATACTGGGAGACCAGTGCTCTACTGGGATTATATGGTACTATGAGTTCTTTCAGATAAGATGGTGCCTGACCATTAAGGGGTTTGTAGGTGAGGAGATATAGAGATTATTCCCTATCTTTATTCAAGAGCGTAGTATATAAATTTGAGAGCAAACTTTATTGATTTTACGTTCAAATTTTGTAATTCGTCCCTCAAAACCCTCCCCTCGCTTTCAAATAGCCTCTGCTTGTTCTCAAACTGTGTGCTCGCACTCGGATACAATGTTGCTCACACACATTTCCTGCGCTCAAACTTAAACTCTTCTCCTCGCACTCAAGTTTCTTCTGCGATGCATCCATGATAATATGATTAGCTTTAGCTAGTGTTTAGCTGTGAGTGCTGCTGCTATTTAAAAAACGCAGCTGGTGTAACATGTCGTGTGTGTATGTTAAAATTGTTTTTATTAGGTAAACAAATGGTGTTTACCCTTGCTGTCAAACTCTGCCCTATTAGAAGGATTTCACATAATGTTAATATCTTAAACACGTTCCTATTTACATACCTGCATATTTACAATTAAATCAGTTGAACTTACTATATTATAGCAAGGGTAAACACCATTTGGATGTATCTGAAGGAAGTAATAGCAGCATAAAAAAATGTCAAAAAAAAAAAAACCAACTTACTTGAGATCGTTGACTTTGACTAACGCAAGGAGGCAGGCTCCATTTCATTGGTCAACCCAAAACCGGGCCTTCTATTGATTGGATGATTCTGACAGGGTGGTTGCTATGCTTGTTGCTACACAAAAAAAATCAGAGCGCAGTGGAGAAATCCGTGAGCAGAAACTTAGCGAGCGCGCAGAAGAAACCTGAGTGCGAGGAGAAGAGTTGAAGTTTGAGTGCGAGCAACATTGTATCCGAGTGCGAGCACACAGTTTGAGCACAAGCGGAGCAAATCTGAGCGCAAGCAGAGGCTGTTTGAGTGCGAGGGGAGGGTTTTGAGGGACAAATTACAAAATTTGAACGTAAAATCAATAAAGTTTGCTCTCAAATGTATATACTACACTCTTGAATAAAGATAGGGAATAATCTCCATAAGGAGAAGGACTTCAAATTCTATTCTAGATTTTACAGGAAGCTAGTTTAGCGAAGCTAAAATTGTAGAAACATGATCTCTTTTTCTAGTTTTGCTAGTACACATGCAGCGGCATTCTGGACCAGCTGGAGAGTCTTTATAGACCTGTTAGGGCAGCTCTCAAATTCGCACAATGGCAGTAATCCAGTCTAGAAGTAACAAATGCGTGGACTGTTTTTTCTGCACCTTTTTGGGACAGGATGTATCTGATTTTTGCAGTTTTATGTAGTGAAAATTTGTTTTATGTGGGAGGTAAAGGACATATCCTGATCAAAAATAATCTGATCTGCCCATGTTACTGTCTTTTACAGCAGTTATTATTTTGAGATGCTGGTAGTTGACTGTGGCTCAATGACATGTTTTTAAAAGTTTCTGGACAACAATGGAGGGATAAGATATATCTTTTATACACACACAATACTTGATAGTAGATCAGTTCATTTTTGCTTTGGATCCAAACATGAAGAAAAATATAGAAAATCACCTGAATTATCCTTTAATATGCTTCTGTTGTCCATATCAGCCAAATCAAGTCAATATCTGTCAAAGTTATTGTTTTTACAGCAGATAGGTTATTATTTTGAGATGCTGCTTTGCATAGTAGTCCCTGTACCTGTTCTGCGTATGAATGTGTGTGAATGAAAGCTACACACAACAGCACATCACACACACACACACACACACACACACACACACACACACACACAATCTCAACCAGAAATCAACAATGCAGACGAAATCCAGCAGACCTTTCAATTTGGCCTTGAATGTATTGATTGAACTGCAGTTCTTCATATCATCAGGTAGGACATTTCACTGATTTGTGGCTGACTGCCCAAATGCAGAGCGACAAAATGGTACAATCATCTAAAGAGGATATTCTGGAGGGTCTAATAGAAATTAATGTACACATAGTGAAGGAGGGGTCAAACCATTTAAAATCGTATAAACCAGGCGCAAATTTGAGAATAATCTAAAATTCTCAAAGCTTGGGAAGAAAAACGTTATACATCACTGTTAAAAAATAATGATGTGACAACGCTGTGGTTGTTCAGGTCTGGTGAGGTTTAGGCACAAAAACCACTTGGTTAGGTTTAAAGAACTGTCCCGACTCGTGGTTGGAAACAAAACCCTCCATCCATGAGGAAATCTGTCCATATATATACATCATCTGAACTGCACCACTGCTCCGCCTCATAGTTACTAGTTACCACTGCATGATCTGTCACTCAGACTAACTATAGGTCGTTTTTGGGCAAAGCATCAGAAGGTGTCCAGGCTAGCAGTTTCCACCTGTTTCCAGCCTTTGTGCTAAGCTAGGCTAAATACATCCTGCCTTATCTCTACTGAATGCACAAAGATCTAACTGGTAGTGAAAATAGACAGCCTGGTGGTGTTAAAACATGTTTCCCAACATTTCCTTTAATTTCCATCCACAGTTGGCAGTTTTCTCAGGTGTTAGTTTTGAGCCCCTGAGCGTTACCATCACAGACTGAGCCCTGAGCCCTCAGACGCTGCGTGTCAAACATGCGGAGAGCAGGATTTATCCGTCCATCTGCATCATAACCTGCTGCAGTGTGTGAACTGAGCCTCATCGCTGCTGTCTGACACTGTAATGTGATTACTGCAGATGTCATGTTAGTTTTCATCCCGATCTGGACAACATGCTCATAATTAATCTTGGCATAAATCTGGACTTTGGCAGCCTGAGCCTGTAACACATGTTGCCACACACACACACACACACACACACACACACACACACACACACACACACTATGCAGCTCAGACACTCGTCATAAGCAGTAATGTGCCCAGTCTGGATCTTACTTCCATCATACAACATCGTATTTACTGAAAACATGAAAACTTGTTGTTAATACAGTAAATACAAGAAAATGAAATAAAATACAAAATAGAAGAAAAATGAAAAAAATAGACTCAACTAAATTAAACTCCTTTTACCATTTCAGCAAGATGAATAATGACTGTTGTATTTTGTCTTTGGAACTTACAGTCCACCCCTTTTTTTAAATGGATGTTTTTCTGTTTTGTTTTTGTTGGTTTTATTTATGTTTCTTAACTATTTTATTGTCTATTTATATAAACATATAAAGGACCAGCGTGTAGAATTTATTGGTATTTAATGGAACAGACTTGGCAGAAATGGAATATAATATTTATGAATATGTTTTAATTGGTGTATAACCACTTTAAAATAAGATTTGTTGTGTTTTTCATTACCTTAGAATGAGCCCTTTATATTTACGAAGGGAGCAGGTCCTTGTCCACGGAGCCGCCATGTTGCCCCGCCGTGTTTCTACAGTAGACCAGAATGGGTAAACCAAACACTGGCTCTAGAGAGGGCCTTTCGCATTTTGCAGCCACTGTAGGTTTCCTCTTTTACCTCGTTTATTTATGCCCTAGAATGTAACCGCTGTGAAACGATCTCAGAAAATAACGTTTTATTGATATGATTCACCAGCACTCCCTCTCTTCGTTCACTCTCTAGTGAGTGCTGTATGAATAAATCTTTATATGTTGCTTACTTATTGCTGCTCTTCATGGCCACATGTGTGAAAATATGATTATAACCAGCATTGCTTTGTTGTGTTTTGTTGCTGTGTGTTGCTACATGTACTAAATACTTGATTTTGTTGCTGTATTATTGCATTAATGCTGTTTCCTGTTGCGCTGTTGCTCACTGTCTCTCACTGTTGTTTTATTTTGTTGTCTTTATAACGTTGTATTGTTTGTTTTAGGTGTCTTAAAACAACAGTCAGGAGCCCAAATGAACATTAAACCTGTTTTTCTTGCTGTAATCATTCCTCCTGTTCATACTGACCATTAGAAGATCTCTTCATAATGACCTCACAAAGGAAGTGATGGAGGACTAAATCCACAGTCCTCCTTCTGTGTAAAAAATGTATTTAAAAGTTTATGCGAAGCTAATATGAAGCTTCAGTGTCCAAGTGAGTCAAATCAGTCCAAAATCTCCCACACGTGTTCAGCTGGGTTGAGATCTGGTGACTGTGAAGGTCATAGCATATGATTCACATCATTTTCATCCTCTTCAAACCATTCAGTGACTCCTCGTGTCTTGAATTGGGCATTGTCATCCTGGAAAAGACCACTCCCGTCAGGATAGAAATATATCATCATAAGATAAAGGTGATCACTCAGAACAACCTTGCATTCATTAGCAGTGACCCTTCCCTCAAAGGAGACAAGTGGACCCAAACCATTCCAGCAAAATGCCCCCAAAGCATAACAGAGCCACCAGATCCCCTCACTGTAGGGGTCCAGCATTCAGACCTGCCCCAGTTTTTCCTTTAATTTGTCACCCATCTGTATATGAATGTGTTTTGAGTACATACATATTTTAAAACACCCCATTAAAAACCGCTAATTCATGGAAATCAAATGATCTCCTACACTGTTAACTAATGCTGGTGTGATGAAAATAATGGCAGGAGAGTATCCTCTCTGCTAACATCTGTTGTACTAAAATAAACACAAATGTGCCTTTAAAACAAACTACACATCAATAGTTTGTTGAAATTTAGAAAGTCTTAACCAGTAGTGGAAAGTACATTTTCTCAAGTACTGTACTGTACTGTACAATTTTAAGGTACTTGTACTTTACTTGAGTATTTCTGCAATATTATATTTATTAATAATAATAATAATAATAATAATAATAATAATAATAATAATAATAATAATAATAATAATAATAATAATAATAATAATATTTGTGTATCAGAACTTTGTTTTTTCTTCTTTCTTCTCCCATTAATCATCTCACGACCCCTCAGATTTATCTGCTGACCCTTTGGAGGGGCCCTGACCCCTAGGTTGAGAACCAGTGGACTAAACTAGCTAACTGTATATAAAGTAGTGTAAACTAGCTCCACCTCCAGCAGCTACAACAGTAACATGCACACAGCAGCTTCACTCCTGAATCCTGCAGCTTGTTTCCACTCAGATCCAGCTCTCTCAGATGGGAGGGGTTGGACTTCAGAGCTGAGGCCAGAGAAGCACAGCTGATCTCTGACAAACTGCAGTCACCAAATGCGAATAAAGAAGAAAATATGCAGATAAAATGTAATTTATAGTCCAACTATGTCCTCATCAATGAGCTCTTCCTTAAAAGTGATCAAAACTAGAAACTAGCTGAAACTAGCTAACTGTATATAAAGTAGTGTAAACTAGCTCCACCTCCAGCAGCTACAACAGTAACATGCTGCTCTAACACTGATGCTTCACTATTAATAATCTAATGATGTCATATATAATAATATATCAGTCAGAGGGACCAAACCACTACTTTTACTGCAACACTTTAACTACATCAAGCTCATAATACTGATGTATTTTTACTGTGGTAGGATTTTTCATGCTTGAACTTTTACTTGTAATGTTGTATTTTTATATTACTGTAATGGTACTTTTACTGCAGCAAAGGATCTGAAAACTGGAACTGAAATTGTGGTCACCATGTTAACAAGAAGAGTTTCAGAGGACACAGCGACAGGATAAAACCAACTTCTCAAAGACTCATAACACTGTAAAATTCTCTCTTAAATATACTCTTATTTATTACTTTCAGAAAGAGTAAACATCTACAACTAACTCATAGTCTTGTGTCTGTGTGTTCAGTATGGTGCTAATGTAGTTATCCTAATTTAGCTTAAAGACTGGAAGCAGGGGGAAAGCCTGGCTCCATCCAGAGTTCTCTAATGATCACTTGTTTCTTTAACAGAAACTGAAATGTAAAAACCACAGTTTTAGGTTTTAGGGGGAGTCACGTGGTGGAACTATAGCATGCTCATCATGCATGTGTTAGCATGCTAACATTTGCTAATTAGCACTACTAAACACTAAGTACAGCTGAGGTTGATGGGAATGTCTTTAAATTTCTGTTTGTTTATGGATTATGGATTAAAAGTGCAAAATACAATATACAAAAGAACAAAAACAGTGCAAAGGCGACAAAAACAAATGATATTCAATGTGTTAATTACTCATTAGGGGTGTTTTGGAGGTGTATTTTTTAACTTTGGACATTGCCAGGCTAGCTGGGTTAGCTAGGGATGCTGATACAACAAGATACAACACGTAAATCAGGAGGTGGATTTACTGTATATATTATGAAGGATAGCAGTTTCCCCCTGCTTCCAGTCTTTATGCTAAGCTAGGCTAACCACACCCTGACTCCATCCCTGTACTTACTTTTGTTTTTAGCATTGTTTCATCAGAAATTTAGAAAGCTTTACTCTGTTTTCTCTGGATGAACTACACCTTCCATTTATTTGGTAGCAGAAGTGATTCTCCAGATTTCCCTTTGGTTTACAGTAATGATGTGTTGATGTACTCATTCAATGGTTCACATCTGCTTCTTGTTTTAAATTCTAAATATAAAAAGGACAGGGTAACCATCTTGGAATAATCTGTAAATAATGTTCCCAAGTCTGAAAAACTGCTTTGTTCTTCCCATTCTGGCAACAAGCTGTAAATTTACCTTAAGAATATAAATTTCTCCCAACAGTACATTTTGATAAGCTGCATGTTACAGCAGCTTTTTACCCGTGACATCACTTTGTGCGGCTGCGTTTCAGCTCGACTCGACTCATTTTTCCTTCTCTCTGAGGTGGCTGATTGCGTGAGAGCAGAGCAGACCTTCCCTTCTGTACTTTAATACGACGAGCCCGAGACTCAAGGCAAAGTCATTCATTAAACATGACCATCTAAAAATAAAGGCCTCCTCCTTTCACCGGAACTGCTCTCTTTAATCTGGGCCAGAGCTTCGAGTGGTTTGCATCGGCACATGAGAAGGAGAGACGCCATGAAAGACAAAGAGAGACAGAGGGGATGCTTCACACAGGGGGGGAGGAAGAGGAGGAGGATGTTCTCCTTCATACAGATCTAACACTGGATTTGTATTTCATGATGGTTTATTGCCTGACCTCTGACCTTCCTGTCGGCGTCTCTTTAGTTCCATATTTTGGGGAATAAACCTATTTCCTTTATGTTGTTAGATGATAAAAAAAAGATGACATAAGGTGCCAAGAAACGACAACAAGGTGCAAAGACAAGAAAAATGATATAAACAATTCCTTTGAATTTATAATCATTTGTAATAACAATAATGCAGGAGATAAAATTATTAATAAGCAATTAATAAAGTTTTTATGACACATGTGGTGACTTATCATAAAACAAATGTTGTGATTCTACAAGAAAACATAAAGTCACAGTTTATTACATCCTGCAGACACACAAGTGCTCAGATCATTAAGTTAAAGTACATCAATGTAAAAGTACTTAATTACAAGTAAAAGTTCAAGCATGAAAACTCCTACTACAGTAAAAGTACATCAGTATTATGAGCTTGATGTAGTTAAAGTATTGCAGTAAAAGTAGTGGTTTGGTCCCTCTGACTGATATATTATTATATATGACATCATTAGATTATTAATACTGAAGCATCAGTGTTAGATCAGCATGTTACTGTTGTAGCTGCTGGAGGTGGAGCTAGTTTACACTACTTTATATACAGTTAGCTAGTTTACACTAGTTTTAAGGAAAAGCTCATTGATGAGGACATAGTTGGACTATAAATTACATTTTATCTGCATATTTTCTTCTTTATTGACATTTGGTGACTGCAGTTTGTCAGAGATCAGCTGTGCTTCTCAGGCCTCAGCTCTGAAGTCCAACCCCTCCCATCTGAGAGAGCTGGATCTGAGTGGAAACAAGCTGCAGGATTCAGGAGTGAAGCTGCTGTGTGCATGTTACTGTTGTAGCTGCTGGAGGTGGAGCTAGTTTACACTACTTTATATACAGTTAGCTAGTTTAGTCCACTGGTTCCCAACCTAGGGGTCGGGGCCCTCCAAAGGGTCAGCAGATAAATCTGAGGGGTCATGAGATGATTAATGGGAGAGGAAAGAAGAAAAAACAAAGTTCTGATTCACAAATCTGTTTTCAGTTTCTGGATTTTTTTCTCTAATCTTTTATTTTTGCTGAAATATTGGATCATTTGAACATTTATTGAAATGAAAGCATGTGAGAAGTTTAGAGGGAAAAATCACTATTTGGTGGAGCTGTTAACAACTCATAGACATGTGAAATGTGACCCCGACTACACACTGCTTTTTGTAAGACGTCAAAAGACAAAAAGGTTGGAAACCACTGGTTTCATCTTTAACAATGTGTTGTATTTTAAAAGCTTGTTATATTATCCATTGTGTCAAATCTTCATCTGAAAAGTAACTAAAGCTGTCAAATAAATGTAGTGGAGTAGAAAGTACAATATTTCCCTCTGAAAGTAGCATCACATGGAAATACTCAAGTAAAGTACAAGTAAATGTACTTAGTTACTTTCCATCAGAGGCTTTTAAATCTCATATTTTCATCCTGATATTTTTCTACCTTCTTTATTTACTTACATCAACTTTTAATATCACATATCTTTAAAAAAAAACCCTCTCCCTCTCCTGCTTTCTTGTCCTCTATTCTCAGTCTTTCACCTTCCTCTCCTCTTTTAATCCAAAACTTCTCTCCTTTTCTCTCTCCACCCTCCTCTCCCTCCTTCCTTGGCCTTGTAGGTGAGCTGCATGATTGGGCGTGCAGGTTGGAGGGGGTAGGCTTTGGCAAATCACATGGTACACTTTTTCCAGATCGGTGAGACGCCATTTTAAAGGAAAGTTTGGAATTTGTTGACCTGGGGAGGTGCAGCAGCAGCAGGAGGAGGAGGAGGAGGAAGAGGAAGAGGAGGAGGAAGAAGAAAAGAAAAAGAGAAGGAGGGAGGAGGAGAAGAAGTAGAAAAAAAGAGAGGAGGGATTTACACAGAGAGAAGTTTGACACGAATGCACAACGGCAGGCTGTGCTGGGAATATAATACACAAGCGTGCGGACCAGTGCGGGATAAGTGAGGCAGGGTTTGGCACGGCTGGACTCTGAAGTTTTTTTTTTTTTTTTTTTTTTTTTTTAATTTTTGGGGGATAACCATCAAAGCTCCGGAGCTGACTATTCCCTACACCACTGCAGCAGCACCACCACCAGCAGCAGCAGTAGCAGCGGGCAGCTCATGCATGCATGCACCGCCTGCACGGAGGGATTTTTTTTTTTACGCGGAGTTAGATTTCCACTTTAGTGTCGCCACTGCGGGTCAGCCTGCGCGTTGCACGCCGGGGCAGGGAGCCTCTCTGGCGGGGAACTCCAGCGCGGAGAGTCGGTGACACACGGAGGTTCTTTTTCTCGACTCTCGCTTTCTGTATTATTAGTTCAAACCGGCACCTCTGCCTAGATTTTTTACCCACTTCCTAAACGGAGATTTTGTGGTTATAAAGTGTTCATTTGTTGTCAGTTTCCACCTCCTGACAGTTAGTTTGGAGGTTTGTTTGGCTCGTTTGGGGAACTTGGTGTCGTCGTGGAGGGATTTTCTTCACTTGGAGCGGTGACAGCAGGGGTTTAACTGGCTGGAATAATCAATATAATCAATAAAAAAACCACCCACCCCCGTCCTGTGTGAGGAGTGTATGTGGCTGACACAGAAGTAGCCCCTAACCAGACCCACCACCATGCCCGTCAGAAAGAAAGGTAAGCCGCTTTCACCTCCTCACATATTACAAACTAGCACGCTAGCAACGGGCTAGCCGCTGCCTGCTGGGAGAAACTCACAACTGCAGCCTCGTACAAAGAAATAAAACACTTAAACAAACACGGACGCACACTAACACGGATGTAACTCGACCGGGAGGCAGCCACCGAGGCGTATGTCGGCCTCACTGAGCCGTGCCGTGCCGTGCCAGGCAGGTAAAGTGAGTTAAAGTGAAGGCTAGCCGGTTAGCCGCCGCCGCCGCTGCTGCTGCTAACCCAAGTTGTATATGGGGCACCTTGTCTGGAGACAACTAAAAATAAACTCTAATATTAATAAAATATTTACCAGCTGGTCAACAGTCACCGCAGCTTTCCCAAAGCAGATTAACTGTAAAGATTTAGAGACATCATTGTTATATATATTAGTGCCATTAATACACTTTTATGACTTTTATTTAAAAATAGATTAGTGAATTGTGTCAGTGGTGCTAAATAGTGATTTAATAGCAGCCTAATTATACTTGTGTCACTTCTGCTCTGTAAGCAGTTGTATCCTGTAAATCTGCAGCTAAAGACTACTTAAAATATCCTCTCCAGTCCAAACATGTTTAAGATGTATTGAAAATCCTCTACTTTGAATAATAATTTGTGTTTTTTCCCCCCATAAAACACGTATAATTATCTCATTCCTTCACTTCCTTTTCAACATGACATCTACTTCCTTCTCCTTCATTAAAAATGGCCAGAATCTATAAATATGCAAATGTTCATTTCTAAAGTTTTCCTACTGGACACAAGATGTCTCCTCCTTTTTTCGTCTGTTCTCGGGTGTTTTTTTTTGGTGCCACTGGAGGCTTTTTGAGTTTTACACATCACGCCGGCGCCGGTGAAGTGAAGCTGAATATTGGGAACCAGGACCGGCTCCAAACTGGTTGTGATGTCACAAATCCTTTAACTGAGATTTGCAGTGAGCTCCTGGAGGAGAAACTTTCCACTTTCAGCAGATGAATGAAAGCAACACAGACGAAGGAAAAAACACACAACACGCTTTTTTTTATTTATTTATTTATTTTTTGACTGGAAGAGGACTTTAATAAAATATTCAACAGTCACCACAGCTTTCATAAAGTAGGTTAACTGTAAAACATTATATACTAGAGCCATTTAATACACTTTCACTTTTATTTTATAAACAGGATGATGATTTGTGTCAGTTTGGAACAACATGAAAACCTCACGTCACCAAAATAATCACATTTCACGACATTATAATCATTAAAAATAGACTTAAAATGGCACTAAAACATACTTTAGCTTAAAGTTTGTTAAGAAACAAACATTTTTATTGCATCACAGGTTGGACAGACATCGTTTTTAGTGAAAAACAAGATTAAATAACATAAATCATAACAGATAAATATGATAATTCCTGTATTATTGTTAAAAATCAGGTTTTATTTATGACTTTTCTACCATGATGTCAAATGTTAAAGACAACAGGAACGATCCTTTAACAGAAATAAAGTCCAACTCTTCTACTTTTATTAAAATCAGTAAAATAAATGTGATGATATTCATGACTCAGTAACGGCTTCATTATCCTCTCTGCTCTGTAAACTGTTCATTTAATCACTTTGTCTGTAAAATTAAAACACAAATAATGAAAAATATCCGTCGCAGCTTCTCGAGAGTCAAAAACTGAAGCGTCTCATTTCTCAAAAGTGCACCAAATGATCTTCTAGCAAAAACAAACCGCTCTGTTGTGACTTTTTAAACACTGAAATAATGTTTAAATACATCAAATAAGTTCTGTCAGTTCAATTATCTGTTTATTTTCTGTCCTGCACTAAAGATATTTAAAGCCGTAATTCAACCTTCTGCTTAAAACTGTGCACGTTACTTTTCTCACAGTTTCTCAGAGTTCAAGGTGACGACCGAAAACATCACAGAACAGATAAAAGAACTTCAGTTTATAGATCGATTAACGGACTTTCAGCTCCGTTCAATAATCTGTTTATAGAATAATATGATATTTAATCACTGCAGCAGCAACAAACACCTTCACTGACTTATTTTATAAACGTTATGTTACGAATATTTAGGAAAGTGCAGCTGTTTTTCATGCATCAGAAGTTTATTAACGTGAAGATCGACGACTCGTCTTATTAAAGTAAATTATTCCAGATTTGCATTAAATGTCTGATACAAACACGTTTTATCAGAGTTTTTTCTCTCTGTGTGTTTGGTCAGAGTGAGTCGACTGGACGCTGCCTCCCTCCACACACACACACACACACACACACACACACAGCTGATCGATCAGTGAATCGATCGATCACTTCCTGTTGAAGTCTTTTCTTCTCTCTCTCTGTTTTTTTTAAATGGTTATGAGCTGAATGTCTTTGTGTTTTGGGACGTGTGGAAGCATCATGTTGGACAAACATCTTCAGAGATGAGTTCAGTGTTTCAGCTTCGGTCAGCCTGCAGACGTCACCACTTTAAATCCGTCTGACATCCTCAACATTTTATCTGCACTCACACTTCCTGGATTCACAAGTCTTAATGCTGCTGTAGAAAGACCTGAAACCTTCACACACACACACACACACACACACACACAGAGTGCAGCTCAGTGTTTGAGCGCTGGAGGATTATTGCTGCAGAAAAGCAGCTGTTCCTGCAGCGCGGCGACTCGTCTGTGTGCCGAGCTGAAGCCGCACTCTGCTGCCATCACGTCTCAGATCAGTTTTCAGTCGTCGCTGAGGCTTAAAATGAACCAGCAGCAGCAGCAGCAGTGACTGCTCCGCTCTGCTCTGCTCCGCTCTGCTCTGCTGTATCCTCACCTCACCTCTAACACTTCTTCTTCTTCTTCTTCTTCTTCTTCTTCCTGTGGTCCAGATGCGCAGCGAGCCCTGCTGCTCCTGGAGGAGTACCGGGCCAAACTGAACCACGCTGAGGACCGGCAGCTCCGACACTCCATCCAGAGGGTCATCGACATCTTCCAGAGCAACCTCTTCCAGGCGCTCATAGGTACGACCCTGAACACACTCCCTCTCTCTCTCTCTCCAGTTTAACACCTGGACGCAGTTTGTGACCTCACGGCTAGCCAGCAGCCAATCGTGGTCCGGTATTCATCGTAAACAAGCGTGATGTGTAAACTTCGCGGTGACAAGAGGAGACATCTGGTGTCCAGCAGGAAAGACGTCGTATCAGATGCACGTTGTTAGTCCAGAGCGCAGTGTTTATACGTCCTGATGGGATGTTTGGAGCAGATATGAGCTGCTGCAGGTTAAGAGGATAATATCGTACGTTAATAAACACACGAGTCTAAAGAGACGAAGCACGCTGGACGGTGTGTTCATGCAGGCGGCTTCAGTCTGCAGACGTTCTGTTCACCACGTCTGTATCTTTGTTTAGACTCCAGAGTTTATTTGTTTGTGCGTCACCTGCGTTATCGGAGCTGTTTCTATATTTTAGGCGACGCTACGCTCACATTAGCTTCTTCTAAAAACAAGAACAGGCTTTTCTTCTGCAGAAGTTCAGTTTAAATCTCGGTGTTAAGCGACTATCCGAAGGGGAAGGATGCGCTGGTGGCGAGGAGTCACGGCTCAGAGACGCGTCGCCAACAGGAACGATCACTTCCAGAGCGTCCCGGAGAGGAACAGCTGATTACATCATCGCTGACGTCACACCTGCACCACGTGGGAAAAAAAAAAACCTCACCATGCATCCTAAATGAACGCTACAAGCCCTGACGTTAGCCGGCACCTGGACGCACCTGCCAGGTTTGTGACATCACAGCTGGTCTGGAGCCAATCGGCGAGGGAGGAGACGTCAGCGGGAAAGATGTCGACACAGATGCACGATGGAGGATTTAATTGGATGTCTGGAGGAGATGTGAGCTGCTGAAGTTTTATTTTTTCTCCTCACACGTCTGAATAAACGCAAACTAACGGGATCCAAACGGCGCCGATGACACCCGAGTGTCCGGGACGCCGCCGCCGCCCGCCGACGTTTATTCATTAGTTTGAAGGTCAAATATCACGCGTGAGTGACGGAGCGTCGACCTCTCTGACCCCGAATCACGGCCGCTGTTTGTTTGTTTGTTTGTTTGTTTGTCCCGTGTGAGGCGTCGCAGCGGAGCGACGGGTCGTTCACACAGCTGCAACATCTGCCGACTCCAGCAGCAGCTCAGAGGTCAGAGGTCAGAGGTCAGCAGGTCGGTCGCTGTGTGTTGACAAACGTTTCCAGATTCATACTCGTGTTTTTATCTGATCGTTTAGGATTTTATTCAGACAAACGTCTCGTTGTTTTTATTTCTCGGATGAAACAAATTTAATTTAATCTATTAGACTATTTTTGTTAAATTATTTACAGAATAAATAATAAAAATCTCTGATTCCAGCTTCTTAAATGAGATTATTTTCTGGTTTCTTTCGTCTTTGACATTTGAAGACGTCGTGTTGAACTTCAGGAAACAATTTCTGATCAATCAATCGAGAGAATGATGAACAGATGATGTAAATAATTATCTTTATGTGTGAACATTGAGGTTAAAGTCGTGTTATTCTAGCTCGAAGCTCCAGATGTCGTCCGGCAGTCGGCGTGTTTTTGGCGGCGGTGGCGGCGGCGTTCTCGTCAGCTCGCCGTCAGCTGACGGAGACGCGGCTGCAGGTTAAACGGACAGCAGGCAGCAGGAACGTGGTCGGATCTGACGGCTTCTCAGGAGGTTTTAGAGTTTTTGTCGTTCGGATGAGACGCTGCTGTCGGACAAACTGTCAACGATCAAAACATTTAATAGATTAAAGGATCTGTTGTTGGTGGATTCATGACAGAAATGTGATGAATGAAACCACAGCAGACTCCTAACTGTAACCACCTGTTTATTACTGTAACCATGACGACGCAGCCTCTCCTCATCTTAACCCTAAACCGTGATCTTTACCTAAACCTACTAAACCTTAACCTCAGCGTCTTCATCACTAATAGATGAGAGGAGGTGAACATGGCGGCCTCGATCCTGCCGCTCCTCGTCCTCGTCTGTTTCTTCCTCTGCTGCAAGAAAAAAAAACACACAAATGGATTTAAAAGAAAACTCATCGAATGAACCGTTTTAAAATGTTTTTAATTCTCCAGTTAAAGGCGACGTTTGTCTCCACGAGGAAGAAAAGCAGCGAATCTGAAGCCAGACGAAGAGCTGCAATACTCAATCACTGATCACAACAGTTACAGGTTTGAGTCTGAAGGCAGCGACGTCACATCGAGACGCAGAGGTCGACTGACGTGTCAGAGCAGCGTCGCACAAACGCCGTTAGTTATTGATCTCTGACTGAGAGGTTTTCTGCTGTCGATGCTGAACTTTCATCTTCATCCAAAGAACTTCATAATAAACTATTTCCTGTTTTTGGAAACGTTTTTATTCATGAAAGTTAATCAGAACCACAGTGAGACTGTACAGACTAAATAATAATAATAATATCTTTATTTATATAGCAGCTTTTTAAAAACAGAGTTTACAGACGAAGCAAAGAAAACAACAACAACAGATCTGACGTTTAGAAACAAAACAAACGATAAAGAACATTATAAATATTAAAGCTAAGTGGAGGCTATCAGGCTTTTTATTCAGCTGTTACACTGATAATAATAATTAAATATGAACTTTAATAAAACAGTAATGAACTGCATTAACAGGAACATTTAAATCCATTAAAATAAATAAATAAAGGAGTTTTCTGATATTTTCACTCTGATCACATAAAACAAAACAAAAGGTTAAAAGTTCATTTAAGATGTCAGAATTAAATAAACACTTTAAATCAGCTGATCAACCTTCAGTAATAAATATAAAATAATCACAGCGGCCTCTGTGGTCACATGACTGCTGACAGCGGAGCGTCGTCTGTGGTTTTATTGCTGTTTGCATTAATAACTGCTCAGCTGCAGCTGGGATTATTGTTTTAAATAGCCTCTTTTTATTTTAGATATCATTTTATGGTCAGTGGGTGAAGCGGCATAAATCACTGAGGAGGATAAAAATAATCCAGCAGAGACACGTGGACCAGAGGGGGGGGGAGGGGGGGGGGGGGGGGGGGGGGGGGGTGTAGTGGTGATACTTCCTGTTCCGTCACACACAGACGGACGTCAGCGCAGCAACAAGTCGCTCACAGCTGATAACACCACGACCTCTGACCTTTACTGTTTCTATGAGACCTTCATGTTGTTCTGAAGAGTCGGGAGGTCGAGATGTGAAGCAACAAGCAGGCGAAGCTGCTGCTAGTTGGTTAGTTAGTTAGTTAGTTAGTTGGTTGGTTGGTTGGTTGGTTGGTTGGTTGGTTGGTTGGTTGGTCGTCACTGTTTTTAATCTGTGGAGACGTTTCTGACCTAAAAGTTACCCTCTTAACCTGCTACATCACCATGGTAACTCTCTCTTAACCTGCTACATCACCATGGTAACTCTCTCTTAACCTGCTACATCACCATGGTAACTCTCTCTTAACCTGCTACATCGCCATGGTAACTCTCTCTTAACCTGCTACATCGCCATGGTAACTCTCTCTTAACCTGCTACATCACCATAGTAACCATCTTAACCTGCTACATCGCCATGGTAACCCTCTGTTAACCCGCTGCATCGCCATGGTAACCCTCTCTTAACCTGCTACATCACCATAGTAACCCTCTCTTAACCCGCTGCGTCGCCATGGTAACCCTCTGTTAACCCGCTGCGTCGCCATGGTAACAGGTTTGGAGCAGGTTATGTTCTGAGTTTAAATCGTTAATAAAAAGCGTCGTCGTTCTTTCATTAATCAGCTGATTAACTCTGCTGAAGCCTGATCAGAGTATTGATCAGTCTTTTATCAGATTATTGATCATCATGATGTCATGTTGTCAATCTGTAAAGAGGTTTCAGTTACTGCGGTTGAAGCGACTCCTTCTTAAGAAAAGCCGCTAAGACGCTCCTTCATAAACCGTCCCGAGTCCGACAAACAGATCTGACTGAAAATAAAGTGACGAACAGACGACGGTGACGGTGTGATAATATATTTATATCCTCCAGGCGGCTCCTGATTGGTCCGTTTTAAGTTTATAGTTAAAACCCCTCGACATGTCGGCTCATTTATGTTTTTAACAACAACGACGGAGATCAATCAGACTGATCATGATGAGATCAGAGAATGATCCTCTTTAAACCTGCGTGCTGGACGGTGATGTTTGTTCAGAGCTGACGGTGCAGCAGAGAGGTTTCCCTCCACAGCTGGAGACGTTAATTAAACCTCCTCCGCCTGCGACCGACGGCAGGACGCCGCTGACTCCGAGCTTCAGATCTGCAGCTCAGTGGACACGACGAGCTGCAGTTAGACACTAAAAACTGGACAAAGATGAACAGAAGCAGTCTGTGTGTTTAAAAACCTTCACATGTGTTTCTGCTGCGCTGAAACCGTCCGTCACGAGTCTGACGACGCTTCAGGAGTGAAATGATCAATATTTAATGTTTCACTGTCAGGTTGCAGAGTTTCTGTTTGGGGTTCGTGCCAAAATCCAACCGTCACGCCATCGTTACCGCGGCTAAAAATATCACCGTAAACATTTTTATCATGATGATAATAATCAGAATGCTGCTGTTAGTGCTGAAATACAGTTAAATGACTTCATGCTGTGGATGTTTTTACTGTCTTATCGACACGGCGACCAGAAGCAGCTGAATGAGAGAAATAAAACGTTATATTCTGCTTATTTCCCGTCTTAAAGCTTAAATAAATAAACAAACCATCAAACAGTCAACAGACGCTCTTTTAGTTTCAGTTTCGTTTCTCCTTTTCATTCGTTTCATTACATCCAATTAACACAAAGAACAGAATGACACCCGTGTTGTCGTTTACGGCCTGAAGAAACATCATCAAACACTGCGAGTTCAGGACCTGAGGGGTTTTACTACGAAGCGAGATTAGTGGGTTAGTGAGGTATGATGAGACTAAAACCGGGGTTTTCGATGTCACGAAGGTGGCTCTCTTTTAACCTGGCTAGATCACCATGGTAACTGATGCGGCAAACTTAACCTGGTCCGGAACAGTTTATGTTCCGAGTTTCGGCTTAAAACGGCAATAAACAGCGCTGAACTTTCAACTAACTACTGGATTTGCTGCCAAATCCGTTTAACACTGCTGCTACTGGAACACTGATCATTCTTTTATCAGACTGAACATTGATTTGATGTTACATTGTAAATTTGCTGATCCTTTATTATGGGACAGAGTCAGACCTAAATGAACCTCTTGAGTTAAATGTTTAAATGCATCAAGTTTAAAGTTTTAGAGCTGGGGCAATTCTTGCAATTCAGCAATTCTTTGCTGATCGTGTGCAGCAACAGCGTTGCTTTTTTGCTGTGATAATGTATTTATATTATTCATCTCTCTCTTATAATGACCTGTTCCTCCTGACTGAAGGAGACGGCACGCGAGCAGTCCGTTTTAAGCGGACTAAAAACGCCCCTTTTTATGGGGACGCGCACAGAGCCTGAAGCAGAAAGCCTGAGTTAACAAATAAAGTTCATATCCACCGTTGTGATACCACTTATCTCTGATCTTCAGTTTAGGGTTTGTCGAGCCAGCTCACACAAAGAAAGCCTGGGTATGTTGAACCGGCTTCGTAGTAAAACCCCTCTGAAGTGACGTTTGAACGCAGCTCAGCGTCTCTGACGTCGTCAACGCTCAGTCATGTTTTAGAAAGTCCTGATTTTTTCCTGATGAAATTGATCCGTTTGAACTTTTAATCTGCCGAGTTTTAAATGTTTTTAAATGCAAACAGAACTTAACAACAGTCACACAGTTTCCTCTGAAAACAACCACAATAATCACAGTATTGACGATGATGGGAACGGATGATTGATGCCGTCATCATCATCGTCTCTCTGGGTGCGTTTGTCACGCTCACCCTGACGTCCCAGCATCACCCGTCTGCCGCACCAGTTTTTCCAATCTGCCAAACTCCCCCCCCCTCCCAAAAAAAAAGAGATGTCTGCAGCAGGCGGAGAGCGGTGTAATCCCTCTGTGGACACGACGATTACCCCCCACCCCTCCCTCACCCCTCCCCTCCCCTGCCAACCAGTCCATAATCCCGCCATCGCTGCTGATTCACTGCGTGCTTCACTTTCTGTTTTTCTTCTCATTCTTTCTTTTTTCACACTGGCCTGATTTCCCTCTCGGAGAAACAGATGGCGTCTATTGAATCTTTTTCAGTTTTTTTTTTTTTTTTTAATAAATCAGTTTTTTCTGGGAGAGATTTGGACGTCATTCGGCTAATTGCGGCTTGTCGGCAGGTTTTGGCAGCCGGGCCGTTTTTTTTTTTTTTTTTGACATGAAGGGTCGAGAGCTGCAAAGAAGGATTATATTTTCTGATTAAGCGATAAATCGTTTTAGAGTTAAATATGTAGTTTCTGCTCTGAGAGTCAAAACAGTAACAAAAGAAGGAGTTTGATGATGATGAGAAGGAGTGAAGGATCATGGGAGTTCCTGTTTGAGGGTTTTCATAAGGATCTGGTGATTAAAACGCTGAATAAATAAGTTTCATGTTAAAAATCAGTGTTTCTCGGTGGACACAGGACGTCCAGGAGAGGCTGCTAACGATTATTTACATTATCAGGTCATCTGCAAACAATTTACTTTATTTAATTGACTCATTCTGTTGTCTATAATGTCAAAAAATGTCACGTTTTGTCCGACCAACCATCCAAAAATCTAAAAAATACTCAATTTACCGTCACAAATGAGAGAGAAAAGCATTTAATCCTCATTTTTCAAGACCTGAAAACACATCGTTGTTTGAAAAATGATGATTAATTAATTGTTTTATCAATAAAATGTGAGAAAATGGAGGAAAATAATAATTCTTGGCCTTTTTTTAAACGTCTCACTTTGTCAAAAACCCCAAAGAAATTCACTTAACTGTCATTTATAACAAAGAAAAGCTTAAACTTTTCACCTCTGAGAAGCTGAAACGAGCTAATTTAACTTATAAAAACGATTGAATTAGAAAAAGAACAGTCCCTCTGTCGATCAGCTGATGGATGCAGTTAGAGTCGATTAATCTGCTGAAGTGAGTCGAGTGTTAAATTAAATTCTTTTGTTTGTCTAATTTTAAGCTGAGTGACTCTAATGAGAAGCTGTGAAGAGACGATTTCCTCCCAAAATAGCAACAACTGGCTGAAAAAAGCTTCTCTTTGTCCTGAATGTACAAACATCAGGAATCATCTGGTCGATCTGGAAGTTCCCCGTCTTCTTTTTATTTTGGGATATTTGTCGGACGTCGTAGCTACAGATTTAAAACTTGTGCCGTCTTGCCTGCGTACGAACAAAGTTTCAGTTTGGACGGAGCTTATTAACACTCAGAAACACTTCCTGTTTGTTTTTTTTTTTAGGGGAGGGGTTGAAAGTCGCATTTGAGTAACAGCACGTTTATCGTCTTCTATCTGTGACCTTTGCTCGCTGTAGGCGTGATTAGCTCCTGATATACTGTCAGTGAGCTGCTGGACGTGTCCTCTCCACACTCAGATGGGAACAGCAGTCATGAATAGGTGTGTCTTTTATTAGCCTGTAACGACAGAAGCTCTTGTGTCGGCAGGACTTAACTGGTTAATATGATCAGTCGGCACTCGGCAGAAAAAGGACAGCTCTCTTTTAGAAACTCCGGCTATCTGTCGGCTAACTTTAATTAAATCTCTGGGCAGCAGAAAATGAACTAAAGGAACCATTGTGCTTCACAGAAAACTGACGTCTTCCACCAGCCGCCCCCGAACACAAAGACGTTCAGTTTATAAAGATGGAAAAGAAAATAGAGAGAGAAGCAGAAGATGTGGAAACTTTTTAAAAATGATCACATTCATTATAAATTAAATAAATGTGTTAATTGTGTTTTATTTATTCTGTCAGCTGTTTTTCACTCTTTCCCTGAGACGCTTTTTGATCCGAGGAGAACAGAGTGAGAGTGAAGTGCATTGAAGCGTTAAAGCAGAACGTAAATCCCACATTTCAAGACGTCAGGAGATGTTTCTGACTTGTTTTCACTTGTAATGAACGTCAGAGTTTCTGCCGGTGTAGCTGTGAACAGTGGAGTGTGTGTTTTGAGGTTATTAGTCGGTGAACATGTGCTCGCCGTGTTGCTTCTTTCTGCCGCTAACGAGCGCGGAGAGCAGCTGCTCGTTAACAGCTGTGTGCGTTTACGGCGGAGAGCAGGAGGGAGGACAGACGTCTCTCTGCTGCCGTCTGCGCATCGTCTGGCTCAGTGTTTTAACAATTACACTTATTTTTAAATTATAAATGGGTTTTTATCCCTCCTCCTCCTGCTGCTGGCCCTAACAACTTTTATTTTGGCGGGAACTCTTGAATGAATGTCCTCCTCAGCAGAGAAACACGTCAGACGAGCGTTCAGAAAGGTTAAACTGAGCTAACCGAACGTTTCTACTGCTGACTGATTCACAATAAACTCACTAGCTTAGCAACATTAATGCTACAAACAACTTACTTCCCTTTTCTTTATATTTAATTTCCAGGATAGAATATTATCTTACATACAGATACAGTTTGTTTTATCCAACCAACAGTCCAGAAGTCTAAACATGTTCAATTTATTGTCATATAAGAGAAAGAAAAGCAACAAATCCTCTTATTTTCATATTTCAGGACCTTAAACAGATAATGTTTTGCTTAATAATGACACAAATGAGCTCCACTGGATAAAAAAAAAAAAGGAGATTTCAATTTACTGTCATAGGAGAAAGAAAAGCAACAAATCCTCTTATTTCAGGACCTATTTTTAGTTTTTTTTTAAGCAAAAACATTCTTTGTTTAACGTTTTTCTGCTTAAAAATGACACAAATGAGCCAATAAAGTCTGCAGTGTTCGACTAATCGATTCATAATTTTAATTTAATTTAATTTACTTTCGTATCAGAGAAAGAAAAGTCTTATTTCAGGACCTTTTTAAAGCAAAACATTCTCTGTTTTGTTTTTAAAAAAATGACATAAATGAGCCAGTAAAGTCTGCAGAGGGAGAATATAAAACACTTAAACCTCCGACTCTGCAAACACTCACTGGTTTCACTGGTTTCACTGGTTTCACTGTAAAAACGACCTCCAACAGTGTCAGACGTCTGTTTTTATTGGTACGCTGCTGCTGTGTGGTTTTAAAGGTTCGTTCCTCCCAGAGGACGCTCGGACTGACCGACCAGCAGCTCCTCACGCTGATGGTTTCCAGTTTCTTTACTGGTTTAGTTGGTCCTGGATCAGCTTTTTGTCCAGTTGTCAGCGGTTTTCATGAGGCTCTACCCTCCTAACATGATGCTTTATGTTTATGTGCTTCCAGTAGATGATTATTATCAGCTGTGATATAAATATATATATTATCTACAGCTACAGAATCAGAGGAAACGTTCACTGAGGCTTCTGGTTGTTACGTCTGATGCTTTGTTTCTCCTCCCAGTTAAACCTCCCAGTTAAACCTCCCAGTTAAACCTCCCAGTCCCGTTGACCCAGAATGACCTTCAGCTCCGTATAAACCAGTTTGACTTCGTTCAGACCTCCTGATGTTTGTTTACAGAGACTAATCGCCAGCTGTTCTGATAGCTGATTAATTACATTTTAAGTATTTTTTTAAGTAGAAATACTGAAATTTCAGCTTCTTAAATGTGAATATTTTCTGATTTCTTTAGTTTGTGTGACAGAAAAGTGTCTTTTTGTTGTGGATTAGACATCATCTTCTGATCCTGATCCTCATTTTTCACCATTTTCTGACATTTTAAAGACCAAACAACTGATCGATTTAACCGAGACAGTAACTGACAGATTAATTTATAATGAAAATAATTATTAAATTGTGCTCCGTCTTAAAAATACAAACCAGTTAAAGATCTCAGACTCTGCTTGGAACAATAATGTGAGTCTGACGCGGTTTTTCTGGAAATAAAAAGTGTAATTATCAGTTTAAAATCATTCAAACGGCTTCTTCTCTTTAACAATCACACAATCTATAAATGTGTTTTAATCTCAGATGTTCAGTAAGTGTCATACTGAACCGCGATTGGCTCCAAACTGGTTGTGATGTCACAGATCCTTAACGAGCTCAGAGAAACTTTCCTCCTTCAGCAGATGGATGACGTTCAGAGACGTTTAGATGTGGAAATTATCTGCAATAATAGTTTAAATAGTTTCCTGTTATTCAGATCATGAACTGCTGCTTCGCTATTATCAGAAAAGCCTTTAAAGAACAAACTAAACGAGCTCTGAGAGGCTGAAATTATGAACATAAAAGATCAATAACAAAGCATCACATAGATCCAAACACCATCGTTTCATCAGCGGAGATCATTTAATAATGATTAATAATAATAATTTTATTTATAGAGAGCTTTCTAAGGTATTATTGACTCTACAGAAGTTAAATGATCATTAAAAAGCAAAAAAACAAACCACAAAGTCAAATAAAATGTCCCAAAGAGACGTTTTAGATGATCAGACTGAACATTTACTGATATTTAAACCTTTCTGCAGCTTCGTTAGAATATAAATAATATATTTATTAATATACAGTGTGGATCTGTTACTGTGAGAGCAGCAAACTGAACCTGCTCCAGTGTAAACATGTGAGAGTTGATTTAAGCCTTTTAAAACACAAACTTTTCCTTTTTTTAATAAAGTGGAAAACAAACGACGAGGAGCGAAGAAGCAGAATATTTTTAGTTCTTTCAGCGGCTTCAGGACGATTTCTGGAGCTATTTCCAGTCATCAAAAGGTATTACATGACATGAAAATCTTTGTTTTGGGCCTTTTTTTTCCCTGTATTTCCAGTGATTGAGCTTCCTGTGCAGCAGAGAGATTGTCAGCGAGCGTTTGAGCTGATTCGTCTTTGTCGTGCTGAAATGTCAGCTGTGTGTCTGAGCCGCTCGGTCCGGGGATTTGGATGTATTTTTGATTTGTGTGCAGTCAGAAAACAGTAGAAACTCTGAAGTGGAATTACAGCAGCAGCAGCAGCTCCGACGTGGCACTGCTGCGCCGCCACTGAGGCATGCTGGGACGTCGACTGTGAAGGAAAAGAGCTGAGAGGAAAGAAGGAAGGAAGGAAGTCGAGTTTATAACGGATGAAAAGTTACTCAACAGCTCATCAGAGCGTCGTCTTTATTTATGACGCCGTTATTCTGATCTCTCTCCAATGATTGGCTGGTTTCATGTCATGTGCTGTTAAATGAGCTGCTCCCCCAGTGTTCCCAGTGTTCCCAGTGTTCCCAGTATGTGTTAAATCAGCAGTCAGGTGTCCATATGAGCATACTGGATATTAAAAGTAGCCTTAGAGAGTAAATATATTGGCCGATATTCTTATTTATCTATTTATTTATGTATAAAATCACCTTTTTTTTGCAGTTATCCCGCAAATATCAAACATTTAGGACAAACATCAGTATCGGAGGAATAATATTTTACAGTTTAACAATAAACTTTGACATCAGTGCACTTAAACCGTGAACTTTACTGGAAATCTGTTAAAATAATAATCAATATTAATAAAAAAAACACACACAAATGGAGCTAATTCTTTATATAAAGTGTATATAATAAACTTGAATTAATAAAAGGATCAAATATACATAAATTGCTTCCTGTATAACTTTAAAAAAACCCAAAATATTGGTGCGTATTGGTCGACATGCACGCTGATGCCGACCTGTCTGATCCTGGAAGTGATGACCTGAACACCGCCGTCACGTTTACCGCTTTACGGCCTCCGTATCCCATAATGATCCATATCTTTATTGATGAGTAAATGTTGGGAAATAAAGGTGTGATTTCAACAGTTGGTTCCATTTAACTTCCTGTTTGGTTTTTACAGAGTTTCATGATTAATAAAGTCAAGTTCTGCACATTGTCGGTATTTGATAATAACTGTTCTTTGCACCATTAATAGTGAACATTAAAGGAAGTTCCCAGTGTTCCCAGTGTGTTAAACCAGCAGTCAGGTGTCCACACAGTCATTTAAAGTGTGTGTGAAGCTTCTGTTCAGCTTCATCAGTCTGAGTTAGTCATATCAAGTGGATATCTGACACATTTACAGTCTTTTTAGCATCAAATTCTCCTCTTTGTGTTTCCCTGTTGAGCTGCAGGTGGAAGTATAGAAACAAAAAGAGGAACTTTGCCACTAAAAAGACTGTAACGTTGAAAGATATCTACTTGAAGGTCGTTATGAAGGACTTTCTGATGGTCAGTGTGAACAGGAGGGATGATCACAGCAGGAACAAACCAGCCTTCATGTTCATTTAAAGTTCCTGACTGTTGTTTTAAGACACACGTGGAGCATTGTGAGCGTGTCCTTTTAAAGCCTGGTAGCTGCAGCGGTCGGCACCGCGGAGCTGTTGAAGTGGTGATCCGATGGTTTATGAGAAAACATCTGTGCCGGCTGGCGGTCAGCTGCCCCGGCATGAGCCAAAGAAAGCCTCGGTTATTTTAGCGCTTCGCTCCGCTGGAAGAACGAACTCCTCCAGAAATGTTTGCGTCCAGAAATAAAAGAGCATGTTGGATGCTGACGGTTCGGCCGCAGGCTTTTTATAACGCGCGCTGACTGGACTGCAGCAGGGAGCTCATTGTTCCAGCTGATCAATCAATGAAATGTCACTTCATTTATCCTCTGTGAAGGGAGTCTGATGTTCTCACAGCAGCTCAGCCAATAATGATGCTGTAGAGTTTGATTAATTAGTCGTCCAAAGATAATCACTACTAGAAAATAAACTGTTTTGATAACTGAAGAATAGTTTTAGTCATTTTTTAAAGGGGAAAAAAGCCAAACATTTACTGGCTGCAGCTTCTCAAACGTGTGAAGTTTAAACAAACATTAATATTTGATGTCATTTATTTAATTTTCTTGTATTTTGAACTGTTGATGAGATAAAACAGGACGTTTTTGAAAGCGTCTCTTTTTTTGGGCTCAACAGACGTGTTCCTTCATCATGATGAAGAAGAAGAAGAAGAAGAAGAAGAGTTTGGTCACGTTTTAGTTTGTTTAGAAACGGATCCAAACACTAATAACAGAGCAGTTCTGTGCACAGCAGACGACGCTACTGAGCATGTGCAGCAGCGCCGTTCAGTCTGCAGCCTCAGATCACATCAAAACCTCGTACTGAAGAAACTCTGAGAAAGTTATAATCATTGAACTTAAATCATTTTAATCCATATATCGGCCAGCCCTTCTTACACTGTACCAATGTGGGACTGATCAGTGATTAAGAAACTCCTCAATCAATCAATATCCTGATCAGTTTAGCTCAGTTGCTAATCTACGTATCCACTCATATGAATGATTTCGTCCTAAAGTTCTTCAGACATTTATGTTTTTTTTTGTCTCTTTCTTGCTTCAGATATCCAGGAATTCTACGAAGTGACCTTATTGGACAGTCAGAGATGGGCGGAGTCTTCCAAGGGGGCGGACCCCATGACGCCCGTCAACCTTTGGGACTTCTCCAGCCTTCAAAGCACAACGGTGACCTCGGACACTCTGCCCAGCCTTAGCACCAGCATCGAGGTAAGGACGGCTTCTCCTTTCCTGCCGTGCGTGGTGATGATGTCATCAGGTTTTAACGGCTGTGGCTGCGGCGGCGGCCGTGGCGGCCGTGGGGTCGGTCGCCGCCTGGATGTGAACACTCAGTCTGAACGGAGCTGCAGTGTTGATGTTTTTCTTGCGTCTAAACTGGTCTGCTCGTCTTTAATGTTGCGTATCCTGGAAACAGAAACAGCCGTCAGTAAAAATAGAAACTACTAAAAATAAACCACAAAACATTTCAGCTCTCTGACTGAACGACTGACTGAGTGACTGAGTGACGCTGCGTCTGATAGGCTGCCTGTAAACCGCTGATGGAGGAGCTGGGAGGCCGTGGACGGGTCAGTGGGAGAACTGGTGTTAATGTGTGATCTGTATCTGATGACGTCTGGCTGCGTTTACACCTGCAGCTGATCAGAAAGTGAAGCTCAGGATGTAACGAACAGCTGCAGTCAGAGGAAGAGACGCAGGAAACTGTGAGGGTCACATGACGGCGTGGTTACCACGGCGATAGGCGACCAAAGAAATGATGATTTTCAGCCTGGCCGAGGTTCTTGTTGTAATTATAGGATAAACACTGAGTCAGTAAACGTTGAGTACATTCATTAATTACTAACAATGGCTTTCTCTCTACCGGCGCTCCCTCCCTCCCTCCATTCATTCTCTAGCTCGCTTGACCACAGCGGCTCTCTCTCTCTTTCTGTCGTCTTTCTTTAAAGTGAGTCGGGAAAAGTTTGACATCATCAAACGAGGAGAAACGTCCTCCCGTCGTCCTGGTAACGTCTTCGTCCTCCATCATGGCGGAGTTTACAGCTGTGATCAGTCTGATCTCTGATTGGCCGCCAAAGACCAGAGGAAAAGAGAGAGAGAGAGAGAGAGAGCAGCTGTGGTCGAGCGAGCTAGAGAGTGAATGGAGGGAGGGAGCGCCGGTAGTGAGAAAGCTGGTGAATCAGATCAATAAAACGTTTATTTTCTGATTGTTTCACAGCGGTTACGTTTTAAAGCACAAATAAACACGCTCACACCCCTCCCCCCCACACCTCTGCACACCTCCGCCCTGCAGGAAGTAACGGATTAATCCCGGAAAGCTGCTGATGTAGCGCTTTTCTCCTTTTATGAAAGCAACATGGCAACCAGTCGACCAATCAGAATTTAGTCTGACGAGAGCGTATCGAGTGTTTAGCTAGTGGTTAGCTTTGAGTAGCTGTGCTAACACGGCTAACGCTACTCAGCAAGCTTTAAAGCTTTTATGAAGTTTATATTGAAAACTGTCTCTGATATTTTGTATTTTCATGGTTTGAAGCAGAATAATTGACTTCCTGACAAGATTGTGGATCCAGATACAGATCACATGATAACACCAGATGGATCTGAGCTGCTCGTTTCTAATATTTTAACATTTTATACCATTTAAAAAAACATCAGAACCTGATTTCTCTCTGCTAACGGACGCAACGCTGTCAGATTTTAACTGAAAATATATGAAGTCAAGTCACTTTCTATCAGAACAATCTTTAATGAGCTTGTTGTTTAGTAAAATACATCCCATCATCTCCTGCAGCTGCTAGAGATGTTTTCCTGAACTGAGAAAGTTGATTAGAGGTTGTCGGCGTGAGAACTTCCTGCCGGTTGATTCAGTCTGTTTCTGCTGATGAAGCTGTTCCTCTGCTGTTTTCCTGGCAGCAGCAGCAGCAGCAGACAGCAGGGTCCTCTGGGAAGAAACAGTCTTCTCCTCTGATCACTGAAACTTTTTTTTTTTTTTGCAGATGATCAATCGAATCATTAGTCATGATGAATATCAGCTGATTCAGACGAGCGCCGGGTATCTGGAGCATCGCTAATTTTAACGTATCCCACTGACCCGAGGATTATTAAACCCGCTCCGAGCTGCAAGTTTAGAGCAAGAAAAACTCAGCAGATAAAGATTATCTGCATATTATTCCTCTTATATAATTGCCGCCTCCTCCTCCTTCTTCTTCTTCTTCTTCTTCTTCTGTTTTTTTTATGCTGAAGTGAAACAGTTTGAGTGCAGCAAACTTTTGATGAGCTGTGCATCGACTCACATCAAAAGTATTCGACATTAAAAGGCCGCTGCGTCATCGCTCCGCTCTCATCACCGTTTGTTTCTTTTTTTTTCCACTCAGGAGCATTTTTAATGTGTCTTTGAGCATCTGGATGACACATTTAACAGGTTTACAGTGTTGAGGGAGGGGTGGAACTGTCTTGTTGAGCACTGGAAAGAAAACACCTCAGTACTCGGATCCTTCGCTGCAGTGTGTCAGTATCCGGGGGGCTCGTCCTCCTCAGCTGCAGCTGTAGTTTATTAAACATTAGTGGAGTGATTTTTGGCTTAAAAAACTACAGAATGAAAGTGTGTTGTTTTTTTTTTTTCTGCTGAGCGAGCGGGTCAACGATGAGTCAGAAAATCTCCTCGGAGGGAAGATGTTTGTTGTTGTTGCCGCAGGACAGAAGAGGAAGTGTCGAGTCTGTTGTTATTTCTGAATGTCTGACCTGTTTTTAGAGGGTATAAAACACTGAACGTCTCACAGATATAATCTTGTTCTGGTTGTTAGACGTCTGTCAGTCGTCTTTGATAATCAGATCGTTGCAGTTATTAGAGAAACTTCTTCATGTGTTTGTTATTAGGGCCTGAGCCCAAAGGGCGAAGACCCTATTGTTCCTGGTACGTTACTTTCTTTCTTGTTACGCCACTTCTCCCCTGAATTTGCCCCCCTAAAAATGCTCTAAAACTCACCAAATTTGGCAGGGACGACGGGTCCGGCGAAAAATTTTATATTATGTAAAAATTATGCCCCTCCACCCCAAATTGGCTCTCTAGCGCCACCTAGTTTCCGTATCTGCCTTCAGGAATGTCATAGAGACACGGGACCGACGCCTACTTGTTCGTCTTTTCAAGGCCTAAAAATCATACACTGACACCCCAGACCTAAATCCAACAGGAATTATGATAATTCCAAAAATGTCGCAAATTTTGCCAAATTTTGCCCATCATCTAGCGCTATCTCCTCCGAGACCGCTCATCGCCATGGCTTGAGATTTTAATACATCGCTCTCTACACTTTGATGAACCAAAGTTATCAAAAACTTTGTCAAAGGAGGTCCGGTTTTCAAAATATCGGACTCCAAAGTTGGGGTGCTTTGGGGTGTGTGTTGTCCACTGCGGTCCACAGGAATGTCATAGAGACATGGGACAAACGCCTAATTGCTCATCTGCTCAAAACCTACAAATCATACATTGACACCCCAGACCTAAATCCAACAGGAAGTACACACGAGTCCAAAAATGTCACTTTTGCTGTGTTTTGGGGTGATTTTTGTCCACTGCGGCCCAGAGGAATGTCATAGACACATGGGACCAACGCCTAATTGCTCATCTTCTCAAGACCTACAAATCATACATTGACACCCCAGACCTAAATCCAACAGGAAGTACACACGAGTCCAAAAATGTCACTTTTCGCTTAAACATCATCTCCTCCGAGACCGCACATCGACATGGCTTCAGATTGCAGTATATTGCTCTCTGACATTGTCTGAACAAAAGTTATGAACAACTTTGTCATAGGAGGTCCGGTTTTCAAAATATCAGCCTCCAAAGTTGGTGACTTTTATAATGGTTGTCAATGGGAGAATCTCACTTAGGTTTTTATTTTGGACGCTACGGCCCGTAGGAATGTCGCAGACAAATGCAACCAACATCATCTTGTTCCTCTCTTCAAGAGCTAAAAATCATACACTGACACCCCAGACCTAAATCCAACAGGAAGTCCTCAGTTTGAAGTTCCATGAAAGTCCTATTGTCTTCTGTCCCCTCTGCTGCAGCCAGCATGTGCAGGAGGGGGCGGAGTCAGCAGCTCCCACACACACACACACACACAGACACACAGAGCACACACACATGCAATGGGACTTCACTCACAGTCTCCATTCAATTAAATGAGTAGTTTTGTGTCTCCCTGCAGTTTCTCATATTGCCTCTGCACACTTGATTGTACACATTTACATCTAACTTTAATCAGGTCATGAGGCTTACAAGACTTTACTTTTATAAAAATGCACTTGATGAAAAGTAGAAAATTCATTTATTACATGAATATTCTGTAATATTGAGAGGAGCAAAAAAGTCATGTTGTACACATTTAAATCCAACTTTTATCAGATCATGAGGCTTAAAAGTCTATACTTAAAAAAAAAATCTGCACCTGCTGAAAGTAGAAAATTGATTTCTTTTTCACACAAACTTATCAGAAGCTTTCCACACACACTCCTCCTTCAACAGAAATGTGTCATTCTCACAGCGTTGACATGTCATGTTTAGCCATGACAGGAATCTTGCTACGACTTCACTGTACACGCTCCTGTCTGCAGCGAACTTTAAAGGTGCTGCAGAGTCACGCCCCTCACGCTCCTGTCTGCACCAAACTCCACTTGGCTGCAGACTCACGCCCCTTGCACCGGGCTCGCGGGCGGCGAGTGCGAGGGACGGCGTGGCGCCGGGTCCCGGCGTGCGCGGGGGGGGCTCAGGCCCGTCCAACGCTGCTTGCAGCTTTAATATTTGAGTCTTTACCTTCAGATTAACACATAATAATGATCATTTTAGCTTCTTTGCATTCATTTCTAAGGTTTCATTCATCATTTTTAAAGCTCTGAAGACTGAAGGAGCCTTTTAGCTGTTTTAATAAATACTCATTTTGTTGTTTTTTGTTTGGTTTTTTACCTTTTTTCTGTTGTTGTTTTTGCGGTTTATGTGCTGAAGTCTCAGACGGTAAAAACAGCGATTGCATGAGAAGAGCAAAGTGCAGCTTAGTAAAAGATCCGTTTATTCGTGTAATTTGGAGTCTGGTTTGAGGTGAGATTAAACAAAGCGGAGGATCCGACTGTCTGTCATCTCTCTGTAATCCCATGTTTTCATAACAGGTTATGGGATTAACCGAAATTTGGAAAATAATCCACAAATGTCCTTTTCTCTTCTCTTCCTGGTATGAAACACATTTCTCTGCTTATTTCCTTTTTTTTTTATTTTATTATTTAAAGCTGAAGTTTGGAAGATGTAAAGCTCTCTGTGTCTTGTTGGAGCTATGCTAACAGTTTCCACCCGCTTCCAGTGTTTGTGCTAAGCTACGCTAACATAACATCAATCACCTTTTTATTGGTTTTACTGCTTTTAAAACACAAAGTGCTTCAGAAAATATTATAAACAAAGAAAAACAAAGAACATTTATGTGTTAAAAATGATCAGTGTCATACAGAATAGATGTTAAAAGGCACAAATGTGAGTTTTTATTGGATTTAAGGGATGATTTAGAGGTTGAAGTGCATTATGGGTAGAAACTTTGCTGTGTTTTCACCATTTGAACCTTTTTGTTTGTTCTTTTTATTCCATCTGACGCTTCCTGAGCTTTCTGCTGCTGGTTTGATTACAGATGTAATAAGCCGGGTATCGTCAGGATTTTTTCAGTATCGATATACCGATACTTATCGATACTCTTTATTGATAAGACTCTCCGTAATTTGGTGCAGAAAATAAAGACATGACATGAAAAATGTGGAAATAATCAACAGTTATTTATTTAAGAAGATAACAGTTAAATTAGGAATGAGTTTGTCGCCCCCTGCTGGTGGAGGCTGTGAAGATATTAGTCACTGTTTAACCTCCGTACAAACCGGATTAAAGCTTTTTATAGATGTTTGATTGATTAAATGTTTTTGTTTTCAGCGAACAGGAAGTGTTGAGCAGTGTGTTTGCATTGAACGCTTTCTCTTTCTTCCCTCTTTCTCTGGTTTGTAAACTCACGCCGTCACTCGTAGGACTCGCCCCTCCTAAACGAAATCCTCTACACGTTGGCGCAGGCCAACCGCTCGCCCAACCGTGACGGACAAGTAAGTACGGGACGCCTGCTGCTGCTGCTGGTGGGAGGGGCTGTCGGTGTCCGTTCACCTTCGCCGCATGTCCCATCCAATCCTCATGTTGCTTTGGTCCATCGGAAGGAGGGAGGAGGAGGAGGGGAGGGGGTTCTGGATCAGGGGTCAGAGGGGTCAGAGGGGTCAGGGGTCAGGGGTCAGGTTCCCGTCCCCCACCAGAGGGCCTCCAGGTGTCGCTGTGGTTCATTCACATCGATGTAAAATATGTAAGAAGTGAAACCAGAGAAGAAATCAGCTGAACAAACAAAACAAAGAAAAGATCAATTAAACTGTTTTATTTGCTTTGATTTGTTATTTTTTAGTTTCCTAGCAACAGAAACATCTTTATAAATGGATCTTAAGTCGAGATTAAATTGTTAAACTGCTGTTTTAAAGATGAATGAATCTTTATGATATTCTCTGTAACATAAAACAGGTAGTTGTTCATATTATCTCTGAACCAGGTGAAGGACGATGAAGTGAAAACGTCTCCACGCTGTCGTCGAACTGACGAAGAGACAGAATCAGCTTCATGATGCTGAAGTTACGATCTGCTCCTGTTTCTCACAAAGTTCAGAAAATAGAAACAAACATCTGGTTCTTTATTAAAAAGTCAAAGCTCTGAGACTGTAGACGTTAACTACGACTCCCAAGATGCATTGCAGCAAGAAACGGCCAATCACAGAGCTTTAAACTTCACTAAAGATCTTAAATCGGTTCATCTGTAATTTCTGAGTCACTTTGAGTGAGTTCAGTAACCATGACGACACGTTTTGTTCACAACTTTAACGACAAAGCGTTCTGGATTCGTTACCTGGCTTCATCTCCATAGCAACAGCAGCCGAGGCTCATGGGTAATGTAGTGTTTTTTTTTTTTTTTTTAGACGTACAAAAACAGACGTGAGCTTGAAGAATTTAACCATCTGCATTAAATTTAAATAATATAAATAAAGTTTGTTTTCTGGGTTCATTTAAATTAAATGAAATTAAAATCCAGTTAAATGTCTGAAGAGAATCGAATCAGCTGTTTCCTGAAGTTCAGCAGGACTTCCTCTGGTTTCACTTTTAATAAATGAAAAAAAAAAAAAAGAAACATGGCGGCACGTTGAGGCCGTCTGTGCCGGGGTCAGGGGTCAGGGGTCAGGGGTCATTGTGCTTCATTCATTTTGGTTCATGTTGTCGGGTCTGAACAGTACATCTCCTGTCCTCAGAGCGGCGAGCAGCTTCACACCGACGGCTGCAGAAAACCTGCAGTTCATCTAACAGTGGTTATAATTATAATCTGTGTTGCACTTTTCACGCTCGAGGACAAAATGCTTTCATTAGACGATAAGAACAACCACAAGAACATTTTTAAGGATATAAAGAAATAACTTGATCATGTTTTGGTGAATTTAAAGGGTCATACCGTGTTTTTGTTTTAAACTGCTCATCGTTAGATAATCTGGTGTCACATCAGTGTTTTCCTTCTTTAAAGGAGGATTTCTGTTAAACCTGCTGCAGGAACTAATCCATCAAACTCTGGATCAATAATATACATAATGAAGCATTAATTATATTGAAAATGGCTGCATTTATTTCCTAGAAATGTTTATTTAGACCAAAATAATAAACTGAATTTCCATTTGTGCATAAAATAACCTGAATGGAAATAAATTCCAGGTGTCGTTCTGTGGATTAAAAATCAAATATAAACAGACGAGTGAATAAATGTCTCGTAAATGAATCATCTCAGCGTTTTATTTTGATCATTTTCTGTAAATTCTCTGAAACAGATGCAGAGATTCATTTAACCAGATCTAAATAACATAAACAGAAACATAAATAACAAAGTCATTACTAATAATAATAATAATAATAAACAATAATAATAATAAACAAACAAATGCATCTTATTTTGAAAATCATGTTATTACTATTAAAGACAGATAAATGGACAGCAGAGAATTAATCACCTAAACTATTTTGATAATTGATTAATTGTTTGGAGTCATTTTTTAAAGAAAAAATGTCCAAATTCTTTGATTTCAGCTTCTTAAATGTGAATATTTCCTGGTTTGTTTTTTTCCTTTTGAGTTGTAGACAAAACAAAACATTTGATGACGTCATGTTGGGACGTTTTAAAGACCAAACAGCTGATTGATTAACTTAAAATAATCAGCAGATTGATGGAAAATGACTCTGATGATGTCTGATATAACTCACTGCTTTAATTAATAAAAACAGATTTCACTCCAGAAGCTTGAAAAGACAAAATAAGATTTATTTCAATAGATTATAAAAGTTTAAAATACATATTTATAGTTTATTTCTTTTAATTTGCACACAGCGTGACATGAAAGTGATCTTTATAAATGTAAAATGAGACAGAAAATAAACAAGAAAACCTAAAAAAAACCCTAAATGTTGAGTGTTTTTAAATTGATGTTAAAGGATTTTAACTTCCTGTTTTAAAAACCAGCAGCTGACTGAAAGAAAAGAAGGAAAACATCCAATAAAACACGACGTTTAGATCAAAAACAGCGGTGTGACGTTTTACCCGACACGTTTTAGACGCCGCAGCGGCTCCAAACTGAATGTTTCTATGGAAACGGCCTCCAGAAAGTCTCCTGACCCCTGCGGGAACAGCACCGAAGCGTTTTTTTTTTTCCCTCCTTTTTGACTTCCTGTGTGTCGGACAGTTTGACTCGGAGAGACCGGAGCTGTACTGGTGTTCAGGACCTTCGTGGTGGCGGTTCATGTGGATTTCAGTTCTGCTTTGTGTTGCAGGTTTTTTTTAGGCTCCTGTTTGTGTTTTTTTCCTCATGTTGTTCTGCTTTAAGAGGCATCGACTTCATCACATTTATTCATTTTATCAGTTTATAAGCAGAAATGACTGAATGTTGAGTTTTCCTGATGTGTTGTTTTGTTGTCTTATAAACGTGTAACGGTGCGTTTATTAAAGAGTAACGGTGCGTTTATTCAGTGAGAAGGTTGTGAGGTGGCTCTCTGTGATGTTCGGCTGCAGACGACGTAATTAAATTAAACCTGATTCGATTTGCGGCTGGAGAGAAAAGCATCGTCGGTACGGAAGTCCACGGCTGCCAATGTTTAATAAAATACTTTAATCTGATTTTATTTTTCTATTTGTGTTCAGATTATAAACGACAACATTAAAAAAAAAAAATGTGTTTAGAAAAAGCTTCATTACAGTAAAAATTAAAAACAACAGTAAGATCTGCTCTGCTGTAATTATATTTAAATCAGATTAATTTTCATTTCAAATTGGCAGAAATCAAAATGTTTACATGCATTTAAGATAAAAACTGGACAACATGTTTATTTTTAACCAGATTAAACAAACAAAATATAAAGTGTTTCCTGTCTTTATGCTAAGCTAACTAGCTTCATTTTTACTCTACAGATCTCTTCATCCGACTCTCATAATGAAAGCAAATAAACTCATTTATTTAAAATAATTAACTATTTCTTTTAAAAATGGCGACAACCTCAGAACAGCATGAAAATCACACATCAGATTTTAGTGCTTAGATGTTTATTTTCTTTCTTTATCAGATGAAATAACGTCACTCGAGTTGTTTTTTTGTTTTAGTTTCAGCACTTTTCTACAGTTTAATGTCACTGAATTATAATCAGTTCAGATTATTTACAGAACGCCAATGATTAAAAATGATTAAATCTCACATTTCTAGACTGAACATACGTCCTTTTCAGCAACATTTTAGACATTTTTACAAAGTATTAACTTTTATTAAAGAACTTTTATTAACACAAAAGTGTAATAATTCAATAATTGAACAACTAAATGTAGAAAAATTAAACGTATAAAACACAGAAAACACATCAAATAACAATATAAACAATAACACAGTCATGATTATTATAAAAACCTCCTGATTCCAGCTAATTTTCTTCAAACTGTTGAGATGATGTCACCTCTTTGACCTGTTTGTTGTTTATTTACTTATTTATCTGTAGAGAAGAAGCTGGCGTGTAAAACAGCGGTTACATCACATCCTGTGGGACGTTAAATGTTTTATAACGAGGCGTGACGTGTCGTATGATGACACACATGATAAGGAGGAGGGGGGAGGGGGGGACACACACACATGGACACGCAGCCACATGACAGATTCATGCAACTGTAAAATATTCATACTTGTGATCCCACCCGCCTACACGCTGCCTCGTCTCCTGCTGCTGCCGCTGCTCTTCCTCCTCCTCCTCCTCCTCCTCAGCCATTTGGCGTTGAGTCATACGTGTAACAGCGAGCAGTTTGTGGGTTTTTTTATTTATTTTTATTTTTATTTTAAAGAGCCTGAGTGTAGAACAGAGACTGTCGTTAACTGAAGACGCAGCCTCGGTGATGAGTTTGTGGTCTGATGTTTGGTAGGACGTTACGCCGCCGTGATGAGAGGAAGACCGCCGTGTTTGGGATAATTTAACAGTAAAGCAGATAAAAAAACATCCATAAAAGTCTTCTATAGGTGTCGAGTAGAGTCCTGCAAGTAACAATCATTTTCATTATTGATGAATCTGATGATTGTTTGATTGATTTAATTGAGATAAATGTCGTCACGTTACCTCAGAGCTCAAGGTGACGTCTTTAAATGTCTTGTTTTATCTGATTAAAAAGTCCAAAACCTCAAAATAAACAATTTATTACAATATAAAACCAAGAAAAACTGAAACAGCGATTATTTTTTTGCATTTCAATCCACCGTTGTCTCTTTTTTTTGATCTTATCGTGTTATAATTTCACACATTTCTACAGTCAAATTAATGATTGTAATTTAGAAAAAAAACTAACAAAGTGAGTTATTACAGTTTTAGTTTGGCATATAAAGGTTTTGGTCTCGTGTGATTCATAACAGCTGAGCACAGATCAATAATCTGAACATTGATTGATTATTTTATCTGTCATCTTGCTTCCTTTCGGTCAAAATGATGATGTAAATGTGTGTCTGAAAACATCAGCTTTAATATTGTCATAATGATATTAAATCGTAGAGTTCAGCCTAGAAATAAATAACATTTAAATGCAGTGTCAAGTTTTAATAAGAGGATGAGAGCTGATCTTTATATCTGATTATCAGTGAAGAGTCAAAATGTTGTTTCTAAGTGTAAATAATATTTCTATTACTCGGTGTTAGAAGTTCCTTCTTTATAGTTAATTTAGCCAAAGTTCTTTACAGAGACTAAGAGATACAATCAAATAAAAACAAATAGTTATGAGACTCAAACACAACAGAATTGCAAAGTGAACAATGAATGAATAGAGAGAAAATTAATTAATTAAAAAGAGTGGACCCTTAATGTCTTCATATTATATTAAGAAAATGGACAGGTTTTTAAAATGTATTATTTTAGTTCATTGTTTTTTCCCTCGTTGTTTTGTTTATTAAATGATATGAACATCATATTTCTGTATAAAAACAATCTTATGATCACAAACTAACTAACAGTGTACAGGTATTTGAATGTTGCATTCAGTTGCTGTCGGAATAAAAGCGTTTATAAACTAAACATCCATTAACAATCATTTTAAATAGCAAAACAGGACTCGACTTTTACTTTAAAGTAACAGTAGTTTAACTGGGCTTCAGTTAAAAGATTATTTTATTTAGTTATTTCCTCTCACGGTGGTCGTTACTGCTGAAGTTGTATCATAAGTATCATAAGAGTTGGGATTTCCCGTGGATCGTGAACGTGTCGCGGGTCTGTAGGAGCGCGGTTTCAGTGAGTCCTGCTGCTCCCGCTGAGCTCCGGATACCGGGATGAAGGAGGACCGGGGGGAGGGATGAGGTGTCTCTCCGGTGAGCGCACACACACGTACGCACACTCTCCCGCCGGTAGAAAGTGACTGTCCGGCCGTTTGAATGAACGTGTGAATGTAACGTTATTTATGTCACCGTGAGCCAACTGGCCGGCTGGAGCTCGCTCGCTCGCTCGCGCAGCAGGAGGGAGACGGCACGAGATGAGACGTTCCCGGGCTTCACTCCCGGCTCGGAACGATGGACTGCATCTGTATCGTCACGACTAAGGTAACGGCCGAAAAAAACTCCTCAAACACGGTCACACACGCCTGATAGACGGCGGAACGACACCGGTAAGAGCCGGTGTTTAATTCGGCTTGTTTCTGATCCACCAACCGCCGCTAATTTCACTGATAAACCTGCATTTTTTAAAAACGGTCCAGTCTCTTTCTAACGGTCGCCTAACGGTAAAATAACCGCAGCTATTTAACGGACGCTGGCGGCGAGTTGAAGCGACAAAATGTAAAGTTTACACGGAAATACATTATTTTTTATTGATTATATTGATGCCGAATTGACAGGAAGGCTGTCAACATATGACGCCTTTTATCCTGTCTTTCTATAATTACTGTATGTTCTTACATGTAATCAATTATTAATAAATCGCATTTCTCAAAGGGAGTTTGGTGCAATATTTGAGCCTTAATATGTATATTTCTGAATGATTTGTCATCAGATAACTGCTAAAATATGATTTAAGGTTGTCTGAATTGATTAATAGTTTAATAATATGTGTTTGTATTGATTGCTGAGGGTGGCTGATGAGGCTAATTAGTACTCGTAAGCAGTAAATCCTAATGAAATATGATGCTTGATGCTTTTATTAATGACTCCTGATGAAAGTTTAAAGCTCAGCCTCCTCTTTTGCCCTTTAGCTTCTCTTCCTATGAGTCACATTAACATGTATTAACCCAGAAAAAGCTGATATTTCTGTGTATAGTATGACCTCCTCTCCTCTCTCTCTCTCCTCTCTGTTATTACTGGAGGTTTTGACTCTCTGTCTTTCTATAATTATCTGGAGCTGCTGCTGCTGTTGTTGTTGTTGTTGTTGTTTGCAGCAGCTGAAAGTGTTGTTGTGCAGGTAGTTTTCTGGTTGAAGGTGGTTTCTGTGGGCAGCTGGATAAACTGTGGAGCTGGTTTAAAGTTGTATAAATACCTTGTTTCCCTCCTCCACTAACACACATGACCTGGAAACCCTGGAAGGATGTTTATGAGTAGAGGACGACACCTTTGTGATTGTCTGAGCTGATAAATAATAATAATGATAACTCGGCACCTTTTCAAGAGACCCAGTGACTCCTGATATTAATATGTTGTAAGAAACGTTAACTTAAAACATTTTTAGTTGTTAAAATGAAATGAAAATGAGTCAATAACAAACAGCATGTGGTTGTTGTTCAGTAATTAATGAATTTTACTAAAATCTGTCAGAGTTGAAATCGTTTGATTCAGTTTAAGTTTAGTTTGTAGGCTTATTTTCATTATGGATGAATCTAAAGATGAATTGTTTGTTCTTTAAAATGTCAGAAACTAGAAATAAACACTGGTAGAGTTTATTAAAGTCTGACAGCTTTAACTTGTTTTGTCCAAAGATCAGATTTACTGTCACATAAAGTGAAGAAAAGCTGCACATCTTCACGTCTGAGAAGCTGAAAGAAGGAAACGATTTCTGTTTATGCTTAAAAATGAACTTAAATGATGAATTGATTATCAAAATAGTCGACTAATCAATCAACTAATTGGTGCCGATTTAAACACAAATACACATTTCACCATGTTGACAACAGATTAACTAGTGCTAAATTATCAATCATATTGATCATATATGTATATATGTTATAATCTATAGAAGATATAAACTAGAGCTGCAACGATTAGTTGATAAGTCAATTAGTTTCCAATTATTTTGATAATCAATCAGTTTGAGTCATTTTACTTTGAAGAAAAGGCTGAAATTCTCTGATTCAAGCTTCTCAAACTGAAGATCTTGAAGATTTTTACTTATATTATCATTATTATTATATGATCATTATGAGTGAATATATTGTACTAGTTAATCAGACTGCTCAAAGATAATCAATCATTTCGATAGATTCATTGATTCTAATCTAATAAACTTGTGAATATCTCATCGCATCCTCCATCTCTCTGTTCTCTCTGTGAGAAAAGCACAGCGTGTGTGTGCGTGTGTGTGTGTGTGTGTGTGTGTGTGTGTGTGTGTGTGTGTGTGCGTGTGTGTGTGTGTGTGTGTGTGTGCGTGTGAGGACCAACTAATCAATAAATCAGCTGATCGTTGCAGCTCCAGGTGTCTTAATTCTGCAGACTGAACATGTTGGAGGTGTTTGACAGTTTCTATCATCATTATTAATATTCAGTAGCAGAGTCGTCGTCGTGGTTTCAGCTCTGGTTCTGATGCCGGCTTTAAGTCCCTGATGTGGATCCGTCCTGCTGAGTCCTGGATCAGATCCCTCTCCTCTATAATCCTGTTCCACCTCTGATCTCTGAGCCTCCAGAATCCTCCTCTGCTTCTTCCTCGCCGCCGAAACTCTCCCGTTTAAACCTCAGTGGGTCTGCTGACCTTTGACCCCCGTGCTTTGTTTCTGTTGGATAATCTGAGCGTTGACGCGGTTCGGAGTTTATTTCCTCTGCCTGATCTTTAAGTGACTGCTGATGAAAACCTGTCACTTCCTGCTGCTGCTTCACATTAAAAGCCAACCAGCAGGATGCTTTTATTGTGAAGGACGAAACAGTTAATCATTTTCATTAAAAGAGACTCAACAATTGATAATTGATTAATTGATGAGGGGTTTCAGTTAGATGATCAATAACTCTTCCTGATTGTCGCTGCAGTTTGTGACACCAGGTGGAGATAGTGGAGTGATTGGATGTAATAAAACACGCAGCTGCAGTATTGATTAATCAGTACATCACTTTTGAAATGAAATGAATACCGACAGGAAGACGACACGTTTCGTTAACAGACTTCATTTAAATAAAGTTTAAACAAAGTGAACATCTGGAATCAGCTTCTTTCATATCTGATTGATCATAAATATGAAGTTATTGATTAATGTCGGTGTCAGTTAAACAGACGGACATCAGAGATTTGGCTAATCAGCGTTTTCTCGGTAGCTGAGTGTGAACTGTTATAATATTTAATAAGTTAGTTTCTATCAGTGTTATAACCTCATGATCACTGACAGTACGAGCAGACAGCTGCGTGTTCTTATTTATTTATTTATTTACACACATTATTAACAGAAAGGTGGTTTGGAGAGCAGATGGACTCGCTGCTTCTGCTGGACAGATGTTGTGATGTTTGACCTTTTGACCTCCAGATGAAAAGACAGGAAGTTCAGTAGCGTTCAGCGATCTGACAACTTTGAAAGTCGTGCGGTGTGTCCACGGCGTCATGTGCCGGCCGTGTGTGTGTGTGTGTGTGTGTGTGTGTGTGTGTTTGTAGGGCAGCGCCTCAGTGTTGGGACTATTTTCAGCTCCTTATTAAGTGGCTGCTGCAGCTCTGTGGCTCAGCAGGACCAAACACAGCCAGTGCTGCTGCTGCTGCTGCTGCTGCTGCTGCTGCTCACACCAACAACATTATTATTATTATAAATACAGCAGCTTCATCATAACGTCCTGAAGCTCAAACTCTCACTATATATTGTTCTGTATTATATTTATTTATCAGGACAGTTTACATACTCAGAGCTAATTTACATCTCTAGTTCCTAACAATGAACACACTCACACAATGCAACAAACAAAAACAAAGCTGCAGATTATTCTCTTGATTAAATGTTTTGTCTATAAAGTAGTGAAAAGTAATTTCTTAGAGTCCAACGTGTCGCCTTCACGTGTTTTTGTTTTCTCTGATCAACAGTTCAAAACACAAAAATATGACACATGACATCAAATATTAATGTTTGACACACAAAATATTTAAATTTCTCACATTTCAGAAGCAAATCTTTGGTGTTTTTTCCTTTTTTAATAAAATGACTGAACTATTCTTCAGTCATCAGAATAGTTTATTTCCTGGATGATAACAGGAATCAGATATCTGAGCTTCAGATACAAACACAGTAGCTGTTAGTAAATCAGCTGATTGATGGTTTGGATCCAAACATAAAGATCAGCAGCTAAAATCAGCAGCTTTTTTTTGAAAGCATGACAAGGCAGGAAAAAAGTGGTTTTGAAATGTCGACCACAACAAGAAACACCCAGCAAACACCAACACAGGCAGCTAATACACACACACACACACACACACACACACACACACACACACACACACACACACACACACACACACACACACTGATCTGTAGTGTGTAATCTTTGTGGAGAATGAGCATAAATAAAGCTCCAGCGATCTGATCAGCTGTTAACCTGCAGAGATGATGAACTCTTCTTCTTCTCCTCCTCCTCCTCCACCTTCTTCTTCTTCTTCTTCTTCTCCTTCTTCTCCTCCTTCTTCTCCTCCTCCTTCTTCTTCTTCTCCTTCTCCTCCTTCTCCTTCTTCTCCTCCTCCTCCTCCTCCTTCTCCTTCTCCTCCTCCTCCTCCTTCTCCTGCTCTTCTGGGAAAACATGACTTGTATTATTTATGTTAATTACGGGCTGCAGCAGCTTGAAGATCTCTGTGAGTTTATCGGAGGAGACGTCTGCTGTCATGTGTGCTTCCTTTACATGAGGAGATGTGCTGCTGTCATGTTTTAACTCCACGGCACAAAAATATCACCGTAAACTACGTTATAATTTATAAGTTTACATGCGACTTTTACTCTTTGCCCAGTTTATTTCTCTGATAACTTAAGATCCAGACGTCCAATGACTAAAATCCTTCTTGCGGCTAAAAGATCAAGTTAAAAACCAGCTAAATTTATCATGAAAATGTGGCTTCAAACTGAATAAAAGTCTGTCACATCACCAGATGCACAGAAACATTGTTCATTAAATGTTATATAAAGTAATATCAGACGTATCAATCGTCCTAAACAACAACAGTAAGTTAATCTTCTAACAGACAGACAGAAGAGCAGCAGCTGTCTGCAGGTATCAGCAGTCGTTTGATCATTAAAGTTTGAGGCAGCAGCTTCTGACAGTCGCTGTTCTGCTGTTTAAGGAAAATAAAGAAGCTCTTTTCTTATTATTGTGAAACTCCAGATGAGTTTGAGTTTGTAGTTTAATAAGCAGGAAACGTGTTTACGGCTGCGAATCCAGCGACAGAAATGAATCTATTCTGGACTCTGCGGATCGGATCGATGGATCCGCAGCGACATTAATGACACGACCGTCTGAATCAGTGCGACACGGATCGGACACACGTTACCCCGGTCATGTGACACCATTTCACCCTTTTCAAAGTAAAACCTTCCCCATAAAACGTCTTTAAATACGTTTCTCACATTACGACAGAAGCAGATTTCAACCTCAAATATTTATTAGGATTCACTTTAAAATCATTAAACATTATATTTAAAGTCAAATTACATCAACCTGCTGGTTAAATAAATAAAAAAAAGTAACAAATATAAAGTTTGATGTTTTTATCACAGATTAAAGACGTTGTCATCGTCTTCTGTTCTTGTTCTTATACTGTGTCCGCAGCGTCTCATCACGTGACTTCCTGTTTATGGACGAGCTCTAACATGTAAAGTATCTTTAGAATCGTGAGGACGAGGCTTTAAAATGAAAATAAAACAGTTAAACAAAGACTTTTTTTAGTAAAGCGCGTTCGCTTGATCGCTGCGAGCGAACCGACGGAAAGTCTCTGAGCTTCTTCTGAGAGATGTTGATGTTACTTACAGTTGTGTTTATCATTTATACTTTTAAAACCTGCATTAAACGGGTAAAAATAACCTGAAACTGGGATTATTTTAACCAGTAAATGTTCTTGTGTTATGATTATTGAACATTTGTCTGTTATGCAACATAAATATCAAGTTTTTCCGTCATATGAAGGAAAAAAAAGCCTTAAAATGATCAAAAATGCCCCTGAAACACAAACAGAAACCCTGTGTGTGTGTGTGTGTGTGTGTGTGTGTGTGTGTGTGTGTGTGTGGTTGTTAAGTCATGTGACGTCTCATGCCGAGTTGAACTCTGCGTCCAGCCGGGTGGCGACTTGAAGCTCAGAGCTGGACGTTGAGACGGCGAAGCTGCTGAATGACGCAGCGACACACAGGAGGAGTGTGTGTGTGTGTGTTAGTGTGTGTGTTAGTGTGTGTGTGTGAGAGAGGCTGATGTGTCCCGGAGGACGGCAGCCAACGAGAGGGGCGTCCAGGCGTGTTAAACAAACACACACACACAGAGCAGACTGCCAGCAGACTGCAGGGAGGTGAGGAGAACAGAAGGAGAGGTGAGAGAGGAAGAGGAGGAGGAGGAGCAGAGAGGATGCTGGGAAGGCGTAGGCGGAGAGAGAAATTAGCTCTTTGTTTGGTGTTCTGTCTGGATGCTGTGACCTTTGACCTCCAGCGATGACAAGCTGGAAGTTAGATCAGCAGGTTTTATAAACTTTAATATAAATCTCTGGGAAACTTTATTATCACTGATCAATAATTGATTATCAGTTTATTATCAGTATTATCTGATACTACTGGAGTCTTACTGGAGACTTACTGGAGACTTACTGGAGACTTACTCGAGACTTGCTGGTGTCTTACTGTGGTGTCTTACTGGAGACTTGCTGGTGTCTTACTGTGGTGTCTTACTGGAGACTTACTGGTGTCTTACTGTGGTGTCTTACTGGAGACTTACTGGTGTCTTACTGTGGTGTCTTACTGTGGTGTCTTACTGTGGTGTCTTACTGGAGACTTGCTGTGGTGTCTTACTGTGGTGTCTTACTGTGGTGTCTTACTGGAGACTTGCTGTGGTGTCTCACTGTGGTGTCTTATTGGAGACTTACTGGTGTCTTACTGTGGTGTCTCACTGTGGTGTCTTATTGGAGACTTACTGTGGTGTCTTACTGTGGTGTCTTACTGGAGACTTGCTGTGGTGTCTTACTGTGGTGTCTTATTGGAGACTTACTGGTGTCTTACTGTGGTGTCTTACTGGAGACTTGCTGTGGTGTCTTACTGTGGTGTCTTACTGGAGACTTACTGGAGTCTTACTGTGGTGTCTTACTGTGGTGTCTTACTGTTGTGTCTTACTGGAGACTTACTGGAGTCTTACTGGAGACTTACTGTGGAGACTTACTGTGGTGTCTTACTGGAGACTTACTGGAGACTTACTGGAGTCTTACTGGAGACTTACTGTGGTGTCTTACTGGAGACTTACTGGAGACTTACTGTGGAGACTTACTGTGGAGTCTTACTGTGGAGTCTTACTGGAGACTTACTGGTGTCTGACCACATAAGCAGCATCGGCCGATCTGAAGGTTTCAGCAGCTACTGAACTATCAACATGTCAACATTTAATTTTGTCTGATATTTCAGTTTGAGGCTGAAATTAATTATTTTCATGATCAATTAATCTGATTAGTTTCTCTGCTGCTCTGATCTTCAGAAATATTAGCATGTTAGCATTTAGCATAGCGCTGGTCCTTCCTGTTGATGTTTCTAATCTTTCAGTCGGATGTTTATTGAACATATTTTATCTTCCTGTTTATGTTTTAAAGGTCACAGCGATGTTAATCTGCGTCTCTGGAATGTGTAGCAGCAACGACCAACTATTTATTATTAATTATCTAATTAAGACTAATTAAAGACTCGTTAAGATTGGAGTACATTGAATTAGCTGCACAGTTTTTAAAGTGTTTCCTGTTTCTTGAGCTTTTTCTTCTTGTTGTAGTTAAACAGACTGATTGATAGTTATTGATAGTTCTTAGTTTGATGGTTGAAGCTGGAGGCGTTTCTCCCTCCTCGCCCTCTGATCCTCTGATCCTCTGTCTCTCCCGGGTCTCTCTGCGTCTCCATCTGTATTCATGCTGATGAGTCTCTGCTTGGTTTTGCTGCATATTAAACGGAGCTGCTGTCATATCAGCAGCAGCAGCAGCAGCGATGGTTCGCTCTCTGCCCTGCTGAATAAAACATCTCCTCTTTGTGTTTCTGTGTGTTGTGGAGAGAAACAGATCAAACGGAGGAGAGCCAGATAAAGGAAACGCTGATCCACGCCGACATGATTCTTTTCTATTATTAAACTTAAGACGTTACACAAGTTAAGAAATTCACAGAGCAAATGTTTGTTTTGTGATCTTTTACCAGATAAAGTCGTCTGGATTTGAGACAGCGGCTCGTCGTTCACACTTTAAAAACCGGCTGCCGGGCGCCTCCGTCCATGTTAAAACCTAAAGTGTTCGCTTTGCGGCGGCGTGGACTTCCCGACGTTTAGTTCAGAGGAGAGGCTGCAGATTAATGAGCAGTCTGTTGTTGAGTGTTTGTGTAGTTTTGACCTTCATCTCTCTGGTGGAGGAGACTCTCCCTCGCTGGATTTCTTGGCCTGAAGTTGCCTCTCTCTCTCTCTCTCTCTCTCTTTCCTCTTCGCCGGCTTGTCAGCAGCTTTGTGTTTCCTCGCCACCTCTCTCCCGCTCTCCCGGCTCCCCTTTGTGTTTGCGGCGGGGGCCGTTGTCGGGACAGGAAGTGCTTGACGTTTTGATTGACTTCACTGCTTTTCCACAGAGAGCAGATCACAAAGCTCCGGCTTCCTCTCCCCGCCGCCGCCGCTAAGAGCTTTTCCATGTGCCACTTTCCCCTCCTCCTCGAAACCTTCCGACACGCCGCCGCTCTGCAGCCCGATAAGACCTCAGTCCTCCTTCCACACCTGCCGCTGCCCCCCGAGAGTCAAACAGCGATGTTTTAACGCTGCAGGATGTGACTGTCATGTAGATGTTTGAGTTTGAGCTCACAGTGATCTGCAGACTAGCTGGTGAACACAGAGCAGCGTTCAGCAGATAAAGAGCCACATATTTCCCTCAGGAGTCGGTGCAGAGCAGAGAAGATTGGAAACATGACGTAATAAACATTAAAACAGAAAGATTATCAGTTCGTTTGGACGTTTGGACGTTAAAGAAAACATTTAACTTGCTCCAATAATAATCTCTGTAGTTATATTTGTGAGTGGAGAGGATACTTCCTCCCCCCTCCTCCCCTCCTCCCTCACCTCAGGGCAACGCCTTGCCATCTGGGTCGGCACGCAGAGAGACGAGGAGTCGCTGCCAAACGGCCTCATGGGACGTTAACACACACACACACACACACACACATAAACACACACACAAGCTGCACGGCGTCTTTTACTGACTGAAAACAAGCGGAGGACGCAGCAGCGTTCGTGCAGGTGTGTCGTTCCCAGGTGAAACAGGTTTATCAGACGCACCGAACACCGCAGACATCGAAGGTTCGGTCTGTGTCTGTAAAACAGGAAGTCTGTGTGGAGATGTTCTGTCTTTACTGATCAAACAGGAGCTGAGAGAGAAAACACAACGATTTAAAACGTTAATGTTCCTCATTAAACACGTTTTAAATGTGACGCCTTCAGATAGTAAAGCAGCAGCATCTTTATTCTCCACTAAATATGATTAAAGATCAAATATGTTGGACTTTAGTTTCACTCTGTTGTTTTAAATCAGTAGAGCTGCAATCATTAGTTCATCAATCAATTAGTATTCTGATTATTGATGATCAATTTGAAAGAAAACAAATATTAATATTCTGTGATTGCAGCTTGTTAAATATGAATATTTTCTGGTTTCTTTATGACATCTGAAGACGTCGTCTCAGACTTTAAGGAACATTTTTCACCTTTTTCTGACGTTTTATGGACCAAACAATCAATTAATGGAGAAAATAATCAACATAATTGATTGATAATAAATAATTATTAATAGTTGCAGCTCTAAAAGTTTCATCTTGTTCATTAAAGATCTCAAGATGTTCATGAAGTGATTTAATAAAAGAGAAAAACACGTTTATGATTCATAAAAATGATAAAAACCATAATTTAGTGCTTTTATTGTGAAATATTTCATAGTTGTGTCAAATCAAGACTTGAAAACAGAAACTCAGAAGCAGCAGGAAGTGTTTCCAGTTTGTAAACCAGTTTATAGCAGAGAGTTTGCTGCCACCTGCTGGCAGCTGCTGGAACATGACTGTCAGTCTGACTGCTGTAATATGAGGTTTCTGCATCTCGTCTGATTAAAACTCTTTATGTTGAAGGAAAAAGTTGATTATTGTTTATAAAAGGAAGGAATCAGGTTTCTGTTTGTCTCTGAATCCAGATCTGATATTTATGATATTTATGATCTTTATGATCTGTGACGTGTCGCATGTTTAACTGTTTGAATCAAACTTTATTAGTAGATCATCTCAGTCAGAGGAGCTGACAGCCAATAAGAAGACAGAATAAATGTAAACAAACTGTTTCAGACTAAAACACACAACAAATACAAATAATGACAATTAAACCATAGATTCAAAAACTATAAAAATAATGACGATGATGTAATAGAATGAAAAAACTAGTTAAAACATATAAAACACAAATAAAATATAATTTACAACATGAATAAAATGAAATAAGTTAAATAATGTTTAATTAACTGATTGTTAATCTTTAATCAGGTTTTAATTTTCTGTTTATTTGGAGTCAAACTGACCTGCTGAAGGACAGGAAGTGACTCAAAGATAATGTGATTATTGATTATTGATTGTTTCAGTGTTTTCTGATATTTTATAAACCAAATGATTAAAAAGAAAAAACAGAAAATTGATCGACGACTTGAATAAAAACAAACAGAAACAACAGGTTGCCTCCTTAAATGAAACTCAGCTGTTTATCTGAAGCAGTGGTTTCCAACCGGTGGCCTGGGACCCTTTAATGAGTCACCAGACACATCTGCAGGGTCCCGAGACGATTAAGAGAAAAAAACATTTCTGCTGCTTCAAACGACGTCAGCTTCCTGCTCTGTGATGACGATGATGATGATGATGATGATGATGATGCACCTTCACCACTACTTCCTGTCTGTGTGGTGCGTTCACTGTCTGGTCAGCTGATGTTTAAAGTCAATCAGCTGATTAATTGATCAGGAGGATGATTGATGATGCAGTGACCGGTAGAGTCCAGCAGGTGGAGCCACTGATCAGCTGATCAGGATGTGATGTAACACTATAAATAATCAGATATTGATTAGTGATCATAAAGAGATCATTACGACTCTGATGCTTCTTCTTCTCTGGTTTCATTTCTGGCAGCAAAGTCGAAGCTTTGATCCACAAAAATATAAGAAGACCTGAATTTTTCTTTATTTCTGACAGTTTTTAATTGAATATTAATTAGTAAATAAATCAAATAGACTTTACAAATATTATTTTTCAACCTCAGACATAAAAGAACAAAACAAGCTGTAAAAATACGATTATAAAACATAAAGTGGAAACTTTAAAGCAGAAAATAATATTTAAAATGTGATCAAATAAAAAATAAACACATAAAAAACAACAAATAATAATTCAGTAACAGTTTATTTTACAGGTTCCTTCAGTTTATATAAAGTTCATTGTTTTCAGAGTAATTTACAGTAATTAACTAGATCACTGATCAAAACATCTGCTGCTTCTTATTCTGAAGAAATTAAACTCTTAACAGCAAATATTTTATTTCTTTGTGTAGTTTTGTGTGTTAAATGATTTATCAGCATATTACTGTTTTTGTTTTCTAATTATTGACATATATATATATATATATTTAACAAATCAATAAGAGTGAACGTCTTTATTAAACCAAACCAGACATTTATAATATAAAAGCTTCTATTTCAGTGAGAAGATGAACTCTAATCTCTCATTTGAAGCATCAATAATTCATTTATAACAATTTGTGATGTTTTTATTGTTTAATTTGTCAAAAGTTTGTGAAGTAAAGTTCCTGTTAAGCAGCAACACGTCACACATGATGCTTCTATAACTCAGTAATCTGAATATAAAATATCATTTAACTAACAAACAGCAAAAGATTGTTTTTGTTTTAAATTTGAGTCGGAAGTTGCAAACGAGCTTTAATTATCTAATATGTTCATTTATAGTTTGAAACTACTCATTAAACTAAAGTTGTTAATTGTCTAATTTATTAAGATTTTTTTTGCAAGTTAACGACGACATGACTCGTTTTATGAGCAGCTGATTACAAACTTCACACTTTTAAAAAAAATTTTTAAAAACAATTTGTACCAAAATTTCACCTTCATGTCTTTAAAATATCCTGAAAATGATCCGTTAATTACCTGCAAACATCCTGCAGGGTTAATATGAAATATAAAGTACATGTAATTCAAGTGTTAACAATAATTTAATAAACATTTTATTTTGAAAATCAGCTGAAATGAAGACGATAAACACACTCTGAGCGGCGTGTGTGTGTGTGTGTGTGTGTGTGTAGCGATGCAGCAGAGTAAATATAGAAGGAGGCCGTCACATCTGAACCTGTCAGCTGTTATCACTGTCACTGAGTGTGTGTGTGTGTGTGTGTGTGTGTGTGTGTGTGACTCAGGCTTTGATAATGAGGCGCTCAGACAGCAGCAAACCCAGATGGAAGCTAATTGGTGCAAATTGGTGCAAATTCACTTTAACGGAAGCATCCGTCCGTCCGTCTGCGCCGCCGTCGAGCTGCGAGATGTAACGTTTAAAGACGTGCAAGCGGCGGCGGCGAGGAGGAGACGGCGGCGGTTCAGGAGGGATTCTCTGTCCTCCATGTTTGTCAGCAGAGAAACGCAGCAGCAGCCTGCCGAGAGGGGGTGTGTGTGTGTGTGTGTGTGTGTGTGTGTGTGTGTGTGTGTGTGTGTGTGTGTGTGTGTGTGTGTGTGTGTGTGTGTAAAGCACTACAATACCCATCAGCACCAGCGGGCGTTGCCATGGAGACGAGGCCCCGTCACATGTGGTGTTGATCAGAGCGGTGTCGGTGTAGTTTTTTTAAGCTTCAGCTCGTTCTTAACGGAGCAAAGAACTACAGATTTAAATGAAACCACAGGAAGTCGTCCATGTTTGTAGTCCACAGTCATTTTGTAGTTTTTTTTTTTTTTAGATGTGTTTTAATGTTTTTATGTTATTAAAAGGCAGAAATGCTTCTTATTGTCTCAGCTGGATGGAGTTTGTGTGTTTGACAGCAGCTCTTTATTAAAAAAATAAACAAAAACAAAACAACAACAAACAACAACCATCAGGCTGCAAATAATTCTGTAAACAAAATAAATAAATATTTTTATTAATCTGATGATTATTTTCTTGATTAACTGATTAATTTGTAGCTTTGAACTTTTCAATCACATCAAAAATCTTCAAATCTTGATGAATGAAACATAAAGTTTGATTAAATCTTCAGTTTTCAGCAGATTTTAAATCTTTTCTTCATATAATTGACGTTTCTTCAGACTCTAATTTGTCTTCATTAGATTTTAAACCTTCTTTGTTTTTAATGTTGTCGTTTAAATTAAATCTTTATTAAACAGAGTCAGAGCTGCTTTTTAATGTCTCCTCTTCATCCTCACTGACTAACAAACAGCGAGGAGGAGAGAGACAGACGGTGGGAGTGTGTGTGTGTGTGTGTGTGTATGTGTGTGTGTTGTAAAGAAACAGACCAATTAAAACGCAGCAGATCACAAACACATCCAAACGACGGACGAAGGAGTCTCTCTGTAGTTTCTTGTCGTCGGTCTCGGGGGGGATCCTCTTCCTGACGTCTCCACCCAGACGAAATCTGCCTCATTATCTCACACACACACACACACACACACACACACACACACACGCAGGGATCAGATAGGTGTTTCCTCGGCTGCTTGTTGAACTCTGAGGTCGTCTTGAGTTCAGCTTCAGCTCTGCAGACGACGTTCATAAACTTTAAAATGTTGCTTCAGTCACGATTACAGCGAAATAACTGATTATTAGTCAACTATAATAATTATCAGCAACTACTTTGATAACCGATCAATAGTTTTGAGTTGTATTTTCAGAATAAAATACCTGTTTTTCTGTTTCCAGCTTCTCAAATGTGAATATTTTTCAGTCTTTTATATAATAAATATGATGCTGATCTGACCGCCGTGTTCAGTATTTAAATATTCGTATTTATATTTTATACTCATAACATCATTTTTCTGTGAAAGCAGCAGCGAAGCTTCAAATAAACGTGAACACTTTCGGAGCAGCTGTGATAATAAACGTTTGAGGACGTCGTCGTGAACGTCGATCGACACTTTTCAGACCAAACGAGTGTCGACAGATCGATCGATGATGGAAATGATGGTTAGTCGCGTCCGGCTGGAGGAACCAGAAGAAGAAGAAGAACGTGTTTCAGAGCGGAGGCGGGCTTTATGGTTGCTTGGTTACGAGCGTCGGGCAAAGATGGCGGAGCGTTTTCAGAGCAGGAAGCTGGACTCCTTATTTTGAAACAAAAGATGGCGACGGACAGAAGCTTCAAACCAACCAGTGACATCACACCTCGCCATTTAACCAGCGATGAAACCTGACGGTTCAAGCTCACAAAGCTCCTTCCTCTTCCTCTTCCTCATCTGCTCCTCTTCATCATTTTTCCTCCTTATCTAACGTATCTGTCTTGCTCTCCTCTTCCTCTTCTGCTGTCACTTCCTCTTCCTCTTTCTTATCCTTCAGCTGATCCTCCGCTCCTCTTCATCCTTTTTCCTCTCTACCTACCTTCCTCTCATCCTCCTTCTTATCCTCCCCATTTCTCCTCATCTTCTTGTCCTTTTTCTTCCTCCTCCTTTCTATTTTCCTCCTCTTCCTCTTTCTTATCCTTCACTCCTTTCCTCCTCTCTTCCTCTGTTTCCTCTTGTTTTTCTGTCTCCTCTTCCTCTTCCTGCTCCTCCTCCTCTCCCTTTTCTATTTCCTCTTCCTCTCATCCTCTTTCTTTCTTTCTCCTCGTTTTTTTCCTCCCTCTGTCTCCTCCTCTTCCTCTCCTCCACATCACTGACTCTGTCCTACATCGCTCTACCTTCCCCGAGGATACACACTCTCTCTCTCTCTCTCTCTGTCGTCCAACCCCCCTTGTTTCCGATGAGTCATGTGACCAGCCTCTCTCTCTCTCTCTCTGTGCTCTCTCTCTCGCCCCCTCTCCCCGGAGACCAATCACACCCCCACAGAGGAGAGCTTAACACACACACACACACACACACACACACACACAACTGCACTGGCATCATCATCATCATCACTCTGTCAGCGAGGAGAGAGAGAGAACGCAACAGGGAGAGAGAGGAGGAAACCGAGCGAGAGAACGAGGGAGAGAGGAGTCGAGGCGAGCGCCTGAGAGGAGGTCAAGAGGGAGAGGAATATATTCTACCAGAAGAAGAAGAAGAAGAGGAAGGAGGAGGAGGAAGAAGAAGAGGAGGAGGAGGAGGAGGGGTCAGCGGAGAGGAGGAGGAGGAGGAGGAGGAAGGGGGGAGGTTCTCCCTGAATGAAGGAAGAGCTCTGGGAGTCGTTTCCTCCCCGCCGCGATGGAGCGACGCGAGGAATGAGGGCGGATGGTGAGAGCAGGGAGCAGCAGCAGCAGTGGAGGAGGAGGTGGAGAGGCTGGAGGAGGTGGAGGTGGAGGAGGAGGTGCAGGGGGAGCCGCCGGGCGGCGCGGGAGGAGCCGCCAACGCTCCCGGAGGAGGCGGCTGTCGGCCAACTGCCCCGGCGCCGGCGCCGACAACAAGATGTCCCCCGGAGCGAAGAAGGTGGAGTGTTTCTCGCCGATGCTGTGCCACTGCAAGGTGGCGTGCACCAACAGCACCATCTCCCTCATGTTCGGCTGCAAGGTGGGTGGAAACGAGCCCAGACACCCACACGCACCGAGCTGCCCGGCGCCGAGCGGAGGCGCCGTTTCACGTGGGTGTGCGTGTGCCGGGTCACGGCGAGGGTGGAGGGCGGCGGGCGGCGGGCTCCGTTTGTTTGTTTGTTTGTTGAAGTGAAATGTAAACTGTGGAGCAGCTGAACTCCTGAAAAATGATTTAAAAACCAAACTTTCTTCTGTTTGTTATGATTTTAGCAGCATTTTAAAGTTTGATCACCTGCAGTTCAGCTCAGTTTGACCAAAAGAAACTAAATGATTCACATAATAAACATTATTTATTACAGAATCACTTCCTGGACGGAGATGATCAGTTTAGTTTATCTTTTGAAGAGACCGTTGGTTGTTTGGTTGTTACCAGATTTGATTGACAGCTTTCAAACGGCACTCGACGCTCGTGCGTTCGGTCAGTGCGACTCTGTCGGTGTGAAATCTGTCACAAGTTTGTCGGATGAAACATCTGGAGCGACTGGTTCCTCCTCCAGATGGACTCTCTGATGGTGGTGACGATGTTTTTAATCTGTGCTGTGAAAGCAAAGCAGCAGATAAACGGTTAAATCCATCTGCTCAGTGTAAACTTCTAAGACGTATAGCCTATATTTACAGGATCATTTTGTAACCATGGTAACGCTCATCACCATGTGAGTACTGGGGGGATTTTCCCTGATCAATCAGAAATGGAGAACTGAGCTGCAGAACATAAATATTTCCATTTGAGAAGCTTCAACTGGCAGTTTTATTTGTTTTTTTGGCTTAAAACTGGTTTAAACTAGTAATTAATGATGAAAAATGGAAGTGAGGTTGAACAACGTTACGAAACTAAGTTGTAATAAACTGGTAACAGGAGCAAAATATTCCTCTAATCACCACAAAGAGCTCGTTGATGGACATAAATCCCGTAAATGTTGTCAGATTAAACAGGTTTGTACCTGCGGAGCTTTAAGCCTCAGCAGATCTGAGAGCAGAGAACACGAACAGACACTAAATATGAAGCAGACTCGTGTGGGAGAGACGAGTCAGACGAGTCAGACGAGTCAGACGGAGACACAAGAAGCTTTTTAAACCTTTCAAATGTTCCTGAGATTCTGCTGTTTTCCTGTCAGACAGCAGCCGATCACCCTCTCTCTGTGTTTACCGTTTGACCCCGGCGTGACGCGATAGGTCGCCCCGGCCGCCCGTTATCTCCGCTCCGCCGAGCCGGCCAATCGGTGGCTCTGTTTGCGGCAGCGCTGAGGCTCGATTGGCTGGTGGGGCTGCGTCAGTGGCAGGCTGGCCGGCACGTGCATGTGTGGTCAACATGTGCTTCTGCAGGGAGAAAACACATCGAGCTGTCAGCTGTCTGCAGGAACTGATGCTCGTCTGCAGCTGAATATGAGACGAATTTATCAGGTTTAACAGATTAATATTAAGATTAAAAGAGGAAATAGTGACTTTCAGTTGATGAGAAGAGGACTGGACGTGTTTATGTGTCTAATAACTGAGATTATAACCTGATTTGTTGGTTTACACACTTTAAAAACAGTGTTTCTTCTTTTAAGAGGAGAAAACGTCTCTACAGCCGGCTTATCGGTCGTCTCCAGGCTGCTTTCTGCGTCACATCGGGATGTTTTCAAAGCTTTAGTTTCACAGTGAAAGGCTCTCGAGTCTGTTTGTGTCGGTGGGAGGAAAACAAAGAGTTTGAACCAAAAGATGATTCAGAGTGAGAACAGGAAGCTGTTTGATGCTCTGAGCTGCTGAAAGTTCAGGATGAGACCGACCCGACTGTCTCACACATATACGAAGCTCCAGGTTGTTTAAAACATCCCATAAAGTGATTCTTTAGAGGAGACGCAGCTCCGGTTACTAAATGTAAATCTCAAATGACGCAGATGTGAAACCTGAGTTTTGTCATCAACACTCATTAAATAACAGCGAAGGTGTGAAACGTCTAAAATATCTCTGATCTGATTCAAAGCTGAGCTCTCAAAGAATCGGACGGACAATAAATACAGCTCTGTTTTTAGTATTGAACACATTTTATAATTTAACTGTGTTTCATTACATCCTTTAGTATGAATGAATGATACAAGACTCCACTAACTGATACAAGTCAGTGTCAGACTGCTGCGTTTTCATCTCCAAACAACACAGAATAGAGAAAAAACTAAAAACAATATGTCTGAATCTCATCTGAGCAACTAAAGATCAAAATAAAACATCTGATTCGAGATACGTTCAAACCGTTTTTCCTCTAATGTTAATTAAAGCTTCCTTTATGATCCTGTTTGTCCTCACCAGTGTTACGACGAGCCGATATATTAATATCATAATAATAATTAATAACAGCTCTTGTCTGAAATTGACAAACCAGATCAGAATAGATTTGTCTGTAGGTTGTTCTGAGTGTTTCCAGCTCTGGTGGAACCTTGTAAAGACTCTTTTCAGGTTATTATTAGCGCTCAGGTGAGAACAGGTGACTCCATCTTCAACCTGACAGCAGCAGAAGAAATATTCACATGATTGACTGAAGTAAAAGTAGCAGCACAGCAACGTTGTTCTTCTAAAGTTTAACGTTTCAGCTTCACTCCTGAATCACGTTTGTTGTCATTCATCTGCTGAAACTGGAAAGTTTCTCTGAGCTTGTTGTGGATCGGGTTTAAAGAGGTCTACGAGCAGGATTTATATGACATCAATAATATTTTTGAAGCGTTTGACGTTTCTGAAGGTTTTATCAGTCTGCAGCAGCTGCTCCTCTGAATCCTGCAGGTTGTTGTTATTCAAGATCAACCTGCTGAGATCTACCTTCTACTCACTGTTACTGTTTACAAACAAGGAAAGAAGAAGATTTGGTGGCTGCAGTTTGTCAAAGATCAGCTGTGCTTCTCTGGCCTCAGCTCTGAAGTCCAACCCCTCCCATCTGAGAGAGCTGGATCTGAGTGGAAACAAGCTGCAGGATTCAGGAGTGAAGCTGCTGTGTGCATGTTACTGTTGTAGCTGCTGGAGGTGGAGCTAGTTTACACTACTTTATATACAGTTAGCTAGTTTAGTCCACTGGTTCCCAACCTAGGGGTCGGGGCCCCTTCAAAGGGACAGCAGATAAATCTGAGGGGTCGTGAGATGATCATCTGAAATGTAACTAAAGCTGTTGAATAATTGTAGTGGAGTAGAAAGCACTTATTAACTTTCTGATGAACTCCAGTCCAGTTGAAATGAAACTCCCAGTTGACCTTTTGCCCCCTGGCTCTGATTGGACGGCCACACAGTTACAGCATCATGTGGAGCGCCGTGTTGACCTCTGAACCCTCGGAGACCCGCTCAGATTAGGGAGCGACCCCGTCCCGGGTGGATGCGACTGGTTGTGATTAATCTGTGGGATGCTGAAGCAGGAGTGGAGATGTCGGCTGTGATTAAACGTCCCGCTGCTGTAACTTGTGCTTCTATGACAGTTTGATTGCAGCCGGTCTTAATTAAGCCTCATTGATCAGCCGCCATCGACTGCTTTCACTACCGCACACTCGATAGATTGTGCCGGAAGTTATCAATCGTAGAGACATGAAGTCTTTTAGTGAGCTGCTGATCGGCCTGAAGTCAAACCAGAACATCCAGGAAGTAAGAAAACCTGATTTATAAACACGTTAAGTTTGTTTTTATTCACATTATTAATTTACACATTAAAAGCAGCTGAAACAACGTCAGCAGGTTTAGAAATGAGATCATGACGTCACTGAAGAGCTGCAGACATCAGATCTGTGAGGAGCGGTGATGATGAGGAGGAAGAGGAGGCTGTAACCTTCCTCACATCTGTCATGGTTTTTCCACCGTCGCTCTTATAACGACGTCGTCTCGTTGTTTCTTCTTCTGCAGCGAAAGACGTCACATTTCAGCTGCTTTTCCACTGATTATTACAATAAAATGATCAATGTTTACCTTTTAAAAACTGAACACAGCAAACAAAACAGTTATAATATCACATCCAACAATAAAATACCTTCAAGATCTCATGTTTGTTTATATAAAAACATGAAAATAGAAGAATTTAAAAGGTTTTATAAGTTGAAAATCGATAACGTCGGTTCATCTAAACTCACATATTCCAAAGGAATTAAAAGGAAAAAAAGAAATGTTTGTCTTTTAATAAAAACATCAGCTTCTTCTAAAAAGCTTTGTTTTGTAGATTGTTTAGATATAAAACAGCAAACTGCTCTAAACGATATATTTCATCACCTTATAGGTTGACGTGACCGACATGATGAGAGCTGATCAAAATTATCTGTTCGTCAATAGATACGATTTTATTCACATTACACACGTTTCATTTGATCCGTTGTTATAAAATACAGATTATAGCAGTTTTAAATTAATTTAACCTAAAAAAATTAAAAGAAAATCAGTCTTAAAATGCACCAAAATATAATTTCTGTATAAAAATAAGCAAACTATTCTTTTATTTTTGATAAAAATCGGCTGCTGTTGATGTTTTCAACATAATAATAATATTTGAATCCTTTAAACGTGACCTCCCTGCAGCCGTCCTGCCACAGATTCACGTATTAAAGAATAAATTACACCTTCATATACCTTCACACTCCCCCCGCCCCCCTTTAAATTTCACAGATGTGCGTCGCCATGGCAACGACCTGAAGTGAAACACGGCTGAATCGAGAGCGATGCGTCAGCTGTTGTAGAGTCACTTCTGTGTCCTCTCACTGAAACATCGGCCTCATGTGAGATCAGCGGTGCGTCCGTTACTCTTCCTCTTCCTCTTCCTCTTCCTCCACGCTCGCTCCACGCCTCCTCCTGATTGGCCGGAGCGGTGACGTGTGGTCAGAAACGGCCGTCTAGCCGTCTGTAATCTTCCTCCAAACTCAGATCTGTGTTCATAAACTGTTTTTTTTTTTTTTTTACTGGAGCAGACGACGCTCTGCTGGTTTCTAGAAGGAGATTCTTCTTCTTTTATCTTCCTCTTCATCCCTGAATCATCCAGAAATCCTCCTCATCCTCCTCCTCATCCTCCTCCTCCTCCTCCTCCTCATCCTCCTCATCCTCCTAAACATCCTGCTACATCCGCTCCGTGCTGATGCTCCTATTTATAGCAGCTTTTGGCAGGCAGGAGTCGGCACTGTGCCTCCTCCTCCTCCTCCTCCTCTTCCTCTTCCTCTTCCTCTACGACAGCTCTCAGAGAGACGAGGAGGAGGAGGAGGAGGAAGAGGAGGCAGACAGTGTCATGACTGGAAACCTCCTCCTACATCCAGAGCTGCTGCGTCCATTCAGCCTGGATCTGTTTGTAGCCTTCATCATCCTCCTCCTCTTCCTCTTTGTTTTAAACTTTTAATAGAAACAGCAGAATCTATCTGAGGAGCGAGCGGCCGTCTCTGTGGTCGTTTTTAGCTCGTGTGGGCGGCTGGCGGTGGAGGCGGCGTTGGCGGAGGGAGTCGAACCTGTAACCCGTAACAGCTTCACTCACTTCCTGCTCTCTCAGCCGGTCGTCTTGGGCTTCCTCGCGTGTCGTGACGGCTCGGTTCGCCCGCAGCCTCCTGATGCTTCTCCATCTGCCGCTCCGTGGTTCACGCAGACACTGAACCAGAAGAAGAGCCGAGTTATTACGTATGACATCATCAGATTATTAATACTGGAGCGTCAGTGTTACTGTCCGAGCTGCTTCAGCTCTGGTCATGTGACACGCCACGGTCACGGCGGGAGAAAACGGATCAGCTGTTTTATTAAAAGAGTCCATAAAGGTTTATTTTAGATGTTTGTAGTTATAGATGTTAAATAATTTGGTTTATATTTAGAGCTGCAGCGATTTAAAGAATCAGTTAATGATTGTTTGCTGTTTTTATTTGTCTTAAATGGCAGTAAAGTGAAAATCTGAAGATGTTTCTGGGAACTTTTGCAACTTTTTCGTCGTATTTTTTTTAAAAGTCTCACAGAGAAATGAATCTGCAGGTTAACTGATGATGAAAATAATAGTTTGTTTCAGTCGTATTTTAATAATCAGGACAAAGAAATCTGACTTTTGCCAGCAAGAGAAATAAAACAAGATGTTATTTAGGTGTTAAAATCTCTGGTTTCCTGTTTTCACCTGATAAACTGAAGCTGATAAATAAAGTTAAATTAAGTTTGTCAGATGAAAACAAACAAACAAACGTTGTTGTGAACTTGTGCAACTTTTTCAAAGTGTTTTGAGTTCATGGACTCAACAATCGTTTGTTTAAATCATCATCCTGGTTTCCTGTTTCCAGCGGAGGGATAATCCACGTCCTCACGCCTCAGCAGCAAAAACTACACAACGTTAATCTGCTTCCTGTCACATGACCTCCGTCCAATCACATCTGAGGTTTCAGTAAAACTAAATCCCGTCATCGGCATAAAATGAAATAATTAGCCGGTGTTAGCGTGTTTAGAGGGCGTCGCTGGTCGGAGGTCGCTTCATCTGACACGCAGGATGATAATCTGCTTCCTGTGTTAATCTGCGACCTTTGACCTCAGCGTGGAAGTAATCCTGTTTTAATTAAATCAGTCATTTAAGCAGGAATTACTGCGGTCGCAGTTCAAGCTTCACACCAACAGAGCTGATGTTCTTCAACATCAACTATTAAACCTGAAATCAGTCTCCATGTGCTTTAGATTCTTTTATAACGTCTCAGAAAATAACCAGTGAAACCAGTGAAACCAGTTAACCAGACGGACTAAACACAGTGAGTCTCAGTTCTTCCTCTGTGGGCTTCAGATCAATACTGTGTATTAATTACTGGTGTAACTGATGAATGAGCAGCAGGATGTGTGTTTAGATGTTTATCTTTGCCTGTGAGACTCTAACGTCTCCCTGAAGGCAGGAGCTGAACGTGAGTCCAACATTTGGTTTCCCACGGCGACGAGCTTGTCGTTGTTGTTTTCCAGCCTGACGTGAAGCTGCAGGTTCGGCTGTGTGAAAGTGTGCAGAGCAGCAGACGAGCCGCTTCGTCTCCACGGAGGAAAAACCTCTGATGAGTTATTCATGAAAAGAAGCTTAAACTGTCCGCTTCAAACACACAGCACATTACATCAGCGCTGGGAAAACAGCGGCCCGGGGCCCAAACACGGCCGGACTCACTAAATATCTGGTCCTTTGATGAAAGAAGTTTTGACTTTCACAACTCATTAGTATGAAAACCAGCACACACTGGTGGATAAAACCAGCACACACTGGTGGATCAAACCAGCACACACTGGTGGATCAAACCAGCACACACTGGTGGATAAAACCAGTACATACTGGTGGATAAAACCAGGTTATAGTGGTGGATCAAACCAGCACATACTGGTGGATAAAACCAGGTTATAGTGGTGGATCAAACCAGCACATACTGGTGGATAAAACCAGGTTATAGTGGTGGATCAAACCAGCACATACTGGTGGATAAAACCAGTACATACTGGTGGATAAAACCAGCACACACTGGTGGATAAAACCAGTACATACTGGTGGATAAAACCAGGTTATAGTGGTGGATCAAACCAGCACATACTGGTGGATAAAACCAGTACATACTGGTGGATAAAACCAGCACACACTGGTGGATAAAACCAGTACATACTGGTGGATAAAACCAGCACACACTGGTGGATAAAACCAGTACATACTGGTGGATAAAACCAGCACACACTGGTGGATAAAACCAGCACATACTGGTGGATAAAACCAGCACATACTGGTGGATAAAACCAGGTTATACTGGTGGATAAAACCAGGTTATACTGGTGGATCAAAGGTGGATCAAACCAGCACACACTGGTGGATAAAACCAGTACATACTGGTGGATCAAACCAGCACATACTGGTGGATAAAACCAGCACATACTGGTGGATCAAACCAGCACATACTGGTGGATAAAACCAGTACATACTGGTGGATCAAACCAGCACATACTGGTGGATCAAACCAGCACATACTGGTGGATAAAACCAGCACATACTGGTGGATCAAACCAGCACACACTGGTGGATCAAACCAGCACATACTGGTGGATAAAACCAGTACATACTGGTGGATCAAACCAGCACATACTGGTGGATAAAACCAGTACACACTGGTGGATAAAACCAGCACACACTGGTGGATCAAAGGTGGATAAAACCAGCACACACTGGTGGATAAAACCAGTACATACTGGTGGATCCTGATCCTGGTCTGGATCCTGGTCCTGGTCTCAGTCTTTATCTAAACAAACAAACAGTGATCATTAGTGTTGTGATCTCCAGTTTGAGCCCAGTATAACCAGTAGAAACACGCCGCTGGTGTGGAGATGATGATGATGACCTCGTGGTTCTTCTTCTCTTTATTCTCTCTCTCCTTCTGCCGACAGACTGAACGATGAACTTCCACCTCGTGCACTCAGTCACATGGAGCGCTGTATTGATCCGATCAATACTGACACCAGTCGGAGAATCTGCAGCACAGATCAGACCAGTTTGTTCTGCCTTTAATCATAGAAATATATTCACATTATGGATGATAAACGTCTATTTATCAACACATAACTGGACTCTATAATATATATTCTACTATTTAAACTATATGGATGTTACTGCGTATATTTATGCTTTTATTTATATATATTATATATATGTGTGTTTATGGTGTTGTGATGCTGCTCGTACAGCTGATGACGGTCAGAATCAAACTAATCAATATTCAGTCAGTTTGCAGCTTCTGCCTCTTTTTTTAAAGGTGCTGCTAGAAATGTGTCACATCCCATAATAAGCCGTTCACACTTTTACCAGCGTCATCCTGCATCTCCCTCACTGCTGTAACTGATGAACACTGATCAGTTAACGCCAGCAGACCTTATAGATTATTGATTTATTGGTGTATTTCCAGAGAGAAGGTCGGTGTCAGTGGATGAAAACACGTCGAGTCTCTTCCTCTGATGTTTTTGGGGGTCGGGCTGTGAACGCGAGCGGTGTGTGGATTCTCTCCAGCGTTTAGTCACGTCCGCACCTCTCAGTCTGTGGGAGTGTTTGTGCTTCATGAATTAACCAAATGTTGGGCTCTCAGCTGATGGACGGAAGAGACGGATGTAAAGGCTCAGTTCACACAAATAACACACAACATAAACACACAACAACAACAACAACAACAACGACAGCAGGGATTAAAGTTTGAGACCTTTTATAAGTGTTTTATTGACTGTAATGTAGTTAAACATCATTATTATTGATCGACTCATCATCCAATAAATTCAGCAACTGTTTTTCATAATTAACTGATCGTTTAAATTGTTTTTTAAAGCAAAAATATCACCTTCTTAAATGTGATGATTTGATTTTTCTTCATCATTCAGCTGATTATCTTTTAGTTTAAAATACAACACATGAAGATGAAACTTTGTCTCTGTTGGGAAATTAAAACCAGATTTTTCACTTATTAACTATTAATAATCATCAGATTAATCAGTTTAATGCTTTTAGATGTTCAAATCAATTAAACAGCTGATAAATAAATGGATTTAATAGATGATTATTGATCCTCTGAGTCCTTCATGTCCCGTTACAACCAGAGATATTAGAGTGAAAAAATAAATCATCATGTCGTCCAAACACTTTGATTGATTATTGATTTATTAACGACAGACTGAAGCAACACTAGAGTCCAATCTGACGTCTTCGGCCAACGTTTAAAAACTTGACTGAATCAGAGAAAAGCAGCAGATTGTATCCTCTGACATCACAGATTAATCGATGTGTTCGATCGACTCAAATGTTTAATCGATCATTAAATCTGCAGCTGATGAACTTCCTGTTTGCTGCGATCAGTCGTTCTCTCTGTTTCCAGCCGAGCTCTGAGATATCGAGCCGTTTCCCGCCGTCCGGCAGGAACGTGGTAGGGTTGCCATGGTAACTGGGCTGCAGACTGTTGCCGTTTTTATCTTCAGAGGTTTCACTGGAGCTGCGTCGTCCCGCCGGGCTTCGGCTGCGGGATGACTACGGCTCCTCAGAGGGGACATCTGACGAGAACATCCAGTACCGAGAGGCTTCTGGCGGAGGCGGGATGTGTGGATGTGATCGCTCCGGTCGGCGGGTTGCTAAGCGACCAGCTCTGACCAGCACTCTCACAGGAGGGTAACGGCTCAGCCGCCAAACTCCCGCTGGCTCATCCGGCCCCCGCCAGCCAATCAGACGGGAGGATAATCCCGTTCAGACGCAGATTAACGTCTCTTTGAAGTCTCGGCTGAAAGTTTGTGAGCGGCGTCGCAGGTTTTCACTCGTCTGTCCGCAAAGCCGACCGACTGACGGACGGGTGAGACGGTGGCGGTAAATCTGGTGATCGTGGCGTTTCACCTGAACAGGAATAAAGACGCTTTTACTGGTTTCCTGTTTACTTCCTGTTCTGATGCTGCCTGCAAGTCAAAACTCAGGGCTTCAACCTTCGGCTGTGACGTTTTTTTCTGATTTCTCATGCTCATAAACAGCCGTACTGTAGTCTTGGTTGCTAGGGTGGTTGCTAGGTGGTTACTAAGGTGGTTGCTAAGGTGTTTCCATGCGTTGTTGTACGGATGGATGTGAGAAGTTGAACATTGTGAGTAAAGAAGGAGAAAAAGAAGTGAAATCCTGCTACTATAGTTTGTTTACGTAGCCTCTGGAGCCGGAGGAAGCTTCCTGAAAGCTGACCAATCAGA